>LR990643.1:26941357-27079972 GCA_905147715.2 Xestia xanthographa
AAATTTGAGGTTACTCGTGCATTCGAACATATACTGCTTAGTAGTCGCAGTAATCCTGTTAACTTACAAACTGACATGGGGACAGAATTTTATAACATCACTTTTCAAACGCTTATGAAAAAGCACAACATTAACCATTACTCATCGTTTTCTACTAAAAAAGCATCAATTGTAGAGAGACTGATTAGAACTGTAAAAAATAAATTATATAAATATTTTAGTCTCAATGGAAGCTATAAGTGGTTAGGTCTACCATTGAAAGATATATTGGAGAGATATAACAACACAAAACATCGCACTATTCAATTTAAACCAGTTAATGTAAACAAAAGCAATGAACAAGTAATCAAAGAAAATATAAAAAAAATAAACAAACATGAATTAGTTCAGCGAAAGCCTAAATTCAAAGTTGGTGATTGTGTTCGTATAAGTAAATACAAACATAATTTTGAGAAAGGTTACACTCCTAATTGGTCGACTGAATTATTTATTGTAAAAAAGGTAAATAAAACTTTACCAGTGACTTATCACATAGAAGATCAACGGAAGCAAAACATATTAGGAGCTTTCTACGAACAAGAACTGCAAAGATCTAATTATCCTGATGTATATTTGATAGAAAAGGTTTTGAAAAAGAAAGGAAATAAATTGTATGTCAAATGGTTAGGTCTAAACAGTGCAGAAAACAGTTGGATTGAAAAGGCAGCAATAATGGACTAAAATATTATATAACCATTTTTCATTTAAAATCTGATCATTATAAATTGAATAATGCAAGGAGGTGGACTAGTTAACAGCGTAATTAATAATCTACCATTCGAAGTTCATTTGCCAGGATACAACTATTGCGGACCAGGAACCAAACTTCACAAACGCTTAGCGCGAGGTGACCGAGGTGTAAATAAGCTAGACGAAGCTTGCATGCAACACGATATTGCGTATACAAACCATACAGATTTATCAAATCGTCATAAAGCCGATCTAGAACTACTTAACATGGCTAAACAAAGACTTAAATCAAAAGATGCAGGGAAAGGTGAAAAACTAAGCTCTTGGCTAGTGAGCAAAGTTATGAAAGCGAAACTAAAGTCTGGATCCGGCATTAAATCATTTAAACACTTAGTTTCAAAAATAAAATCAAAAATTAAGAAACTCAAATGCAAAGATAGTAAGACTTTGATAAAAGCAGCTTACTTAGCCGCAAAAAAGTTATTTCCAAACATTCATCATCGAATTCGAGTACCCCGAGTAATACCCATACCAAAGACTGGAGGAGTTCTACCTTTAATTCCAATTTTCGCTGGTTTGTCGGCCTTAGGAAGTCTAGCTGGCGGAGCAGCGGGAATTGCAAAAACCGTTAATGATTACAAAGCAAGCAAACAAAATTTGCAAGAAACAGAACGACATAATAAAGCTATGGAGGCTTTAGTGTTGGGCAAGGGTTTATACATTAAGCCGTATAAAAGTGGTAAAGGATTGTTTATAACATCTTCAAAAAACTGAAAAATATGCTACCCAATCGCCCTCTAACTAATGTAGACATCCGAAAGTATTCAAGAGACATTCCATATTTTCGTGGGGTCTACATGAAGGATCGACTACCTCGGAAGCCGAAACCCATTGAATGTGGTATCGTTAACTTAGACGATTCTAAGAACGAAGGAACGCATTGGGTAGCTTATGTTAAAGTATACAATCACTGTGAATACTTTGATAGCTATGGAAATTTAAAACCTCCAATGGAGTTGATGCAATATTTCAAAAATTGTAATGTTTTTTATAACTACACAAGATATCAAAAATTTAACACAGTCAATTGTGGACATTTATGTTTAAATTATTTGTGGACTTTTTGGAATAAAAATGTAATATAAAATATGAGCTTTTCTTTCATTTCAATCATTTGCAAGATGTCGCTCACTTTGTCGATTACTGGAGACTCGTCAGTGTTAACTACATACTTTCCTAATACGTTGCAACTAGATGGAGAGTATGAGTGTGCATTATTACACTTTTCAACATTTAATTCTATTCCAAACATTGATAAAAGTAATAATAAGTTCTATTATGGCTTAAACGAAGTTATTGAACTGCCAGAGGGTACTTATGAGTTGCAAGATATCAGCGATTATTTAAAATCCGAAATAAAAGATGCAGTGATCAAACTACGGTGCAATAATAATACTTTAAAAACTACAATATTCTGTACAAAAGACATTAATTTTACCAAAGAAGACTCTTTTAGAAGACTATTAGGATTTAAGAAACAAATCTTGAAAGCAAATAAATGGCATGTGTCACAGTCTCCAGTCAACATTCTACCTACGACCGTAGTCAGGATTGAATGTGATATTGTAAGCGGTTCATATCTAAACGGTGAACCAAGTCATATTATTCACGAATTTGCACTTAATGTGCCACCTGGATACAGGATCATAGAAATCCCGAAGAACGCAATATACTTTCCAATCAATCAAAACAATATAAGCTGCATATATATCAGGCTGCTAGATATAAATAAACGAATAATCAATTTACGTGGTGAAGAAGTGCAGGTATATCTGCATCTTAGAAGAAAAACATGATTGACTACAATAAAAATGTGTCTCAACAAGTAAAGAATATCAGTTCTACTCGAGCTACCTATCAAATAAGACCTCTCTCTAAGAAGAAAATAAAATTAACTAAAGACAATAAAGCATTCCTTAGAGCGATCGGATTGTTAAAATGAATATCTTGGACGTTTTAACCGCACCAACTTACGATAACACTATAGAAGGAATTGAATTTCATTCCTACAAGCCCTATGTAACGAGTTTCAACAGGAACGATGAAATCCGCATACCTATCAACCAACAGGACTTGTACATATTACCATCAGCTAGCACCCTATATTTGGAAGGAACTGTTATCGTTACCAAAAAAGATACGAAGGACAAAGCTACTAGTGTCAATTTTACGAACAATGCTTTACTCTACTTGTTCCAAGATATTAGGTATGAGCTAAATGGAGTGGAGATTGATAAAATAAAAAATGCAGGTATAACAACAACCATGAAATCATTAATTTCAATGAACGAAAGTGAATCAAAAATGTCTAATGCCTGGGGTTGGAATATTGATGGCATAAAAAATATTGATGGAGGAAGGTTTTCTGCTTCTATACCACTACGTAACGTCCTCGGTTTTGCTGAAGATTTTAAAAAAGTCGTGATAAATAGCAGACATGAACTGATATTGTTACGAAGTAACACTAATTTGAACGCTGTAAAACTTAATACAGGTGAAGTAGTGGATGATGTTCAGATCAACAAAATCATATGGCGCGTACCGCATGTTAAAGTATCAGACAAAGAAAAAATTGGTTTGTTAAAAATCTTAGAAAAAGATCGTCCACTTCAAATGATATACAGAAATTGGGATCTGTACGAATATCCGGCTTTGCCTAAAACTACAAAACATACCTGGTCTATCAAAACTTCATCTCAAATAGAAAAACCAAGATACGTCATTATTGGTCTACAGACAAATAGAAAAAACAATGCAAGTTCTGACATGTCTCAATTCGATCACTGTCATGTTCGAGACGTAAGAGTGTATCTCAATTCAACCTATTTTCCATATGAAAACTTAAATGTGAGTTTTGCTAATAACAGAATCGGTTTATTATACGAGCAATACATCAGATTTCAACAGTCGTATTACGGACGTCGCTCGGAGCCCATTCTAAGCGAGAAACAATTTAGAGATTTAGCACCGCTGTTTGTAGTCGATTGCTCTAGACAAGCAGATAATCTAAAGACAGGTCCGGTTGTGGATGTGAGAGTAGAAATTGAGAGTGATTCAGAGATTCCAGATCAAACTTCAGCATACTGTCTCATTCTGAACGATTGCATTGTTGAATACAAACCATTAAGTAACATTGTTAAGAAGATATCATGAAGTACCTTATAGTTGAACTCCAAGGATTTAAAGATTCTACAAATAATTTTATTATAAAAGAATTGACCATTGCAAGTCAGGATCATACACAGACGTTCTTGGTAAAACCACCATATCCATTCCATTACCTAACACAAGAAGAAAGAAAACAAGTGAGGT
The DNA here is from genome assembly GCA_905147715.2 of Xestia xanthographa. Classification (NCBI taxonomy): domain Eukaryota; kingdom Metazoa; phylum Arthropoda; class Insecta; order Lepidoptera; family Noctuidae; genus Xestia; species Xestia xanthographa. The sequence goes on from LR990643.1 coordinate 26,945,459, forward strand.
GGATAGAAAGAAATCGAGGAATTTACTGGAGTGAGGGCTACATTGACTACAAAGAGTTTAAACGCGTTATTTTACCATATTTAGAAAATAAAAAAATTATCACAAAGGGTTTGGAAAAAATAAAGTGGATTAAAGAGTTATGTGCAAACTGTGAAGTGATCGATATAGGTGAGAAGGGATGTCCTAATTTTGCGACATTAAAAAAGAAGTTCTGTAAAAATAAAACTGATTTTAATTGTGTGAACCATAGAATGAATTGTGCATTAAATAATGCGGTGTGTATTAGAAAATGGTATGTTGATAATAATATGTCTGTGTTTAATATGTTTTAATTTTAATATGTTCAATTAATAAAAATCTAAATGTACCTACTTTTTGTTTTATTTAAATGTATTTAGGAGAACTAAACATCAAACTTTATATTAGCTCTAATTAGATGAATTGCGATAAGTAAGTATTCTATTAATTTCAAAATATTATAAACATATAACCTATAATGAGATTCATTTGAGCTAATTTAAAGTGTATGTTTATGTAATGTCAATAAAACATAATTTAAATTATAAACATATTATTTATTTAGTTTTCACGTTATTCACAAAATAGTTACTTACACCTATCCTTATTATATATTTAAATATGTGACAAAATCTTGATGACCTAAGTAGATACAGTTTAATACACTAGTAGATTAGCAAATAATTTTATAATAAATTCAGAATTTAATACAACAAGTTAAAGTGGACATATATACAAACATTAGAAACTACTTACTAATAACAATCATCACCACAAAGTTTCTTCGAAATTTTGTTTATTAATGACTGTGTCTCTTCCATAACATAGTCCACCGGTTCACTAACTACATATTGTGCACTTAACACTACCACCTCCTCATTGTCATTTGAATTTACCACGCTTTCTTGTCGTTCACTAATGTCCAACACTTGTATCTGGATCAGTCGTAAACCTTTTTTCTTTTCGTTGTTTATGACGTATGATTGACATAAAGGATGCTCCGATGCTTTGCGTTTTAAGCCCTCCCGTCTTGTTCTAGACTTTTTAATGGCTGCTTCAGGTCTGTGTTGCTCTGGAATATGCCAGCTTAAACTTGGAGTCGGGAAGCCTTGACCATATTGGGAGAACATGATGTCAGGAGAATCACACATTATTGATGACCTGAAAAAAAAAATGTATGATTAATAATAGTTACAACACTCTAAGAAATAACATTATAAAGTTAATCTTTAGATGATAATACTTACAATTCGTTCCGTTTTTATTGTTTCGTAATGTGACCGCTTGAGCTGGCTGCCTAACGATGTATGTATTTTAATCTTATTATTGTAGCAATTTGATGATGCTTTGGTAATCTGACTCCATAAGTAATGGGCTATGAATCAATTTCATATTCAAACAAGTCGAGACATGATTATGTACCAACTTGATGATGTTTTGGTAATCGGACTCCATAAGTAAGGTGCTGTGAATCAATTTCATCTTCAAACAAGTCGAGACATGATTGAATAACTAAGTTGATGATGTTTTGGTAATCTGACTCCATAAGTAATGAGCCGTGAATCAATTTCATCTTCAGACAAGTCGAGACATCAGTTTTTTAGCAAGTTGACGATGTTTTGGCCATCTGACTCCATAAGTAATGGGCTGTGAATCAATTTCATCTTCAAACAAATCGATAGATAATTTTACCAGTGCGTGGTATTAGACATAACACCTGAAATAAGATTAAAACAATCTTTCTTTGAATATCATGGTACATGTCCTGATTAGTGTTATATGTCATAGGTATCAGATAGCGCACTGCGCTTTGTTATCAAAAATGGAAATGAAACATATTTAAAATTAACCATAAAATATTATTTATTTCTTAGGTAGTAACTAAATACATTGATTATTTTAGTAGGTACTTAATCTGTATCAAACAGTAATTACTTACATAACATACAATTATCAAACAGTAACACAAAATACTATTTATTTCGTAAGTTCCTATTAACTAAAACACAATACTTGATTTAGTAAGTGTTTAATCTATATCAAACAATAGTTACGTACACAACATACAATTTATTTCATAAGTAGTAACTAAAATACAATTCTTGTTTTATATCAAACAGTGCATAAAATAGTTATTTAATGCATTACTTAAATATATTTGCATTACCCCATGCTAAAGTAGATACTTTATCACATAATAGTAACCGTTTATCATCATTGCTTGAAAGTGCTATTTTATTTACATCTTGAGTAAATATTTCATGTTTTATTGACTTAAATAACAAATTTTTTTTTCGAATAACTTCACAATTATACAAAACATTTTTATAATCTATCATATTTAAGTTTTTTGTAACACATGTTTTTGTACCTTTTGCTTTTTTTATTATTTTGTCTGCTGTCTTAATACAGTAAAGCTTTGAACGCAATCCTACAAATTCATTAATAATTTTGCCACCCATTTCATCCTTGAATAGTCCTGGAACCTTCTTGTTAATAATAGGCAAGTTAAATTCATTGTTAGAGTCATAGTTACTGGTATCAATATATTTCAGGAAATGAAGTCTTAAGTCCTTATAAACGTCGTTACTCTGAATATTATAAACTAGACTATCTGTGTCAGTATAACACAATTCAATTCGGTTACCATAAAAAGGTTTTACGATAGTATAGTGAAAATCGTACATGTGAGTCTTAGACAATTCTAATACTGTATACCCTATGTATATTGGTTTATTAAGCATAACGCGCAGAGGCTTCATTTGGATTGCAACTAGATCTTCCGAAAATATTGAGACACTATGAAAATACGGGCTGGATATCAATTTGTCAGCACAAGTGACCTTTTTTGTTTTATTGTTTGAATCACTCCACTTATTTACTAACTTAACATCTATGCGATGTTCATTATTTTCTAGAGTCTTTCCAAAAATACTGTTGTTTAATAATTTAAAAAAATCCTGTTCAAACGTGGATTCTGCCTGTTGACGTAGATGAGTATTAATATCGATATATTGCTTGAGATAGCAACTTTGCTTAAATGTAATAGCGCGGTGGATCTTTTTCAAAACCAAACCATGCTGTAAACATTTTTTTAAATGTACATAATGAATAACATAATGATATTTATCATACAAATTTGGAACCAGTTTTTTGTTCTTACTACCAGGTGGCAAGCATTTTTCTGGACAAAATGGAAAGTCATTATGCTCCATGTGCAAATTTTCAGGATATATTAAATCTACTTCAAGGATGTAACCGTTTTCTGCAGTATCACTGACATTTATCAAGTTCGATTGTAAAAAATCTATTTCCTGCTTACTCATAAATCTAAAATCGGAATAAGGTAGTGATTGACACATGCTATAGCCGTATAAATTGTTACAATCTAAATAAATAATAAAGGAATTTGGTTTAGTTGGATTGTAAGTATCTAAATATTTATGATTGGCTTTGACATGCCTTTTTGAACACATACAAACACCCCCTCTAATACCTTTTTGTATCATTCTAAAAATTTCATGATCACTAATCAATTCTAATTTTACTCCTGTTTTTAAAAGCATTGCATCGAAAGATAGACTTGGTGCTGTAATATAGAATGCAGGATCGAGATTGTAATGCCGCTTACAAGTTTTACGAAAATTTTCAAATATATCAGTTAACAACAGAACATCTGTTTTAAGATATAAATCTGTGTATATACCCATGTTTTCAATATTAAATTCTGACCAAACCGTTCGAGCGTGCTCATAGTCTTTGTCAGTAATAGATTCATTTGTCAAAGAGTTAAAAAAATATTTTTTAGGAGGCAAACAGGTGTCTTTATAACGATCCCAATGAGACATATAGTCATATGGATACACTCCTTTACGAGTTAATAATTCAAATTGTTTTTTATTAGGGAAATAAGATTTTAATTGATTAAAGTCTTGTTTTTTCATTGTACCAGCCAGCTTTTCTAAGCTGGTTCCTAAAAATTTGAAAGAATCTACAAATCGAACTTGTATGCTCTCTTCGGTTGAAATAGGGACAAACTTTGTGAATGAAATATAGTTTTCTTTTGTTTTAGGTATGACCTTGATAGATCCAGGAGCTTCACCTAATTCTTTTATGAAGAGGTGACAATCGTAGCCCGACAAATTATGAAAAAACACAGGCAAAAATTGTGGTACTTTGTACTGTAAGTTGCAATAATTGTGCGCTGCACCGCGGTATTTACCAGTCAAGTGACAATGATCACGAACCCTATCGCCAAATAAGAAGTGATCACAAATATGACAGGTCATAGCGTTCTCAAAGTCTCGAGCATTATCCTCTGTGTAAATCATAGGAACATTCGTTTTTAAAATTTGGGATATATTTTTAGCCTCTTTATAAATAGACTTAACAAAATTTGATACACAATCCGAACCGCGATAAGAAACGTAACGATTGTAGCTTTCGTCTAGCGCACACGTGATATGATAAGCGAAAGCTACAGGCACATGACGTTGTACTGTTACAGTGCTTGCCTTAGAGGGATCAGGGTCGCAAGATGCATAACGTTCTAGCATTGTTTCAAAATCCGCATATATAACAAATGGTACAATTTGTTTTTTATTATAATTTTCAAATTGTATGAAAGAACCTATTGGTGGTAATTCAGTTGCTATACCCCCACAACTATGCGAACTAAGATCGTCACAAGTATTAAAAAATATTAAACACGCATCACAAAAGTGTAATTTACCGTGGTGCTTAGTTATCTGAGTCCTAACAAGTCGCGGCAAGTCTTTAATGAGACAATAATGCGACAAATCGCTGCTTTCTAAATAAAGTAAATGAACCACTTTACCGTTCAAGGTTTTTGGTTTGTAAAGCGGTCCTATGACATTATTATTTTTTAAACCATAAATATAAATACAAATATCAGGGTTATTTACTTCAAACTGCGCAATATCTGAAAAACTTACAGGAAATGACATGTTCTTAATATTGAATACGTTATGGAAATTTGGATAAGACGATACCCTTTCTGGATGACTTTTAGCGGGGTATAAAGCAGCAACAACTGACCATAAAAAGCAATAGTTGTCGTTATTACGAATATTAACACATGCTTTTTTCGATTTTATTGCAGCAGGCAATTCGATAAAGCGTGAACCACCGCGCATAGGTTGATATTTGTTAACATTGACTTCTAAATGAGAACTGCTCAAGAACGTCCATCCACTGTCACGATCCTGAAATTCTTCTATCTTTTTTGCTAAAGAGTTTTTAACTTGTGATAATAATGAGTCTAATTCATAATTCTGATGCAGAGTAACGTTTTTTGTTGCAAAAGATTTCATTTCCTGAGAATCATTTTTAACTAATAAAAATAAAGCAAAATATTCGAAATTAACTTTTAGGCACGTGTGTTTTTTAAGAGATAGGTCAATTAATATTTTAATTTGATCTCCAATATTATTTAAAAATGAATGTAAATTACAATTCTCAGATGGAGCGACAATTCTATAGGAAGCTATACGATTACGAAATGCAGAATGTATTATTTCAACACCTTCGCAAAATTGCGAAATATTCTTATTTTTATGTTTAGTACTACGTAGGTGACCTGTCCAGTGGCTGCTCTCTACAGATGTGTTACAAACAGTACAAAAAGGCATTTCTGATTATTGTAACTAATACCAACAAGATACTTAATACGTTGTAATAATTTTGATTTACTGTTAGATGGACTGACTTCAATATTAATACTTATTATGATTCTGATACGAAATCGCTATGATACATATCAATAAATAGGTACAGCTTATAAAGAATACATGTAAAGATTTGGAGGAGACTTTGCTCAACAGTGGGACTGTATACAGACTAATATACAGTGATAGCATAAAAATAACATAGCTAACTTAATTAACTACTTTATATTTATGCTATCGCTGTAAAAGACGGCCTCCGAATCATTAAATAACTCACGAGTCCGCCTCATAAAAATCTGTAGACCATCCCACTGCGGAGTATTGCGGTCTAACTGAACTTTAAGGGTCACCTCAGCTCTCTTCCACCGATCCTCTTTAGCGATGTTCGCCACCTCAGCCTTATCGTATACTTTCACCTCCACGTAAAAGTCTCCAGTTACGTTCGCAGTCCGTCGCACTTTTCCGTTTGCGACCCGGCTAACTAGCGACGAACAGAAGTCCGCACTGGAGGCCGTCCGCGGAGAAATCTCGCTTTCCAACCCGAAGAGGCCTGAGCGGCTGGAGCTGGGTTTTTTACTGAAACAATTTAATTAATTTAATAACAATACTTCGTGAACTAACTGTAAACCTGCAAAATAAATGTCTAAAACGGGTCTGTATAATATATCTTAAGGTAATTAGGCAAGAAACCCTGTCGCCTAGCAATCTAGATGCGACTGTGAGTTTATTTGTTTGTTACTGTTTCAATGCACTCAAATATATCATGACTTTGAATAGGACATGAGATAGTTATATAACAATTACCTCGGTTTTGTTGCTGGCTCGGAGACCTTGCGCTTCACTGCCTTTTTTTTCGCCTTGGATGTCTCCGCAATGGCTGGCGACTGGTAGATAGTGCTAGCTTCGGAGTCAGACCTGAAATTATATACATCATTTTATTAATAACATAGCCATCCAATAGACTGCGAGAGTTCTTTTGTGAAAGACAGAACCTCAATAGTCATTTAGAACAGAATTTAAATGAATCGTTATATTTAATGGAGTACAACAGTTAAAGGTAGACTGGTAGAGAATGCCTAAGGCTTAAGTCCGCCTTTGTACGTTTATGTTGTATGTTGCATGAAGTTAAATAAATAAATACTAGCCGGCAGGCAAAAACCAGGTCCGTAGCTAGAAAATTCTGTAAACTTAGTAATAAGTACTTACTTACATTTTGTGCTTTTTGAAGACTATTGTAGAATTGTAGATAAAGTATGGTAAGTAGTATTTGCCACTAGAAAATACTGGAGCAAATGTAACGTATTGATCGAAATGGATTGGTTTTATACATAAAAAATACCATATCGGCAGTATTTGTCTCATTACAAAATTCAACCTTAATTACAGGTCTTCAAAGTTGCATGAATAATTTGTGTTAGTTACGTCAAATTAAAACGTAATGATACCCAATTTTTCTGTCTAATTACAATTTTACAGTGAGAAATGAAATATAAAACCAGCCTTTTTCGCTCGCCGACAAAGATGAACCCGACACCTGGCTGTCGCTTATGATAAATACATTAGGTATTATAATTAAATTTGTATGTTTGTTTAATGTTATGGGGAAGCGAAATAAATTTATACACATAGACTACAGACGGAAAATCCAAAACAAAATAATTTCATAGCTAGATTGCCTCAATGTCGACTATTACATACACATATGTAGACTAGTAGTCTACATGGACAATTTGGCGTGCTTTTAAATGTAAACTAGTAGTCTACACGGGCAATCTAGCGGTTATATAATTTTCACATAACATCGCAAAATTACTTAAATTTAATATATAAAAAAGTCCTTTATAAACACATGTAAATAAAAATAACAGAGTACTCTGAAATCATTATTTTTATACAAAATAATTAATGGAAGCGAATCCACGTCAAGCAGTTAGTTTGCAAGTACCTATGTTGTAGTAAAACTTAAAATTATTAGATAATATTATAAAACCATTAAATGTCTAAAATGAATGTATGAGTTTTAAATAACCACGTTCAAAAGTTTTAGGTAAAAAGCTACTGCTAAATTCATTTTTGATAGAAGATTCTTCCTTCTAATAATTTTAAATTGATATACCTATTATCTAATTAGAGATGTGCATACCTTAGCAAAGTCTGTCTACGTATTTTACAGTAAAACATAATCTATATTTTAATGAATTAAACATTGGTTATAGGATGTTTTGTATCATACAAATTTTAACAATGACTGCTACATGCACGAGGATCACAGCGGTTGCATTGTAATTGTAGAACCCATGGGAATCACTCACACATAGATAAATCAAACGCAGCAAATTTATATAATGCAACTTTGCAGTCTTGGTTATTGTTAAGAGTCATTTACACTTATCGTGTAAACGTTCAATATGATCGTTTCTGACGCCGTCGTCCGGCGATTTTTTTTTTTTTTTTTTTAGTTGAGATAAACTAGTGCTTGACTGCGATCCCACCTGATGGTAAGTAGCGATGCAATCTTTGATGGTGAGGCGCACTAGTTTATTAAGAGCCTATTCACTCTAGCCTTGAAGACACCCAAATTATAATCGAACGGGAAGACCGCAGCAGGCAGACTGTTCCAGTACGACTGTTACAGTCGACGTACGCGGTATAAACGATGAGGCGAAACGCTTAGTCCGGACCGTAGAGGTTTCAACAACGTAAGGGTCAATATTCGACACAATATGTGCGAATTATCCGTTTGACGGCGATTGTATCAGTGTAAAATCCTCTTAACATAACAGAAAGAGATGTGACGGTGCGATACGTATTTATAAACAGTACAGTTTTTGTTGGTGAGATGTAGAGTGGTTATGTCTGAATGAATTAAACTAAAATTCGGGCGTCCTTGGAATCCAATCTGGATCATAAAATACGGAGTGGCGTGTCAACTACACATGCCATTTCTAATTTTGTGAAGAGACGTGAGACAATCTGTCCTGAATCTTAGTTTAATTATTACGGTATCCTAAAATTTAGACGTCCTGGGAGTCCAATCCGGATCATAAAACACAGAGTAACGTGTCATCTACACACAGAACCTCTAATTTTATGGAGAGACGTGAGACAATCTGTCCTAAATTTTAGCATACTATATTCAGATAGTTTGCTTAGTAAAAAAATGTGAAGTAGTGGCTTAGTGACGTGCAGAATGGTTATTTCTGTCTGAACGAATTAAACTAAAATTCGGACGTCCTTGGAATCCAATCTGGGTCATAAAATACGGAGTGGCGTGTCAACTACACATGCCATTTCTAATTTTGTGAAGAGACGTGAGACAATCTGTCCTGAATCTTAGTTTAATGATTACGGTATTCTAAAATTTAGACGTCCTGGGAGTCCATTCCGGATCATAAAACACGGAGTAACGTGTCACCTACACACGGAACCTCTAATTTTATGGAGAGACGTGAGACAATCTGTCCTAAATTTTAGCATACTATATTCGGATAGTTTGCTTAGTAAAAATGTGAAGTGAAAATGTGAAGCTTAGTTATTTGCTTAGTATTATAGTGGCAAAGTGGCATTGCGCAAGAATCTAGTAAGCAGTCGAGGTAAGCAATTATATTTAAAAGTGGAATAGGCCTTAGTGACGTGCAGGGTGGTGGTGACTATCAGAATGAATTAAACTGAAATTCGGACGTCCTTGGAATCCAATCTGGATCATAAAATACGGAGTGGCGTGTTAACTACACATGTTATTTCTAATTTTATGAAGAGACGTGAGACAACCTGTCCTGAATTTTAGTTTAAAGATTACGGTACTCTAAAATTTAGACGTCCTGGGAGTCCAATCCGGATCATAAAACACAGAGTAACGTGTCATCTACACACGGAACCTCTAATTTTATGGAGAGACGTGAGACAATCTGTCCTAAATTTTAGCATACTATATTCGGATAGTTTGCTTAGTAAAAATGTGAAGTGAAAATGTGAAGCTTAGTTATTTGCTTAGTATTATAGTGGCATAGTGGCATTGCGCAAGAATCTAGTAAGCAGTCGAGGTAAGCAATTATATTTAAAAGTGGAATAGGCCTTAGTGACGTGCAGGGTGGTGGTGACTATCAGAATGAATTAAACTGAAATTCGGACGTCCTTGGGATCCAATCTGGATCATAAAATACGGAGTGGCGTGTCAACTACACATGCCATTTCTAATTTTATGAAGAGACGTGAGACAACCTGTCCTGAATCTTAGTTTAAAGATTACGGTACTCTAAAATTTAGACGTCCTGGGAGTCCAATCCGGATCATAAAACACAGAGTAACGTGTCATCTACACACGGAACCTCTAATTTTATGGAGAGACGTGAGACAATCTGTCCTAAATTTTAGCATACTATTTTCGGATAGTTTGCTTAGTAAAAATGTGAAGTGAAAATGTGAAGCTTAGTTATTTGCTTAGTATTATAGTGGCATAGTGGCATTGCACAAGAATCTAGTAAGCAGTCGAGGTAAGCAATTATATTTAAAAGTGGAATAGGCGCTGAACCAGTGTTTTTAACATATCATTCACAAAAATGTTATTGGGCATTCTACCACACCGCGACAAGCGAGCGAAGCGAGTGAAGTCGCATCAGGTGGGGTAGAATGCCCAATAACATCCTACTTGTGCCTACCTTGCTAAAAGATGAAGCTGTTAAGAGGGATCTTCGTAGCTCCAGCCATAATGCACTTTCAGCTTGCAAAACTGTGTCCCGTTCAGTCTCATGCCGCTTTTCTACCAGGCCTTTCAAATTTTTTAAAAACAAACTCTTCCCGATCTCATACTGTTCTGGCGTCATATCTGGCTTTTGACAACTTTAACTTTAACCATAGTCGTCTCTATCGTTCAGGAACACAATTTTTTTCTTACAGCCTGGTTGATAACTACGGTTGCAGTTAACCTTGGAAAGTCTCAACTCCAGCAGCTTAATTGCTTTCCTGGGACTTTTTTCAAAATTGGTTTTGTACAAAGTGTACTGCGCTTTGCCAGTGTTAATTGCTACAACCGCAGCGTGACATCGAGCTGTGTACGAATGTTTCAAAGAAAAGTTAATGCGTTTTCCACCAACGTGTTTTGCAACAATGCTATTAAATTGTTCGGCACGATTGTTATTCACATTACAAAGCAAACTTTTTGAATTTAAAGCAATTTGTGTTGTGTGGACCATTAACTTTTTTAAAAGAGTTTTCGCCGTCGGAACAAGATTGGGCTGTGTTTTTTTTTCGTCTGAGCAATAATATTCCTCACAGGCACTATGATCACCCAAAATATGCTTTGGGCTGTTCAGAATATGATAAATGATGTTTATTTTGCAAGTAGGTTTTTACAAACACTTTTACACGTCATTTTTTAAAACTAGATGGGGCCGGTGTTTCGTACCTGACTACTCTGAGAAGAAACAGCCGAAACAAACTCAGAGGTCATAGTCTCTTTTAAAGTCCAGACAATCTTGCTCAATTCACATGAGGACTATGCAGATTAGTGTCTGAGATGGTCTTTTGAAGAAAGAACCATACAGATTTGACTGGACAGGTCCACTCAAATCTGTATGGTTCTTTCTGCAAGCATTTGTCAGTTAACGTGTAGCTCGACTTATAACTTAAGGAGCTCAACGAAACGACGAACAATACCAAAGAAAGGTCATTTGGGTAGGTCGCTTAGAGTACTCAAACTGCCAGACAGTTGTGGGAAAAAATAAACAAAAAATATAAATGTGACCCACATGGTCCCCACATTCACAATAATCATATAAAATTCATAACAAGTTCTATTCAAAAGAATGTAAATAAAATCACAAAAATCATTAAAAGTCACAATGATGATAAAAAAAAGTAGAATACTTAACCAAAATAAGTATTCATGTCAAATCAGTAAATGTCAAATAAAATAATAAAAAATAATAAAGTAAAAAATAATAAAATATCATCCTTTAATTTTATAATTTTGTCGGAACTACTCGTATTCTGAGCATTACGAAATCGAGCTGCACCTCTTACAGCTGTACGAAGTCGAGTGATTCGTTCCATTGTAAGGAGTCTTCGTTCGGAAAGTGGAATTGATGTTGCCTTTTGAAGCTGCATAAGTTTACCACCGTAATTTCTGAGTAAGTGGTTCGAACATTCAATTTTTTGCACTTGCACATTAGGATACGGCCTGCTTTCCAATATTTTTTTGTATGTGCTTGCATCTCCATCGGCAATAAGTGTTTTATATATTAGGTTGTGAGTAGCCACTGAAGTTTTGAATCCTTCCACTATGCTCGTTTGTTCCATGCTTGTGGACGAACCTGTATGGTTTCTACTGCACTGATGGATTGATGGCGGCCGATTTTTTAATATTGCTCGGGCGCATACTATGCAATATTTATTCTTCACGGACATGAACAAAACTTTTCCAGTTTTGAAACCAATAATTGCAGCTGCTCCCGATGCTGCTGCATAATTATTTCTGTATGATCTTTTTGACCAGCACGCATCAGCCACAACTGTGATTGCAGGAATTCCATCAATCGTTTCTCCACTTTCAATGGCTAGCTCGGCTTCTTTTTTAGCTGCCTCTTTCACGCTGTTTTCTGCGGCAACTGTCCACCAATTGGACACGTCATTGTGACACCTATCAGAAGTTTTTTGATTTAATTTTGGTAGATCAACAGATGTTAATAGCTCATTCAGGTTAGTTCGTCCACAGCCAATCAACATCGTACCAGTCACCGCAGCATGATTTAAAGGCATTTCATCGAGTAAATTCAAATTGATTTCAAATTTTCGGTTGCACATATTACATTGAAAATATACAACTGACTGCAAACCATTAAGCTTTTCTCTTATAATGTTTATGTTGCTTATTGTACAGCCAAAAGCCGGGCTGTGATCAGATAAAAGTTTAATTTTTTCAAAAAGTAATTGAAGTCTAAAATTCTTCGACCATCAATTCGGAATGGTGGTCTGACTGAAATATTGGATTCGACAATCTGAAACAAATATCAGTAATATTAGTACCTATACAACGTTATTTTTATTTAATGTATTTAAAATAATGTTGTATAGGCGAAACCTGAATATATTAAAGATACTTACAAGTTCTTCAATATCGCTTGATTCCTCTCCAGCACTTTGCATTCCAGCATTTTCTGGTATTTGGAGATCGTCTATTAAAGATGAAAAGACATCCTAGAATAAAGCATACGATTAAAGCGGGAAAATAAGTATTTACATATAAGTAAGTTATAATACATAACAAAAACTTATAAGGCGGTAGTTTGGTACATACATTGTCGGCAGTTTCTTCTAAATTGTCTGAGTGTCTAGGTCTGCCTTTATGGTATCTTACGTGGCAACCTAGAACAAATATATATTGTAAAAGTAACATGTTATAATTATCCTTTTTATCATTTGACAAGTAACTGTTCGGTTAATTTACTGCTAACTAAAATACTTACATCACCCGAGTCATCATAGCTTGACCTAGACTTTTCTTCAATTTTACATCTTTTTTGTCTGAAAAAAAGCTTACTAAAGTCCCCGTCACGAGAAGCTATAAATTTCGTAAACACACATTCGGGTTCGCAACCTTTGGATCAAATACAAAAACATGACAGCATTGACAGCGACAGCGTGAACTTAACTCAAAACTCATAATTTTGTAAGTCAGAATCATCTTTAGACATAAATTTCATATGCATAAGAATTAAAAGTAGAACCATCTTATGGCAGAAAGTTCACAGTCAGAATCATCTTTTGGCATACATTTCATATCGATAGTCATTAAAAGGCAGAACTATCATAATACAGAAAGTTTACAGTTAGAATCATCTTTTGGCATACATTTCATTATGCAAAATAATAGAAAGCCTCATCTGATCTATCACATAACAAAAAATTCATAGTTTTAATAATTTTGTATTTCTTACCATAATAATAAAATTAATAGTACATTTTTTTTTTCGCCACAAACATACGATCATAATGTTAATTGCTGCATATTTCTGATCAGGCAAGCATACATCATGCATGCAGCAAGCATGCAGTATGCAAACATGCAAACGTGCAAACAAGCATGCAGTATGCAAACATGCAAACCAGCATACACCATGCGTGCAGCCAGCATGCAGCATGCAGCATGCAAGCAAGCATGCAGCATGCAAGCAAGCATGCAGAATGCAAGCAAGCATGCAACATGCAGCAGGCATGGTTTCTGTCATGGCTCCGGCGCTGCAGGTTTCCGGCGGTCCCACGCGAGCTTATCGTCGCAGATGTGTTTTACGCTCACCACCGCAGCTTCGGCTTGCTGGCCGGCTTTGCCGGCCAGCCTCAGCTACGGCGGCGAGCGTTAAAACCACCTGCTCCTCAGCTCACGGGCCGCCTCACCCTTCCGCGCCTTCGCGGATTTAAATTACACTCTAGTGGTAGGGCAGATAAGACTACGTGGAGTCGGTTTTGGAGCGATTCGTTTCTGTCACTAACTTTTTTAGCGTATCATATTGTCTTTGTAGGACAATATTTTTATTCTAATTTAAGGTTAAAATTGCTATTTTATAGAAATAGCAATAATTCCAAATGGAATTCTGCCATCTTCATAGTATGCCAAGTGAAATTGTACCAAATAATAGTTGCTCTAAATAATCATTATTCTAAACGAAATTATGCGAAATTTGAACATTGCCAAAGGTAATTATGCCAAATAATATTCTGCCATCTTATAAGTATGCCATTGTAAATTCGGACATAGAAACATTCGGCCAAACAATAACTATGTTAAATATTTTTTATGCCTTAAAAATATGCGTTTAAAGAAGATTATGCCAAGTGTGTTATGCCAAATAAATTTCGGAGCATCAAGATTCTGCCAGATAGAAGGAACCCACATACAAACATAAGGTCGAACTGAGAGCTTACTTTTTTTAAAGTCGATTAATAAGCCTATAAATGCTTAACTCACCTTTTTGCTAGCCTAGCCGAAACCATAGTTTTATTTTTTGTACTTCCAAATAATTTTCGTTTATTACCCATTTCTGAAAAAAATAAATACACTAAATGTAAAATTGTGACTATTATTCACGACTACGCCATTTGATATTTAAATAATGATAATATATTATCTGTACATTACGTTTTTCAATATTACTTACTGTTCGACTTGCTCGTTGGGGTAAATAAAATAGTAGTGGACTGTATTAAATAAAGGCTTGGTATATTGCCGATTAAGTTTACAATAAAATTATAACTGCCCGAACAAAACATATATGTATCTAATAATCGTTTGGAGAGTATCGTCCGTCGCGGTGGGCTCCGAGGAAGCGAACGAGTGCCGTCGCCGGCCGGGCTGGCTCCCCGCGCCGCACCGCCGCTCGCTCGCTGCGCAGGTCGGTCACGTCACCTGCGCGTGCCGTCTGCGTGTCTGTTGGGTGCGATTCCCAACATGCTGCCCGGGTTGAAGGGAAGACTTCAAAAATCTGGAAGGGGGCAGATATTATTGAAGGCCCTCCTTATGGTGCCCCTCTTTGTCTTCACCTCTGCGACTCTCGCTACGCCGTCGCTGCCAGGATAAATATTTGTGACCCTTCCTAAGGACCAAAGAAGAGGAGGAAGAGCTCTATCCTTTATGAGGACAAGAGAGCCTAACTTCAGTTCTGTCTTCGAAGAGCGCCACTTCACCTTCTGCTGCAGTAGAGCAACGTATTCAAGGGAAAAGCGCTGCCAGAAGTGCTGTTTGATGTGCTCTATTCTCTTGAAGCGCTCCAGGCGATTAATATTGCGATCAGAGACCTGTGGATGAGGTATAGCATTAAGTGGCCGTCCAATTAGGAAGTAAGAGGGTGTCAGAGCGGAAAAGTCATGGGGTTCTGAGGAAAGAGGAGTTAGAGGACGGGAGTTTAGAACAGCTTCTATTTGAGTGAGGCACGTAGCCATTTCCTCGTAGATGAGATGAGTGGATTGCAATAACCTTTTAAGATGGTGTTTTGTGGAACGAACAGCTGCCTCGGCTAAGCCGTTGAAATGGGGACTATATGCGGGTACGAATTTAAATTCTATACCTTCTTGAGACATGTGACCTTCAAGGTCTGATTGTGCAAGAAACTTTGATAGCTCATTGTAAGTGCCGACAAAGTTGGTGCCCGTTATCGGACGTTATACTTTGCGGTTTCCCCCGACGTGACACAAAACGATTAAGAGCTGCTAAATAAGCTTCACTAGATAATGCCGTAACGAGCTCGATGTGACAGGCTTTTGTCGAGTTACAGATGAAGATTGCCAAAAACGATTTAATAAGTCTGCAACCTCTGCCTTTCCTGTCCGCTATCATCACTGGCCCTGCGTAATCAACACTACAATGTAAGAAAGGGTACTCTAACTCAGTCCGAGTTGTGTCGGTAACTGTCCCATAATGGGTTGCACCGATTCCGCTTTGTATCGACAACATCGGACACACTTATTTACAATGGCTTTGGCTAGGCTTCTGCCACCCAAGGGCCAATAAGTTTGCCTAACGTTCGCTAGTAAGAGCTGTGGACCAGCATGTAAATAAACTAAGTGGAGATGCTCAAAAAGTATCTTAGTGAAATGGTGCTTGCTGCACAACAAAATAGGATGCTTTGTATCGTACGTATATGGGGAATTATCTAGTCTACCACCAACACGTAATAGGTTATTGGGGTCTAGAAAAGGGGACAAGGAACTAAGTCTATTCTTTTTATGTAATGATTTTGCCGTTTTAAGAATAGCATATTCGTCAGGAAACATTTCCAACTGTACATTGTGTAATATTAAATTCAAGGAATCTTTAAGTTCGACAACTGAAAATGGACCAGTACGTTTGTTGGTATTGTTTCTACAATTATGTATAAATCTTTGTAAATATGCTATTGATCTTTGTACATGAATCAAATTAGATCTACTGTTAATCAAACTACTTATAGGATCTACATTAGAAGTACTATGACTATTAGTTACTACAACAGAACAAGAAACCAATTCTGGTAGATCGTGTCTCTCGTTATGATTGGGCATTTTTGGCCATTCACTTTCACCTTTCTTTAAGAAAGTAGGACCAGACCACCACAAAGATGAACCACTGATGGAATCAGCCGTCAGCCCACGAGAAACAAGGTCCGCCGGATTGTCTTTCGACCGTACGTAGCCCCACACGTGACCCTCTGTGCTCTCTTGGATTTCGTGGATTCGGTTACGAACGAAATTTTTTAGTTGCAGTGGGGGTGTAGACAAGCACCCTAGAACTATAGTCGAATCACACCAAAACCTACATTTGCTAATCTTTAGAGTAAGAGAGGTTAATACTTTTGTACACAACCTTGCAGCCAACAAGGCTCCGCAAAGCTCTAGACGAGGTATCGTCGTAGGCTTTATCGGCGCTACCCTACTTTTAGAGGTTAAGAGGTGTATCTTTACTAACCCTGATTGATCCACAGAACGAATGTACAGACAAGCGCCGTACGCTCGCTCTGAAGCATCTGAAAAAACATGAATTTCATGAATTCCTGAGCTATCACTAAGAACCCATCGAGGAATTCTTAAGTGGTTCAGAAGGGGTAAAGTGTCAGCAAATGCTAGCCATAAATGTTTGGTGTCTTGTGAGACCTCATCATCCCATGAATACTGATCGATCCACAATCTCTGCATGATGAATTTGGCTTCGACAATACACGGGCCGACGAGTCCCAATGGGTCAAAGATTTGACTTATGACAGAAAGTATGTGACGTTTTGTAACTTTTTTATTTAACTTTATATTAATTGAAAATGACAAAGTGTCCGAATCACAATTCCAGTTTAAACCTAGAGTTTTAGATGAGACATCCATGTCAGTTTGTGAAAAGTCTAAAATATTGTCATCTGTATTATTATAAGAGGGTGCAATTTGATTTAAAATGAATTTATTATTTGATTTAAATTTTCTTAATTTTAATTGAGCTGATTTTAATGTAGATATGACTCCCTGAGCAATATCGATTGTTTTATCTATAGAATCAGAGCCACCCAGATAATCGTCAACATAAAAGTCTCTTTGAATTGATTGTTTGACGTTATCATCATGGGCGCTGGAAGCTAAACTCACCAAACATTTGGTGGCTAAGTAAGGCGCACTTGCCGTGCCATAAGTCACTGTGTTAAGTGTGTATGTTTTTAAAGGCTCTTTTGAATCAGAGCGGAAGATATTTTTTTGTAGAGAGCGTTGAGATGGATGAAGTTCAATCGCTCTGTACATTTTCTCTACGTCACCAGTTACAACATATTTATGCTGGCGAAAGCGTAGCAGTATCGAAATAATGTCTTCTTGTACAGTCGGGCCAACCATTTGGATGTCATTTAGTGACACACCAGTACTAGTGGTGGCCGATGCATCGAAAACTGTACGAAGCTTGGTTGTTGTACTTGACTCACGGATGACGCCGTGGTGGGGTAAGAAATAGGTTTTACCCTGAAGACAGCTCGGCGAAGACTCCTTATCTTCAGTCATGTGACCTAGGCGTTCATAATCTTGCATGAACTCAACGTACCTGCTTTTGAAGGCAGGGTCCCTAAGAAACCTACGCTCTAGTGACATGAACCGACACTTTGCCTTTGAAAAAGAATCGCCTAAGACTGAAGGATCTTTCGACAGTGGCATGGTTACGACAAAGCGTCCGTCGTCTTTACGATAGGTATGTTCTTTAAAGCTCTGCTCACAGGCACGCTCCTCAGGAGATAAGGAGTGCTTGGCTGCAATGGTATCTAATTCCCAAAAACGAGATAAGTCTGGGTCGGCGTCCTCATTTAAAAAATGACAAACGGGAGAAGAAGAGTGTGACTTATGACGGGCAACGTACCCTGACACTAACCAACCCAATTTCGTTTCATATAACTTAGGCTGATTTTTACCTAAGTCTATAGAATTATTGCATAAGACGGACCAAAATACTTCGGCCCCCAATAAGATGTCTATAGCTGCCGGTATATTAAATGTTGGGTCAGCTAGACTTATTCCCAATGGAAGAGGAATGTTATCGATGTTTATGAATGAAGACGGCAAAGCTCTAGTAATCTGAGGTAAAATATGACAGTCTATAGTCAGTTTACAGTCGTCATCATAGTGGGACATAATCGTAAGGTTGCAAGACTGTGTACAATAAGAAGTATTATTATTAATACCTGTCACGGTGGCGCTCGCACTACGTCGCGACAAACCCAGCTTACCGCACAGTGACTCATCTACGAAGTTGCCCGTACTGCCGTTGTCGAGGAGTACTCGGGCATTGTGCACGTTGCCCTTGCTGTCAACCACTCTCACGATCGCTGTGGAAAGCAAAACATTCGGAGGAGTAGTAAACTGCTGAACATTAGTTGAACCGGCAAAGTTATTGACGGGAATAACTGGCTCAGGAGACGTAGTTGCTTCTGCCTCATGTAAGTGAAGCAGAGTACTGTGCCTTTTCTTGCAGTATTTGCAAGGTACAAGATTGCACCTTGATTCTACGTGCCCTAGTCGCAGACAATTAAGGCAGACCTTTGCCTCTTTGGCCTTTTGTATACGAGCTTCAACAGTCAGGGCTCTAAAAGCATCACAATTGAATAAAAAATGAGTCTGACTGCACATAGGACACGTTAATTTTCTTTTATTATTATTATTTAATTTTTTATCTTTATTATTGCTCTCATTTGTTTTTTGATCCGATTTTGTAGCTGTAAGTAGATTAGAATTATGTTTGAAAGTGTCTACCTGTTGTACTTTATTGATGTTTCTTTTATGTTCTTGTAAAGTTTCTAATAAGTCAGCTCTGTGGCTAAGGAACTTTAAAAAAAAATCTAACGAAGGTGGATTATCTAATGTGTTTCGATGTTCTTCCCATTCCCTACGTGTGACACCGTCAAGCTTTTCGGACATCATGTGGATTATGAGGGTATCCCGTAAATTAAATTCAGTGTCCTGACCTAACGTTGTCAAGGCACGAAGATTTTTATTCGTGACATCAATAAGGTTACGAATAGAAGAACATGATTCACTCTGCATATACTCAACGCTAAATAATGCCCGAACATGATTATTAACGAGCAATCTTTTGTTGTCGTATCTATTACACAATAAATTCCAAGCGGACTCGTAATTCTGAGCTTTAAAATCTAAATTATCAATAACTAGCAACGCACTACCTTTAAGAGAAGCACGAAGATAATGCAATTTATTAACGTTGTCCATGTCCTTTCGTGAATGAATGAGTGAAATGTAAGTGTCTCTAAATTCAAGCCAGTGTTGATAGTGTCCGTGAAAAACAGGTAAATTAATTTTTGGCAACCTAACACAATTGTATTTAAAGCCACCTGCCTGCACATCCTCGTCACCCGTTACGTAACCATCTTGTTGACTGCCAGACTGAGGGGGACGAGCGCCGAGCAGACTCCGCGCCGTCGCCACCAGCTTATAATACTGGTTCTCAAACTGCTCGCGTTCCTTGCTCTCGTCATCGGGGTTCTCCAACAACATCTCGATGTCACTCTGTAATTTGTCAAAATCCACATATAAGCTATCAAATTTATTAAACCTAGTTTCTAGATCTAAAAGTTGTAAGCTGCTAAGTTCGTCGCAACTTTCAAGCATGTGAAGGTAATTGCCAAAAATGGTGAGTTTAGACTTCATACAGCTACGTTTTTTAACTAGTTTCTCAACTTTTTCGTCAGCCATAGCTTTAAATTCACAAGCGCTAACTCACAAACAAAGTAATGATGGATAAGAAACCAGTTTATTATATGCGAAGATAAAAAACGTAGCTAGCTAGTGCGAACAAAAGAACACCTGACGCGCAGGTGTGTCGTCGAGCGATCAGCTGTTGTAGATAAGTAGCGAAGTAAACGTAAACAGATGGGGTAATATGAAAAAGGTTATGCGGTAGCTTTGTAAGCAGAATAATTGAGTTTTGAAGAATGCAAGGCTATGAATAAGAATGATTTATCATTAAACGACTTAAAGTGAAGGTAATTGAAAGCACTCACTTAAATTATTGCTATTTAAACATAAAATATGAGAAACTAGCTTCTGCCCGCGACTTCGTACGCGGAACCTGTTGCTTATGCCAGCGACAACGGGGTCGTCAAAATCGAAGATCTGATACGTCTGATGTCGAAGCGCAATTCTCTATCCGTGAACGTCTCCGACTCGCGAGACAATGCGTGACGTTCACGATCAGCAGTCAGTCGCGCATCACGTTCCCCACTTGTCTCTAGATACCTAGAAGTCGATGTGTAGATACGCTGAAAACTCAAGCGTAATTCTCATTCCGTGAATGTCTCCAACTCGCGAGACAATGCAGACGTTCACGATCAGCGGTCAGTCGCGCATCATTTTCTTCACTGGTCTCTAGACACCTGGATGTAGATGCGTAAGTACGCTGAGAACGCAGGTGTGCTTCGCGATCCGAAGAGATTTCCACGGAGCAAGTTGAAGCCTGATGTTCTCGAACAGCATTAAGTCTCTCCTGACGCTCTTCGGTAGATTCTTGGGATCTTATGATCCTCAATCTTTTAGCTCCTTTGGAACACTGGGAAAGATTTGACCTCTTTCTAGGCATGGTTATAGTTTTATTAAAATCTAAGTGACTGCTCCGCTGCGTTACCGGGTAGGCTACCGTGCCACGTAGATAAATAGAAAAGGAAATTAAACACTAAAATAACATAAGCCGGAAGACATAGTTTTGGCCAGTAGAATCAAATTTTCAATGATACACCATTATCATCGAAAATCAGTCCTAAACTGTTACCACCTTGACCGCGTGGATATTTTATAATTATACATTGAAATTAGTGATAGCTTTGATTTCCACATCAGATGTTTCTGATCTTCAATTTTTATAAGTCAACAGGAAATGCCCATCAGACCGAACAACTTTTGCTAAGACGTCATTCCTATATGTTTTATGGTGTAGCTGGGCTCTCGGAGTTCCACAACAGGTATTCCAGATCTTCGATTTTTATAAGTCAACAGAGAGTGCTCATCAGATTGAACAACTTTTGCTAAAACGTCATTCCTATATATATGTAGGTAAGTGTAGCTGGGCTCTTGGAGTTCCACATCAGGTGTTCCAGATCTTCAAATTTATTCTCTCAGCAGAAAATGCCCATCTCGTGGAACAATTTTTGCTATGGTACCATTTTTGTATCTCTTATAGTTCAGCTGGTCTGTTGTGGTTCTGCATCAGGTGTTCAAGTTTCCAAGATAAATTATAGCCTATATCCTGCCCAGACTTAATACCTATACAACAACAAAAAAATCATTCAAATCCGTCCAGTAGTTCCGAAGATTAGCGTGTACAAACAAACAGACAAACAGACAAACAGACAAACAGACAGATTTTTTTTTTTGGATTCGTGCTCTTTTACTGTTTCTAAACCCCCCTCAATTATTATTTTTTTAATATATTCAATGTACAGACAAAGTTTTTCTACTGTTTTATTATATGTATAGATATATAGATTTATTTTGGATTCGTGCTCTATTGCTGTTTCTAAACCCCCCTCAATTATTTCTTTTTTAATATATTCAATGTACAGACACAGTTTTTTTACTGTTTTATTATATGTATAGATAATAGGAAAAGATATATGGAACAAATTGGAACGAACTCACTCAATGTTTTTACCATCCATAGGATAACCGATGATGTTGCAAGTTCTTCTTTGTCCTTGACGATGACTCGAACTTTCGACGGGTCCCAAGTCCGTTGTACGGCCGACTTCTAGATACTTCTTCTCTGGGCGTGTGCGGGAGCTGTGCGTAGTTTCTTCGACAGGAAATTGACGACTCCTGCAAAACTGTCGCTGCTGAAGACCGCAACTGAAGAGCTTCGAGTTTGAAGTTTTCTTCCAAGACCGTTACTTTTTGAAAAATAACCGGCGAGATCCTAGAAGGACCAATGTTCGACTTGCTCGTTGGGGTAAATAAAATAGTAGTGGACTGTATTAAATAAAGGCTTGGTATATTGCCGATTAAGTTTACAATAAAATTATAACTGCCCGAACAAAACATATATGTATCTAATAATCGTTTGGAGAGTATCGTCCGTCGCGGTGGGCTCCGAGGAAGCGAGTGCCGTCGCCGGCCGGGCTGGCTCCCCGCGCCGCACCGCCGCTCGCTCGCTGCGCAGGTCGGTCACGTCACCTGCGCGTGCCGTCTGCGTGTCTGTTGGGTGCGATTCCCAACACTTACCAAATAATAAAAATATAAATTGCGGTATCAATACTAGTGTGTCGCGCTATATGAGTCGCCTACGCTATCGATGTATACGCGAGCGAGCTGCGGGCGGCGGCGGGAGAAAGTGATACGTCCTGTCGCTGGGAGGACCCGACATGCACTGATCGGCAAACTATTGCGCGCGTGGATTTATAGTGTTTTTAAAATAATCGCGTAAAATTAATGAGTTCATGAAATTGTCTGAAAAAAAAAACTGTGTGTTGAACAATACCTTTATTTTTATAAAGTAAATTGATTTGTTATGATTCTATGTAAGTTCTGGTAAAGAAAAATTGTTAAAGTGAACCAATTTTGTATTTTTTAAATATTATTTTTTTGTTATTTAATAGCCACATTTTCGCAATTGGGCTATGTAGTGCACTTTAAGACTATATATTATGTTGGACAAATGCATAAAATAAAACATTTTAGCACGTTACAATGGTTGTATTCGTCCTGAAAGATAACTCTGACGTCTATTTTCGTAAAACGCCATGAACGGATTGCCTTCTCTCTAAAGAACTATCGTTAAAAATTATATTTTTACTCTGTAGTGCACTAAATCAAGACTTAAACTTCCTAAAGCCGTCATATTCTTTGATAAATCTGCTCACATCATTCCGATATAGCTCTGGAAAAATCTCGAAAACATGAAGTTTTCGTTGCAAATCGATTACGCGCTCTTAAATTAAGCATATAATTAGGAGTTGTTGCATTGTTTACTGATTTAGTACAGAAATAAAACAATTTGATTAATTATATACTTATTTTAATTAAAACAAAAACCTTAATTTTTTTCAGTATCAGTCACTTCTATTTGGTCTGTATGATAACCTTTTACAGTGTTCAAAAAGTTTAATATTTTTACGCAACATCTCGGTGAGATATGCATTTTACTCTTTTGAGATTACTCTTTAATGAGGTTTGCAAAATGGTCGTTCCTTTGGTCTCCGTTTACTTTTGAGTGTTCCGAACAAGAAAAACATATTTTATTTTCCTGTTTGGACACGACGTCTACTTTGACACCAAAACGGAAATGAATCGCGCTCTAAATCGTCATCTTCCGAATCCAAAGGAAATGGTAAATTGCTTCGTTTTAATCCTGGAAAGAAAAGTAAATTAAGTAAAGAAAAGACGAAAGCTAGTTAAAATGAAGTCAACATTATTATTTCAAATAAAACTCACCTCTGTTATTCATCCTTCGTTGCCTATAGAGTCCTTGTATCAACTCAGTACGAACAACAAAGTTACGTTTGGTGAAGGAAAGGAAGACGGTGGCGGCGACGTTGCGAACTAGCATCCGACTTGATGCGACTAAAATTTTGTAACTAAATGACATCGCAACGCGCAGACCGTGCTCGCGAGAGTGGCAGGAGCGGGGGGGGGATGGGGGTTTAAAACTTGGTTTTAACTGGTCAATTTCACCTGCACCTGTCTACAAGACAAATAATTGATTGACAAATTGTTGCCAATATAATCGTTGATGTCAATTAAATTAAATGAATTACTGTTGAATGTTAAATTATGCAATGTCTTATTAATATTACATCTATAGTAATTTTCTTCCTGTGGCAAACTTTTACCATAAGCAAATGCAAACAACACAATTTTGCTTAAATTTAAGTTTGTCAAAGTTGTACAATACTGGAGCAATTCTCCTTTGTTCACTTTTCCTCAACTACCTATCTATATAATTAATAATTAATAATAGGTTGTCCTGGTTAAACTTACATTTAATAATTTCTTTCATAATAAGATATTCATCTGTTAACAAATTACCTAGGTCTTTTCCAATATCATCACAAGATTATGTCATTATTTACACTTTGTTTATTTTGCTTATGGGAACTATTCACAGGAGTATGCAAATTGCAAATCAACACATGGCTGCGGTAAGGTCCGAATGAACGACGAATGAATGA
This sequence comes from Xestia xanthographa, assembly GCA_905147715.2. Classification (NCBI taxonomy): domain Eukaryota; kingdom Metazoa; phylum Arthropoda; class Insecta; order Lepidoptera; family Noctuidae; genus Xestia; species Xestia xanthographa. The sequence continues at coordinate 26,970,324 of LR990643.1, forward strand.
CGAATGGTCCGTTGACAACATGTAATACCAAAGTTGTTTGACAGTGCTCACAGTTGTTTGTTTGTGAGTTTACCAAATCATTCATCGCTAACACAAATTCCCTCATAACATGTTTAGAGGTATTATATTTGCTAGTCATTGAACTTAGCTTCTCCTGTAGGTGATCAAGTTTGGATTGCAGCGGGTCTAAAATGGCCGCTTTATCAGAATCGTAATATGAATTAAAATTCTTAAAATTGACTATATTCTAATAAGCATAAAGTCCATTTTAAGAATTTTAAATTTTTAACGTGATTCATACTAAGATTCTGCGGGGATTCTGCTAAAGCGACCATTTTAGATCCCCAGGTGTTCTGTGTCAATTTTGTACCACCTAGTGCTTTGTTCCAAATTAGATGAATATTATATCCAATTGTTTTAATAATAATAATAATAATAATAATAATTTATTAGCTCAGACAACAAAGATCCACGTGTTAGTTATAAAAAACTTACAGAACTATGTTAGTGTATAATATTATTAAGCTCCAAGAAAATTCGTACATAAACAACAAACAAACATTACAAAAATCATCGATGATGCATCATTCTTGCCTCACCAACACCTGCATGAAATGGTTCATCATCGGTGAATCAAATTTATCCATTAACATCCTCAGAATGCCATTAGAACTCGACCGCATTCTTTCTAATAGTGACGCAGTTTTCCTTCTCACCATTGCGTGGAAGTCGTGAACACGCGCCTGAGCGAACATGTCAGAGGCACTACAGAAACGCGGTAGACCCAAGAGCATTCTGAAGCTGTTATTGTATTGGACCCTCAGCGCGTCCATTGTTTTCCGTGTGTAGCTGGCCCACAGGCCAGCTACACACGGAAAACAATGGACGCGCTGTTTTAATACATTTAGTATTTCCCTATTCAATTTTACATTTTAATGAAATGTTTCTGCCTTTTAACCATATTTTGTGTTTTTACAATGTATTTATTGATTTTAATGTATTTTTTATGTTTATTTTTACTGGTGACTGCCCTTCCTGAACTACATGAATTGAAATTATCCTCACCTGTCAAATCTATGGTGAAAGAGTGATTGGTGGCAGAAACCACAGACGGGGCAATAGGCACCAATTCACTGAACAGACTTTGATTCAGCGAGGCAGTGATGTTATGATTGGTAGTCTCAAGTTCTGTTATTTGACTTCTAGCCTCATGTAGCTGCTGTTCTAATCGATGTTTATGATTAACTGTTTATTCGTACTCTGCGCTACACTGGCTGAACCCGTCCAAAATAACTTCGAGCCATCCCGGTCTTCTATGGCGTCAGTGTATTGGTTGTATAGTAGGGTGGAGCGCGGTTGTATGGAAAAATTTTTTTTTCCTAGTTTTGAATTGTAATAGGGGGGGATTAGTGCCTTATGTTAAAGTAAAAATAACTGTTCTTTTTCAGTTCGATAAAATAATATCTTCTACCTCCGCTTGGACCTTGAAATTTTAAGATTTTCTGAAAAATCGTAGTATTTTTAGATTTCTCTGTTAAGTATATAAGAGATATATAGGGAGTATAATTGATACTAAATTATATATTTAAGATATGAGTAATGTAATTAAACGCAAAAGTAGTACAATTTTTACTTATAGCCAATAAAAAAACAAGTTTTCAGTCGGCCTTAAAATCTCTTTTTGTCTCAAATTTCGGCATTTTCTTACGGGATTCCAATTTAGCTTTTATGGCTCCCAATCGTGATGAGTCCTTACACTGGGAAGTGCAAGCTTCTGTCGTTAACTTTACAGCTCTTTCAACTACTTGGGTATGGCAGGGAAGACGTAGAAACCATAGTTCACCCTCGCCACCAGATTGGACTATTTGTTGAATTTCTTGATCAGTTAGCTGTTTCAAAACCGGAGGTTCGGTAATAGTTTGTTGCCAATTTATCATATTGATATAATTCGACGCACCAAAGTTAATATCTGTCACTTCAAACAGCCTTGGTGATGGAAGTTGTGACACACTACGTGCTTTTAATACACGCCAGGCTGCCAGTTCACGAATGTGTCTCTTGTCATCTGTAATCATTGCAAGTAAGATGTTTTCAGGATGTGCAAAATAGCTATTGCGTTGAATGACAGGATCGATGACCTTTTTTAGATTTTCTGGCAGGTACCTAGAGGTCGATATGATTTTAAAAAGATGCCGAGCCCCATCTTTACAGGACGGTTTATTCTTAACGTAAACTAAAATAATAGATGCTGTTTGCCATATACCTTCAATCCTAGGTACCACTATATCTGCTGCTTGTGAAAATGTTGGCTCCTTTGCAGTTTCTAATTGTAATTTGAGCTGATGTCTCGTCCATTCATAATACTTCATTACGTCTTCATAAGTAGGTAGATAATTGTCTTTAATATCCTCGATACCACCAAACAAGAGACACTTAAATGCACTAGGAGTCTTTTCCATGCTTCAAAACAAACGTCCGACCTGTCACTTGGAGTAATAACTGTGCACTGATACGACAAGTGTCGAAAAGCGCGCGCTGCGCCCCCGCACTCTTCTTGTTTTAATTAAGTACCTAAACCAACGTAAGAATATGTTTTTTAATGATTAGAAAACAAAGTAGACTATTGTAACTATCGAATAATAAAATAAAAAGTAATGAATATGTATAAATGACAAATTTAAGTAGCGTCAAACATGGTTCTAAAAATCAATTTATTCAAAAGTTCAGTGACCTTGCGGAGGCAGATAATCTAATCTTATTCAAATTATATTTTGTGTGTGTTATGTTAAACCCTAAAGGCACCCTTTTCGCGCTATTACATAACTATAACACGAAAAAAGTTTTTTCACTCCACCCTATTGTATAGCTGACCTATTTCCTTTTTTAACTTTCTGTTTATTTCATGGGCTTCAAAGATAACCCTTTCATTGTCATCCAATTCCTTACTTACTTGATCACAGGACTGCTTAGACGCCTTTAATTCGCTCAGAGCTAGTTTAAGTTCTTCCTGGCGAGTGTGGGCGGACCGAGTCATAGTCATGATTGTAGTTAGGAAAAGGATAAGAAATGAAACTGGAAGACAGTAGGTAACTGTGGCAGCAGGTTTAAGATATTAAAGATAGTTAAAAAGGATCATAAACTAAGCGTTGCAACGAGTCCTGTCATCAAAACCAAGCAAGGTTATGATTAATTTAATTAGGTTATAATTTAATTTCTGGTGAAATTATAGCACGTAAACAATATAATTGTAAGAGTCCCAGAACACAGCAATTTATCATTAATTTTCTTACACCTTTCATTTAAATCGAGATTTAACATAGTGTTCGCTGGATCATTAAGTGATATTATGCCCTTCTCAGTAAGAACTACTATATCTAAAGGAGTTACGTTTTGGTTTGAACACTTTTTTTTAGATTTTACACTGGGATTGTCGTTGACTAAAATTGTGTCGATAACCTAACCTAACCTTTTTGTCGCTGGGAAAAAATGCATTTCGCATACCCTTCCATCGGGAGAGGGGGGGGCTATGTGGGACTTCCCGGTCTGACCCGGTATACCCACTAAAACAACCCAGTGGCACTCCCGCTCGTCCGAGTGGCGGGGCACTGGGAAACCGGCACAGCCTTTACGTCCAGTCCTCCGCCGACGATTGCCCTTCATGGCGGACCCCTCACGCCCTCCTCGTGGGGAGGGGACGGTCCCGGGAATGACCGATGAAGGTGGTGACGGGTGCAATGCGGGCGAAGGCATCCACGCGCCTGTCGCCCGCCCATCGCCACCATGAGGAGGGAGAGGACGGCGGCTTCTCCGACCCCTTCTTCGTCTGCGGAGCGGCGCAGCGAGAGGGTCGTCCTCCCGCAAGCGCTCCACCTCCTCCTTTTGCGAGATTACGTTCTAGAAAAAGGAGGCTCCCTAGCATGGCGTTGACCACGCTGGGAAGTGAGAAGTCCTGTCCAACCACCGCGGTCAGACCGTGGCGCAGCTCGCATCAAGCCGGGCACACCCCGTGGGTGTGCTGCGCCGAGTCCTCCGCCGCGCCGCAGTCGTGGCACGCTGTGGTCTCCTCCCTCCCGATCCGGTGCAGGTGCGATCCGAAACAGCCATGACCGGACAACACCTGCACCAGACGGAAAGAGAGGTAACCGTGGGACCGCTCGAGCCAGCTCCGCAGGACCGGACCGAGAGCGTCCAACGTCCGGCGGCCAAAGGCGGCGGTGGCGTGGTCCTCCGTTCAGTGGATGACGATGGCGTCCCTCGCCTCCCGCCGCATAGCCTCCCGCTCTTCGGTGACGAGGCGCTCCGCGAGCGCCTTCCGGCGCGCCGTCCACTCGTACACTCTGGCGAGCACCCAAGCCTCCAACTCCCAAGGAGGGGTGCCGGTCAGAGCGCATGCCGTCGAGAAGCCCACCGAGCGGTAGGCCCTCGCCACCCGCAGTGCAATGGCCCTTTGGGCCTGCGGATGGCGGTCGCATTCTCCCTCCTGCGGAGGGAGTCCGCCCAGATGAGGGCCCCGTATAGGGCCATGCTCCTCAGGATGCATACAGGCATTTCGCCTTGGGTCTCCCCAGGTTCGGGATGAGCTGCGGACGCTCGTTCGCGGCTTTAAACAGGCGCGTCGAAAGCCCGTTGAAATGCGGGCCGAAGCGCATCCAGCACCAGGCCCAGATACTTCATCTGGGGCAAGACCCCTATCCTGACGTTCGATGCCGAAGCACCGGAAACACCGCGGAGGCTGGTCCCCGAGTGCCCGGACTGCACCCGAGCTGAACCCGACTGTAAGCCGTCCCTTGGTAAGGACGGCTTTGGCAGCGGCGATTGGGCACTCGAGGCGAAAGGTGCCCATGCTGCCGCGGCCGGACCTTATGTCCCAGCCTTGGACCGCCACGACACCACAGCCCCCGATCGCTGCGAACGCCGCCACACATTGGGGACAGAATGTTCAAAACCACCTAGAGACCTCATATATTAACCAAATTAAACCATTTTTGCACAGAAATGTTTGAAATTAAATTCCAAAGACACCCACGAAGCCCGATTTGCGAAATTAGGTTGTAATTTTTTTTTAAATAAAAAATGCATATGAATTGAATATTTTTTTTTTATATTATGACTGATTTTATATTATACTCTAGTGATCATGAGATTTTTTCCTGATACGAAATAAACAATGAATATATTAGAGGGTTAATCGTGTTGCAAATTGTTTATTTGTAGAATGTTTTGCAAAAAAAAAATGAAAAAAATGAATGAATGTTTTTGTTTTGTTTTGTTTTGTTTTCTTTATTTAAACAATTTGATTAAACAAATTTTTGCAAAATTATATTTTGTTTTAAAGTTTGTTTAAATTTAATGGTTTTTTTATGCACAAAAATTAAATATTCCATACAAGTGCTAGTTGAAATGCGTGACTGAAAGGGTTAAAGAACAGGGTAAAACTCGCTTTGCCTTGGTTTTAGTGGGTTATGAAACTTTAGATTTAAAGAATATTCTTATAGAAATCCGGCTCTCTGTCCCCGGGAACTAGAAGATTCGAGCCCCGGCTTGGGTCCGCCGGCAAGACACACTGGCGATCCCCAGTTGGGTAGGATCGGCATTGGCACGCGCCCGCACCGAAATGGACGCGTATGTCTCCCCTCGCCTCGCAGCCTCCGCGGTGAGCGTCAACACGACGGCCGCGGTTTTTGGGAAGACTAGCTGCCCCTTTCCCCTTCCCCTTTCTCTTGCCGGTCGTCTTCGACCGGCTGGGAGCGGTGATGGCAAGGACGACAGGGACGGCCGTCGCCGACTTTTTGCCTTTGCCCTTCCTTTACACTTCCGTCCACTCGTTGGACGGGGTGGCTGAAGGGAGAAGCGTCTTCCGCCTGGGAGGAGGACAGCCCCGGCTCGCACAGCCTCTTATCCGCCGCAAGCGGTGGTCGGAGGCGTTTCTCCGGCAAGAGCCGGTCCTCGATTCCTGCTAAGCAGGGTCTTGTGAAGGCCCTCTCCTCCATTACAACCTTGCGGATGGTAACTTCAAGGTTGGAGGCGGGCCCTCCGCCGCAGGGCTCGTCTCGGCTTGTTGTGGCCGGGCCGTGGCTTCAGGCGACCTCCCGACTGCAGGGGATCTTCGCCTGCAGTTGCCGCGTCTCGTCGGTGGCCTTACGCTAAACCAGCTCCGCGACGACACCGCGCATGCTCGCGGCCCTGCACTTGAGGGCCTTCTGCGAGGTCCCCTTCAGGTTGGAGGACTTAGAGGCGACCTCCACAATCTCCTCCTCGTCCTCCTCCGCCAGTCTCTCCAGCTCGGCCAGAGAATGGTCCGCGTATAGAACGCGGGACGCACCGTACCCGGACTTGACTCGGGCGCCCGTTTCTCCTTGGCAACAACCCGCTCCTCCAGCTCTTGCTGGAGCTGCGCCCGCCGAGCCAGGTCCAACTGGCGTTGGGCGTCCGCGAGCTTAAGGACGGGTATCCGCGCCGTCGGCTTTTTAGCCTTCGACAACCTCGTCGACCACCGGAACGGTTGCTCAGACCAACCGTTCCGGTGGACCCGCTTCCGCGACCGAGAGTCGTAAGTGAGTCGTTGTCAGGTGACTCGTTCGTTCCTCCGAAAAAGCTAGCCACAGACGGCGCGCGGCTAGTCTCTGATGCCGGAGCGTCGAAGTGGCTCGGAGAAAGGCCTTTTGGTTGGCCCTGAGAAGGGCCTATGGGGTAGCTCTGAGAAGGGCCTTTTGTTTTAAAAACTGCCCGCAGGCGTCCCGCGTAGGTTTCGGCATAGCCTCCGCAGGTTCGCAGTCTCAACAGGACAAATAAGATAAAATAAGCTACGAAAGCACAATGCACTTTGGCCAACCCAGTCTGCCACTCCGTCACGGTGGTCAGACGAGGTCGTTTCCAGGGGACGCAACGTGGACGCAAGCACTGCGGGGTGGTCCACGAACCTGAACTTTTTTTTTTTTAGCGTAGAAAAATGCCTATCGCATACCGCACCGTCCGGGGCTTGCACCCACTAAAAAACACTGCCGTGAGCCTACTACCGCCTTTGCGGATGGGCCGAAAGAATTGCTACCCATGACGTTCGCGACCCATCCAGCGCTGCCCGTCTGCGGGCAGCGCTCGATGGGTCGTTTGGTTTTTTTAAGGGGTTTGGTCCCTTTGGCGATGTCCCGGACCTCATCTGAGACATCGCCTCCACTCATGAGAGCCGTGCAACGCGACGACGATAGACTTCCCGATCTATCGCCCGCTGGCACCTCCTAGGGCGGCATCAGGTCGCCATGGCGCCTCCTCCGCCGCCCTGTTCTCCTGCGACGAATCGCGTCAGCGAGGGAGTCTTCGCACCACCAATAGTGAAGTGTGCGCCAGCCGTTGGCCGACTTCGGGGTGCATGAAATACCAGAGCCTCCGTCTTCTCGAGCACCACCTTGAGGCCCAGTTCCTCGATTCGCCCCACGACAACAGACGCGCCCTCGACGGCCGAGCGAGCCGCTTCTTCGTAGCTCAGCGTAGTAAATGACGCCCTGCCCGAGGGAGAGCAAACAGCGCAAGGCCCAGTCGTAGCCAATTTTCCACACGAGCGGACCCAAGACTGACCCCTGTGGAACACCGCACGTGATTGCCTTGCGCACAACTCGGCCGCCGTGTCCCTCGTAGCAGTCGAACCGAACCTGCAGGTAGTCTGATACCAGCTGCCTCAGGTAGACGGGCACCTGATGGTAGCGGAGCGCCTCCTCGATGCAGCTATGCATCGAGGAGCCTATAATAGCAGGGTGTTGAACGCGTTGGCGATGTCTAAAGACACCGCCAACAACACCCCACCCTGAGAAACTGCATCTTTCGCCTCGGCCTTGAGGCGCAAGATGGCGTCCACTGTCGAACGCCCTTCCTGGAATCCGAACTGGGCGTCCGACAACTTCGGGCCAACTGCCTCTAAGTGCCGGACGATGCGGGTAGCGAGAATCTTCTCTAGCATCTTCCCCGCCTCGTCCAGCAAGACAATTAGCCTATATGCTGATGGAGACTCCAGGAGGCGCCCCGCCTTCTGCAGCAGAACCAGTCGACCCTCCTTCCAGGCCTTAGGGAACCGTCTCGACGTCAGACAAGCGTCAAACAGCTCCCTAAGCCTGTCTTCCAGGGCCGCTGCCAGAGCCAGGGCCAGCGCTCTTGTAGGCACCCCGTCCGGTCCGGGGGCAGTCCTCTTGGACCGCGTCCGCAGAATTGCTGCCCCCATCTCCGCGTCGCGTCGGAAATTGGGGGAGTCTCCATCTTCGGATCTTGCTCAGCCTATGCATCGGCAATGGTCGGGGAAGGGTGATCCGCTTGATCCGGGAAGAGTGTCTCCACGACCCTGACGAGAAACTGAGGCTTGAGCGTTTCCGTCAGTGGGGGGCCTTGGGCACGAAGTATCTTCCGCGCCGCACGGTACGGACGCCCCCAGGGATCCCGGTTCAGATCCTCCAGTGCCTCAGCTCTTGACTGCTCCTTCCCTCGACAGATCGCCAACTGCAGAGCCCCACGGGCATTACGGTATGCCTCATGCAGTTGGCCCCCAACCTAACCTAACCTAACATAAGAAATATTAGATAAACAGTTAATTATAGTGACAAACTTATGTACCGTTTTATTGTAATAGTATTTTTATTTTAACATTGGTTCTCAAAGCTAGATTTTTTTTGTGTAGTCTTCCGTAGCTACTGCTTTGACTAGTTTGGCAAAGTTACAATTTTTTTCATCAAATGCTTTTTTATGACAATTTCTGTCGATTATCCTTCATGCGTGAAGCAAGTGTCATCAAGGATCCAAAATTTTGAATTGTTTAATAAACGTAAATTACGTCCAGTGCTAAAAATAAGAATAATAATAATAATAAAAAATGTATTGCATAAAATGTGTTGCAGTAAATAATCGATTTATGAGAATCAAAAATTTGCTCAGGACCAACAGTACAGTATACTGATGAGGAACGGAAAATAGGTTTAACGATCTTGGTAATGCTGGCTCAGTTCTGACTCTTTCGCGGTGTATTATCATTCGCATTGCCTTTTTCGTGGCCATATACGAGGCAACGTTTTTAGGTACTTCTGGACAACTTTTTGAATAATTCGTCCCGGAGAATCGAAACTGTCGGCTGCTTTTTTCTTTAATGATTTCCTTAATATAGATCCTCTTCTTACACAAATCCAATAAAAATTGTCTTCAGACCTTTTATTCAAACTGTACAGAAAATTATCCAAAACTAACTGGTATTTGCCTTTTCTTGATTTAATAAACAAAAAAGGGGTGTCCATCATTACAATTTTAACCTCGAACTGATTTACTATGAAATGTCAACACAGAATGGAACAAAATCTCCAATTACCCACATTGTTAAATTCGTACCAAATAGGAAATTAATAAGTAATAAAATAAATTATAACAAAAAATTGCATACTGTATGTTAGCTTATCAATTGTATCCTATAGACCATTAATCATAAATTTACATGCATGGTACACTTACAGACAAAGTTAGGAAAAGTAGATAGATAAACACAGATCTACAAATAGCAATAACACGGAAAAACTTTGCCCATAAAAAAATCTGAAGGCGCCATAAATTCTACAAAAAATGATCTTAATTTACTAAAATTGTAATACAATGTAAGATAGATTTTATTTATTGCTCACAAAACAAAATAATACAGACAAATTAAACTTCAAAACCATCTCAACATATAAGGTGGCATGGATATTTGAACATATTTAGATGGCCTTGCATACATATACATAATTATGTTATAAAAAAAACAAGTAAAACTAATTTTTCTAGTAAAGCTCCTGATGATCATCACGCTTACCATCACGTCGCCGCTGCTCTAGTAAAAGCTTGGACTTTACTAAATCGCTTGTCAACTTTGTATTTGCATTCTCCACAGCCATGATTAGGGGGTCAAAGTCCGGGGTTAAACCGCTCAACATGATAACATCTAAAAACTCATCATCAAACGCATTGCCAATGTCTGTAAGCTGTTGCCCAAGCTCAGTTATTTTACTTAGGTAGCTCTGCATGCTCTCCGCCTCACTCAGACCAAATAGCGTTCTTAGCAACCCTAGCCTCCTGCACAAACCTTTGTCTTCGTAAGCGCGTTGCAAGCTATTCCATGCTTCATATGCCGTTTTCGCGTTACGAATATGTGGCAACGCAGACGGACCGACCGACAAGCAAATTTTTGGCCTTCTGATTCTTCTTCGGGTCTTCGTTCCCTTTTTCAGTTTCTATGCTATCTATATAGGTCTTCGTGCATAAGGACGTTTTTCAGCATGAACTTCCACTGGTTGTAATCTTCGATACCTCGCAGCTTCTCGATATACAGTTCCATCGAAGCCATGGTAGTTGTTTCGAACGGCATGGTCGCCATAGAAAAACCAACCCACGATGAATCTTACTTTTCGTGCGTAATTAGTTGAAATAATTACTTTGCAAAAAGACTGGGCCCATAACCTGATGGTTTTGGGTTGATAGAATAACAGAACAGTATGATTAAAGTTGATTTAATGCTATGAGAGCACGGATACATTTATCTAGTTGGACAGCCATTACCAGAGAGTAATCAATCAAACGTCAAACTCAAATGACACATACACTGACAGTTAGATGACAACATTGTATTCGTTTACAAACGTTCCAATAATATCTAGTAAGACTTGTAATACTATTATGTAGAATTAGTATCGATGCTTGTTATAGTTACACTATATTCTCTAATTGGTACAACCCTAGCATTGGCAGCCATTTTATGAGAAATTCTGAATTGAAGGTATGTACCTTTTTTTGTAGGTATTTTTTTGTAGGTCCATACATAAGTCTATGTTACATTATCAAACAATAACGTTAAGGTCCCGGGTTCGAATCCTGGTGGGAGTAAATGTACTTCCACCGGGATTCGAACCCGGGACCTTAAGAACGTAAGGCAGCTTCACTACCGCTGCGCCAATCGGATCGTCAAAAGCATTAGCATCTGTATTTAAAATACGTTCCAAATATTTGTCGTATAAATCACTATGATCCTCCGTAATTTCTACGAAACTTTTTTTGTCAGTTAGCTCGTTTAAAGCTGAAATAGGATTTTCACTGTAGCAAGTCAATATATTGACTTGTTCCAATGGAGGACAATTCCCAATGTTATCATCCTTTGTCTCAGCTCTCACAAGCAACTTTTTATAAGCGGCACGATATTGAATGGCATTGGAAGTGTTGTTGAAATACCCTCTTGCTGTCACAGCCGAAAAGAAAAGCTCAATATGATCTTGGCTGATCTTGTAGAGTGGTATGTACTTCTTCATTTTTGTGTCTTCCCCCAAGTAACTGTACGGTGCCAATGCGCTTTTCATGTTTATCAATAATCCAATGAAACCAGTTTTTCTGCGGGAAGTGATCACAAGTTCACCTGTTGTACGGGAGCACGAGGGGTCACAAAACCGGTTTCACCGAAATCGAAAAAGCCGGTTAAACCGATTTTTGGCAGCATTTTTGAAACCGGTTTTAATTTTGTGAAAACCGAGTTTTCGTTTTTCTTTTGTCTATCATCATCATCATCATTTCAGCCGAAAGATGTCCACTGCTGGACATAAGCCCCCCCAAGTGTTGCCACATAGACCGGTACCGTGCGACTCGTATCCAGTCTTTAATAATAATTAATTATAATATATGACATTTTTAAAATGTACACATATTTTCATAATTACAATTATAGTACCATTGGTGCCCGGGTCTATTTTTAACGACTCACTAGCTACAGCTGATGCATTCGGTTCATCCTTTTTACACTGATTACTGAACTCAGTCGCTCTCACAGTCTCACTGACCTCAGTCAAGTGCAAATCAAGTGTCAGTGTGTGCTATTCAACGGTTTCTAAAAAGGATTGTTTGCATAGTTAGTTTTGAAACAAACAAATTAATATCTTGCACAGTGCACTAAATATGCTGACAAAATAGGTAAGAATTTGTTTGATTTGTTTACTTAGGTAAGATTATTGCATTACCGCAAACTACATACCTACTGGCCTCAATAGGTACTTTTGCATATATTTATTTAACAATAATCTTGTTTCTCAAACAAACGAAAATGTTCACACTATGGTTGGCCGATTGTTTGTTTTTCAGTTTAATTTTTGGCAAGCAATAATGGAATTTCGTCCACACACAAAAAAAAAGATGATAAAACTTCGATAGGGTATTATTATCTACAGATTCGGCATCAGCAAAATGTAAAACGTGCTCGAGAATTATTAAGTGTTGCGTGGGTTCAACTTTCAGTTTACATGCTCATCTTAAATCTGCACATTCTCTAAAAGTAGCTAATTATCAAGTTGCGACCGGAACTAAAATATCATCAGCCCCATCTACTTCTTCATGCTACCAATCTAGTTCTGAAGAAACATCTACGAAGAAGAGGAAAATTACAGACTTTTTACTTCACATTATGATTTAGATAATATGATATGTAGAATGGTAGCATTAGATGCAATGAGTTTTCAACTTTTTGTTCGATCAGATGATATGAGGTATCTTTTTTGAAAATTGGTCATACATTGCCAAAATCTGCATCAACAATCAAAAAAATTGTGATGAAAAGAGGCGGTTCCTTAAGAGAACATATAAAAGATATGTTAAACAAATAGATAAAAATTTGCTTCTTCTCGTAATCACCGCTACTTAAATGTAAACATCCACGCATCGTTTAGAGATAATACCAAGTTCAAGAATCTTGGACTAGTAAGGATATTTGGAAGCATGCCGCCTGCCAGTGCCTGCATAGAAGCTCTGCAAAATGTGCTCTCGACATACGAACTATCATTCAATGACATCCTCGCGATAACTACCGACGGTGCTAGTGTGATGGTGAAAGTTGGAAAGGATTTACCCTGTTTTCATCAACTGTGTTTTGCACATGGTTTGAAACTGGCAATCCTCGATGTTTTCTTGAATGAAAAGAAGCCCGCATGTATACAGCAAGGACTTCAACCCCCAGAAACTGAAAGCGATTGCTTTGAACTATCGTTACTTTCGTCTAATGAGTCAACAGAAACACACCAACAGAAACACACCAAGCAACAGACTCATTTAAAGATTTAATATTGAAGGTAAGAAAAACAGTAAAAATATTCAAAAAATTTCCAACAAAGAATGATAGTGTACTGCAAAAATATGTTATGGGAGAGCACGGAAAAGAGATGGCACTTGTGTTAGACTATAACACCAGGTGGAGTTTCATGGCAGATATGCTAGACCGATTTGTTAAATTGAAAGGGTGTATTTTAAGTCTCTTATCGACTTAAACTGGGAAGTAACATTTCATGATGCAGACTTTGAGATACTTACGGATGTAAGCAAATGTTTGCAAATAGCTAAGATGACCGTCGAAGCTCTTTGTCGCCGAGACGCAAATCTTATTACTGCAGATATAGCTATGAATTTCATGCTCACAAAATTAAAGGAGAACCAGGGGCGTTTTAGTGACAAATTTGCTGAACAACTTACATATCGCATTAGACAGCGATGTACTAATTTGACCTCTGTTCTGAAATATTTGCAGAACCCATCAGATTATTTTAGTATAAAAGATGAGAGTGTTACTTTTCCGAATCATGAGGGACAACAAATAGCTGATGTCATTTGTGACCTCAAAAAGATCGGACAATCCCAGACAATACCGCCCAGCAGTCAAAGGAGATCCTGCTCAAGTGACGACGAAGACTTCGCATTAGCTTCTACAGCTTCCACTACACTGGCTAGAATGAAGGAAGAATTGCAAGCAGCTATTGAAAAGTCTATGTCTCAGTCTCAGCCTAACAGGACGTCCACAGCTGTAGATATGGAATTTGAGAACGATTTATCTGCTGTTATCAGAGTAGAGAAGGCCCTTTATGAAAATGGAGGCACAAAAGATAAAAAACCTTTTGCAGGTTTACAATAACTTTTTGAAAGTTCCTCCCACGAGTGTCGAACCAGAAAGAATCTTTTCATCAGCCGGCTACCTATGTAACCACTTAAGAACCTTGCTGAATGATGACACTCTTGATATTCTTTCGATATTACGGTCGCATTACCAATGCATCAAAAATAAAATTGGAGATTAATTTATCTTTGCCTAAATCAAATGTTTTGTTGATTCTCAGACTAATTTCTTTTTATAATTAGTTTTTTAATTCACGCAAAATCAAAAAGTTTTTGGTTTTATTATTAAGCTACAAATTATTATTAGTTCTATAATTATTGTTTAGCTCGTTTAGTGTTCTTTGATTTGACACTTAAACTGATTATAAAGACTGATTAAAAAGACTTATGAATTACAAAAAAAAATATTTAAAAAAATCAAAATAACCGAAAAAAACGGAAAACCGGTAAGTGATGAAAAAAATAATCGTTAAACCGGTTTTTTAATATACTTGCGGTTTTGTGACCCCTAAGCACCAGGACTTGGGTAAAATAAAACGAATAGAATTTGGGATTACTTAATGAAATGTGTACTGACTAATTAAAGACACAAGCAGTAATGAATGCGCAATTAATACATAGAAAACTTAAAACTAAAACAGGGCGCATCGTCGCTCGCTGCTGCGACGAATCCATCAGGCGCTCCTTGGATGAGCATGGACATTTGTTTCTGAGTCATGGACGGTTATATATAATAAGTAGTAGTATACAACTATCTGGTATCCACGACACAAGCCTCGTTGCTTATAATGTCAAAATAGGTAGTGGCATCTACCAGTCTTTAAAAAAAAACGTAAGGGATGCGTTCTGTTTTTTTTCCAACCATAAATTAATAAGGTGAAAGTGGCATATATTTTACCATTGTTTGATTTAAGGTTAAGTCCTTAAAATTCAAATGTGCCATTCTCTGATGCCACAAATAACAATCATTCTCTGTGGATGTAGATAAGTGTGCTGGAATACTATGTGTATTTCACCGGGACATATTGTTTGTAACTTTAGCAGCTACGACTTGCTTATTATTTATATTTAGGATTATACACCCTTGACTGTTAAACTGTACATGGCAACCACTATTTATTATTTGACTCACAGAAAGAAGATTAGTAGCCGCCAGTTCAGTAATATAGGTATAGAACATTTCGACATAACTAGAGAATCAGTATGCTCATTCGATTTTTGTTTCTTCTTTTTATTGCGGCAATTTTTACCGGTGCAATAAACACACAACACCTCAGACCCTTTTTTATGGGAAATCATCAAATGACCTCTGGGTGGAGCGAAAGGGAGTGTCAGACTTTTACTGACTAAAACCCATCCATGTTCCTTCTTAGCCCTTTGTGTTCCAGGGCCGCGGTATCTCTTTCGAACAGTCCCGCAGCCTCGGCAGGCATCGGCCCTTGCGTACCCCTTCCTGTGTGCTGAAATCTCTTTGAGGCGCGGTGGAACACGAACGCGCCGCCGACACGGCCTGTCGTCATAAGACGGACGGATGGCGAGCTAGCCCATGACTCGCCGTCCACAGGCCCGCGGTACCCTTGGACATGACTTTATTTTAAACTTGTTCGCCAGATTGCAATTGATTTACTTTGTTTTCACATATAGCGCATTAGAATCAGAGTTTCGTATGTCTTGAGGAAGCTTTGTCTTTACTGAATAAGGTGTAAGGTGTAATTTTCGCACCAGAGCTTTTAAGTGTCATTATCATGGGTTGATACATTTCAGGAAGTAACAGTAACAGGGTTCCGAACAACATTGAAACCAATGTTTCTCAGTTTATGGGCGGTCGTCTTTATTATGTTAACATAGTATTCAATGCTTTAGACACAGCTGCGTGTATATGGCACCATTGGTTTATAATTCGCTACCTAAAAACATTGTAGACCTGCCCTATCGCAAATTTTGTTTTAAGTTACGGAAGTGGTTAATAAAAGAAAATTTTTATACCATCAACGAGTTCCTCAAAAAATACTCTTCGCATTCCTACCACTTTAGAAATGCATTATAAGTTTTAATTTTGTTATTGCTAATTTTATGATGTTATAATTTTACAAACTGTTTCTATGTAGGTATTCATTTTATTTATGGTATTATTTTAAGGTTTTAGTATAATTTTGTTTGATGGTTTATTTATGTACTTATGGTGTCCTTTTATTATGTGTTGTGTGTGTTTTTAATATTCTTTATTATTTTGTTTAAAGATGGTGTGTTAAATATAATTTCAGTGTAGGTATATTTAGGTGTTTTCAGTATTATTATTTTGTTTAATGCTTCTAATAAGATTTATGTATATTGTAGGTACTTCCATTATGTGTTTGTGTTACCTACTTTGTTCATTTTAATGTTCCTAATGTAAAAAATATGTCGTAAATTTGCATGCTATTGTTATGGCGGAATGTGTGCTCTATAACATTTTATAACACCCTGTATTACCACATTTTATGCGAATAAATATACTTACTTACTTACTTTAATGTTTAGACATTTTTCGAAGTTTGTGGTTATCAGATCTCTCAGGAGCCCAATCCGACGGCGACGTGTTTCCATTCATCATCAAAAGCCATCAAAAGCTTTTGCTAGATTACTCCACACATATTTAGCTGTTTTAACTTCTTGTAAATGTACACAATTGATAGAATGCACTAGTGGAAATAATTTAGCAAATCGCCACGTTTGATAATTTCCTCTTCCGGTCAGATTTTCTATCAGTGCCATAGTATTATTTGATGACATTTTTCCGATGAAGAAAAATTCGAATTTTAAAAACACGTGCACAGTTTAAGGTTAGGTTTTACTAATTTTACCAGAACTACGAACTTTTATTTGTGTAACTTTGGTTATCACTTTTATTTTTTGCAATATTCAGGTGGGCCATAGCCTGATATAATTAGTAAAAATATACTTTGATAAGTTGTACGTAGTTTTATTATGAGAGATTAAAAAAAAAAGTAACAAAGACAAAAGTAGTGTGGTACTTATAAAACTAAGGCCCGCTTGTACCAAAACATTGAGTTAAATAAATAACTCGAAGTTTACTAACTCAGTGTTAATGTTTTAAATTATTAATTCACAGTATAAATTTCACCAGTAAAAATTAACCCGAGTCCACTAACCCAAATCTTGTCATGTTCATTTGTTATGTTTATTCATTTTTTTTACATTCGGCAAAATATGGTAGATCGAATGGGGTTATTGTACATTCGTCACAAAGTTAATTCGTCACATTTTTGTAAACTCCATACATTGAAAGTATATTCGTCACATGCATAAAAACTATGTGTAAATTCGTCACAAGTCTTCATAGGTACATAATTTACTGGTAGCAAACAAAGTTATTGATTTTTAGCGTTCGTAATGAAAATGTTTTCTAAAATCTTTCTTTTCTCCTGCGCTCCTGCACATGCTATCACACGCTCGCTCGCTCGCTGTGTCTGTCTTTTTCTAGCCGTACTGCAGTAGCGGAGTAAGGCGGAAAGGCAGCCACTGCCATTCTTTTCGAGGAACCTCAGCCCTTCGCAGAGGAAGTACAGCCCGTACGATCGAGAGCTGTTGGCAATGTACGAGGCAATCAGGTCCTTCAGTTTCATTCCGTAAAATTCGAAAAATCTATTTTTTCGGCCGTTTATCATAGATAAACGTTAGTGGTGGATTGAATTCATTAGAAGCAAAACAGAAAAAAAAGTTTTGGAGTATGCTGTTTGAAAACGATTTTTATGACGTAAATACTGTTTCAAGGCTTGTACTATTACTACTAGCGATAGACTTGACTGGGGGAGGTTCGGAGAGGTTAGTAGTGGAAGATTTTTTTATAGTATTTAAAAGAAAATATTCGAAGCTCTTAAGTTGAGTCAAATTTATTTCGGAGCGATATTTACTGGATAAAGTCTGTTTGAAGATGGATACGATTACTACAAACGTTAGAATATTGACTGAGGCGGGTTCGTAGTGGAAAAAAATTCGATAGTTAAGTAGTAAAGATACAAGTCGATTAGAAGCTGAAGGCAAATCAACATATTGCAATAAATATATCTGTGATTTTTTTTGTAGCCGTAATTTAACATTAAAAAACGTGATTATTACTGTGATTTAATTCTCTCTATTATTTTTCTTTTTTTTTACCATTACCACATTACCAGTTGACAGTGTTGAGGAGTGTTTTGACGCCATTTTTTAAGTTTTTAGTTTAAGCTAGTTAGTTTAGTTTATTTTATTAGATTTATAATTGTAAATAATGGGTAGGTTAGGTACATACTTACTGAATACAAATAAAATAAATGTTTAAGTAATTTGTAAAATAAAAAAAAATGTTTTTTCTTGTAATGTTGTAAGCAAATCAGCCACTTGCAATACATGTTTATTTAGGATTAGGCGTGTCACGCAGGTCACGCTGTCCTTGACAACGCGGCCTTAAAATAGAACAAAACCAGACAATAATAGCGTATATTTTAGCTGTAAGTAGAACTGTGATTTATATGTGAATTTCTGTGATTATTAAAAATAAATAAATAACGTTATAATCTACTTATTGTTTGATTTTTCTGCTATCTATACGGAAATAAACAATATGGCGGATTTTCCTTCATGAAAATAGAGTTATGGCGAGTTTACACATACTTTTTTTCGTGGCTAATTAACTTTGTGACGAATGTACAATAACCCATCGAATGCTAAATGAATTAAGTGTACCGCTCTCTCTAGCTCCACAGTACTTTGAATAAGTCTATTCCTTTATGTCAGATTAGAAATGACACGTGGTTTTTTGTCGAGTTATATTGACTGTTGTGACTTGAGCACAGAGTAGGTCAGGTGGGGCACAGTGTTACACGGGGTACAATGCACATATCTCCGTCCCTGTCTGTTACTTTTATGAAGTTGGTACACATGTTTGTCAAGCTCACAAGCAGCCATCTTTAAACAATTGTCCTCGCCGCAGTTTTTAACGTGCTTAAAAAATAACAAACAAAAAAGATTTGATTGTGATTAAACGACGAAAAAATCAGTGCAAAGTTTTTAATTTCTTCCCGGACGTATTGTATTTAGGTAAGAGATGGTAGTTTTCCTTTATTTCACACATATTTAGCTTCAAATTACCGTTGAATAGTTTGGTGTAAACATAACCTAAAACACTCATTCTTAGCGTGTCGATGGCAAATATTTATTAAATGTGTTTGGCCCAAAATTCAGCAATGCGAACTCCACTCGCTGATGCAGTCATAAGGTCGTCAAGTGTGCAGGTGTCAGGGCATGCGGCGCAAGATGGAAGATGGGCCATTGTCTGTGGAGACACGCCGCATTCACATTTGAGGCCTGAGCCGTCTATAAACCCCCATTTGAGGAGATTGTCTTTGCTACGGCGGACCTGAGTTCGAAGTCTATTCAGAAATTTCCAGGTCGGCCACGGCAAAGCATTCCCAGGTGGAAGGCTTTCAGACGGCTCGATGAAGCCGTCAGGGGGCTTAAGCACCTCCCGCCAGAGATCACATCTCGCTGTGGAGGCATTACTATTAGCTGGACTAGCTGGGCCAACGCACCCAAAAAAGCTTTTACGGCTTTTCAGCCTCTGGGGCACGGGAACGTAACTGTGCATTGGGTGGCGTGGGTCAACTTGTAGCTTCGACCTCTCGTTGCGGCTGGCTATGGTCCTACGAACTTTTGGAGGCGCAATCCCAGTTAGTGGATACAGCATTCGTACCGGGGTCGGTTTAAGGCAACCGCTAATAATCCGGCACGTCTCATTTAGAGCTGTATCCACTAGGTTGGCGTGAGCAGAACGGTCCCATACTGGGCATGCATATTCGCCAGCGGAGAAGCAAAGCGCCATTCCAGTTGTTCGCAGAACTTGAGGAGACGCCCCCCATTTGGTAGATGTAAGACGGCGCAACAAGTTATTTCTAGCATGCACCTTCATTTCTATTGTTTGACAATTCTTTTTATAAGTAAGCGATCGGTCTAAAGTTATACCCAGGTATTTCGGGTGATCACTATGGGCGATTGGTAGCCCCTGCCAGGAGATGTAAATATAAAACACTCATTAAAAAAAATGAATGAGTATATATTTGGATACCCTCTCTGGGGCACTGTGTTACGGGGAACTGTGTGACACTGTAACAGTCAGCCCCAATTAACATAATATTTTTTACTATTTCAAGGCATTAAGAGAAAATGGTGCGAAACCGTAAGAGAAAGACGGATTACGGTCTTCATAGTGAAAAAGATATGGCAGAAGCGAATCTGATGGTTCAAAGCGGTGTTAGTCTTCGAAAAGCAGCAAATGAAAAGCATGTTAATTTTATGACATTACAAAGATATGTTCAAAAAAAATGTTCGGAGCAAGAAGCCGGACACGTACGACTTACACCAAATTATGCCAATGAGTTGTATTCAGTCCCGATCAAGAAAACGCGTTGCAGGAATATTTAATAAACTGCTCCAGGATGTGCTATGGCCTAGACACAATTGAGTGCAGAAAACTGGCTTATGAGATGGCTGTTTATTATAATTTGAATACACCAAAAAACTGGGAAGATAAGAAGATGGCAGGAATTGACTGGCTCTATGGTTTAGAAAACGGCATACCGATTTATCATTAAGAAAACCAGAACCTTGCAGCTTGACACGGGCAACATCGTTCAATCGTCACAATGTGAATATATTCTTTAATAATTTGGAAGATGTTATGCGGCGATGCCCTAGTTTTGCAGATGGTAGTAGAGTATATTGTCTAGATGAAACTGGGACCACTACTGTCCAAAAGCCCAAAAAAATCATTGCAGCAAAGGGAGCTAGACAGCTAAATAAAGTAACAAGCGCCGAGAGAGGCATACTAGTTACAACGCGTAGTGCAGTATCTGCAACAGCAACATCATTACCTCCAGCAATGACACCATTGCTGGAGGTAGTGATGCTCCTGTTCCCAGAAAGCAATTCAAGTCTTTCATGCTTAATGGTGCACCAGTAGGAACCCTAGGTCTAGCTCAACCCACCGGATGGATGAATAATGAATTGTTTCCAGAAGTAATGAAACACTTCATAAAAGTAACAGCGTCTACAAAAGAAAACCCATCCTTACTGATAGTTGACAATCATGATGGCCACCTAGCACCTGCAGTGTTAAACATACCGAAGGATAACGGAGTTACCCTAAAAACTATACCACCACACACAAGTCACAGATTGCAGCCACTTGATGTGTCAGTATTTGGGCCTCTGCAAACATATTACAACGCAGCTATGGATTCCTGGTTGATGCGTCACCCTGGAAAGCCAATTTCTATTTACAATGTTGCGGAATTGCTAGGACAAGCTTTCTATCGAGCCATGACACCCACAAACATTAAATTTGGATTCCGAAAAACTGGAATATTTCCATTTGATAGGCATATTTTTACCGACAATGATTTTATGCCAAGTGAAGTTACAAATCGGCCACTTCCTAGTCAGCCTTATGGATCTCGTGAAGCTTTTACTTCTATGCCCTTGGATCAAGTCAACTCTTTGAAACTCAACAAGGTTCTTCTGATGCCCCCAGTTCAAGTCAATCTTTTGGTCATGAACATGATTATCAAAAGATCAATGTTATAATTCTACCAGATCAAGTTACTCCACATAAATCCAAACAGGGTGATGTTACCGATCCAGCTTCTCCCGATCGACAAGTGGTGAATAGACGTTCTGAATCCGTGAGCCCAAGATTGCTGACCCAACTTGTGGAAGCACTATCCATAACAGCTAAAGAAAACTCTTCATTCACAACTTTTCCATCTACTCAAGATGAACCACTAGTTTCTCCTCTAGGATTTCGAGCTTATCCAAAAGCGCAACCGAAACTACAAACCGTGGTACAAACCGTGGTAGAAAGAGAGGAAAAACCTGCATTCCAACTGATACACCTATCAAGAATGAAATTGAAAAAGAATCCTGGGAAAGAGAAAGCAAAAAGTTGGGAAAGGGAAAGAAAAAGAAAGTGTCACAAAAAGGAAAAAAATAACAAGAGACTGAAGACAAAATCAACTACGAAATGAGTTCTATTTACTGATGATGAGAGTGATATGGAAAACATCCCGATATCCTCGTCTGATAGTTTAACATCTGAGGATGAACTGCCATTAAATCACTTCTTGAAACCGAAAAATGACGATTTTGTAGTCGTTCAATTTGTTGGAAAACAACTAGTAAACCATTATGTTGGAAAATTACTGACAAATATTGAGGATAATAAATATAACGTTAGCTACTTACGTAAAAGTGGCAAAGTTGACAATCATTTTTACTTTCCTATTGAACCGGATATGGCAACGGTATCATTAGAGGATATTAAAATAGTGCTTCCGCTCGTAAATGTTGCAGAAAGAAAGACCAAACGTCAGACAGATGTCTATACGTTCCCAAAGAGTATTTTAAAGAAATTTAATAGAGATAAAAAAAAATCTATAATTGTTATAAAACACATATAAACGGGTATTTTCGCGAATTTTTACCTTTAATATTTGCCCGACGTTTCGACCGGATTGCACCAGCCGTGGTCGCGGGAAGACTGAAGTATTGGAGGTACCGCCACAGCAAAGCGAAGGTGTTTATTCAACTACCCTCACTTGATCTTCATAAATGTTAATTAGGGCCGGTTCACACTAGGACAGCACACTACACTAACAGTGTCCGCATACTGAGATGATTTCACTTGACGAGTACACTTAGTGATCACTGGATTCCAAGCGGGAGAGAGTCTGAAGCCGTCTTCGCGATTGAAATTAGGATACTTCTTGATCTCAATCGCTTCCCGAACCATTCTCTTATAGTAGTGCTTCTCATTTGCAAGGATTTTTGGGTTGTGTAACTCCATCCAGTGGTTGGGTCCTGAGTCTATCACATGCTCCGCTATAGCGGACTTGTTTATTTGTCGATTTTTGACCGCTGCTATGTGTTCCTTGACCCTTTCAGCGACTGTTCGCTTCGTTTGGCCTATGTAGGAACGGCCGCAGCTGCAATCGATTTTGTAAACACCAGGAACCTGGAAAGGTACTACATCCTTCGGTGTACGCAGACGCTTAGCCATTTTGTTGAATGGAGTATAAATCGACTTTATTGAAAACTTCTTGAAAAGGTTCCCAATTTTGTCCGTAACTCCTTTCACATAAGGCATGAATGCTGGCTGTCTTGTTACATCAATGTGTTTTTGCTTTTGCTTGCGTCTGCTATCTGGATGCCACCCATTGGTCTTGTACCCGTTTCGTTTAAGAACCTCCTGAACATGTTCCAGCTCTCCGGGCAGATGTTCAGGGTCACAGAGGTCATAGGCTCTGTTCATGAGAGAAGAAACTACTGACTGAAGATGTGCTGGATGATGATGTGAGGCAGCATTCAGATACCTGTCCGTGTGTGTCGGTTTTCTGTACACAGTATGCGACAAGGTTCCATTGGACTTAACCATCACTTTTAAATCTAAGAAGGCTAAAGATCTGTTATCTTCCATCTCATACGTGAATCTTATCTTCGGGTGTATGGAGTTAGTTTGTTGGTGTGTTAGTTTTTCTATTATTTGTATGTTGTAACATTGTGCCCCTAACCCTGTAACAGACTACCCCTACTCGACGCTTTTATCACCCATGTTATAAGTGCAGCTGAGGTTGAAGAGACCATTACCAGAAGAAGAGACAAACTACAAGAGTTAGACCTGCATTTACAGCCATTTATCATGGTCGTTGGATCATCGCTGAAGGAGACTTCTGCTCGATATGTGGTCCTCAACAATATGCGATATGAGGTAACATACTAGACGCAGTTGACGCGTGCTTTAAAATAATATTTGTTTTAAATGCACAATACCCATCGGAATCTAGATGCCTAGATTCCGATGGGTATTGTGCATTTATTGTATGGCAATTCATACAAAAAGCTCTGTTTGGTTTAAACACTAAATATGAAAAAATATATACAACTGTGAACGTATTAATAACGGATCTCAACATTGAACAATAGTAATAAGAATAATTACTTCTACAATTATTATTAAAACAGGACACTAACAAAATGCCCAAGTGTTTTCTGTGTTTGAGAGATTTTAATAATATTTCAAATCTCTTTTCCCACTTTGCTATAACCCATGAAAGACATACTTTTTCGGTATACCTTTGCATAGAAAACGGCTGTACACGTTCATTTCACTTGAAAAAGGCCTTTCGCAAGCATTTACTTAGACAACACACTAACAAACCTTCCAATAATGACACTAATTCGAATAATTTTATTTTTCCTCGTGAAAATATTCAAGAAACAAATTCATTTTCTCAACCACCACTGAGTACTATTGAGTTGGTTGATAATAGTTCAAGAAGTTCAGTTTTATGCTCTCGTGTTGCTGAAACTTCACATGCTTCTGATTCGGATAATTATTCTCTTCAACTTTTTATATCATCGCTTTATGCAAATCCACTAATACCCAGAAAAGCAGTTCAAGACATTGTGGTGGGGATGAACAAATATATTTGCAAAACTTTGACACCGAATATAGACAAAGTTTTTTCAAATATAGTTAAAAACGTAGAAGAGGCTAATGACATAACACCTCTTAGAGAACAGCTGTTGTCAAACATACGTTCTCCATTTGAACAGTATAATACAGAACATAAGAGATTCCAGGCTGTCAAAGACAAGGAACTTACATCCCTCCGACAGAAGTAGTAATAGGACAAAGAATGTCTACTGTCACTAAGGGTGGTGTTGTTAGATCGGTATCTGTGCAATGTATAGAGCAAGTTATTCCCCTTCGATTTGTGCTACATAATTATTTTACACTTAAAGGTGTCATGAAGGAAACCTTAGATTACATTAACGGTTTACCAAAGTCAGAAAATTGTATTAGTAATTTTATACAAGGTAGTTTTTTAACTTAAACGATTTGGATACAAGGTTGTGTTTCCCCTATTTTTATTTTTCGACGATTACGAAAGTGGCAATGTGCTTGGTAGCCACTCCGGTATACACACATTAGGAGCTGTATATATATCTGTTCGATGTCTTCCTCCCGATAGTGCTTCTTCGTTAGCAAACATATTTCTAGCTTTACTATTTCACTCGTCTGACAGAACCGCATTTGGAAACAGCATAATTTTTCAGCCGCTTATTAACGAATTAATTTTTTTGTCTGAAACTGGTATTGAGCTGAATGTTCCCTGCTTTCAAGGTAAATTGTATTTTTCGTTGGCTCTTATACTAGGAGATAGCCTTGGCATACATTCGATAATGGGTTTCAACGAAACATTTTCGTCTAACTATCCCTGTAGAGTATGTAATATAACAAAATAAGCTTTAAAAAAAGAATGTTTCGAAGATGCAGATTTGCTTAGAAATATAGATTACAATTAAATTGTAATGAACAATTACAATTAAATTGTCCAAGTACATAGTACAGGAGTAAAGGAGAAATGTGTCTGGTTGTCAGTTAGTAACTTTAATTTATTTGATCAAGTCGGCGTGGATTTAATGCACGACATACTGGAAGGAGTAGCTAAATATATAATGTCGTTTCTTATAGTAAAGTTTACGCGAGACTTAAAATACTTTACTTTAAAAGTTTTAAACGACCGAATAGTCAATTTTGATTACGGCCGACATAGTGGGAGTAAACCCTGTCCTTTAAGCATAGAGCATGTTTCTAAGTGTAACAGTCGCCTTTCAGCTTCGGAAATGCTAACTTTGCTTCGCTATTTTGGCTTGCTTATGGGAGATTTTGTACCCACTGAAGATCATTACTGGCCAATGTACATTACCCTAAGGAAAATTATAGCCATTATGATGAGCCCCATAGTCGTTAAACATAATAGTGGCGTGTTGAAATTTTTGATATCAGAACTAAATGAGCTTTACATAACATTGACTCACGATAACTTAAAGCCTAAATTTCATTTCCTGCTTCACTATCATTCAATGATGTTAAAATTTGGACCCTTCACTAACTTTTGGTCTATGCGATATGAAGCAAAACATAGACTATCAAAAATTGCTGCTCGAGCTTCATTTAATCGTCGCAATCTCACATTGACTCTAGCGACTAAACATCAGCTACAACTGAATGAAATGTTTGTGAAGGGTTACGTGAACGTTTCTGTAAAAACCGGAATTTCAAAAAGACTTTCTAAAGAAAAGCGCGATATAATTACAAATTGTTTGAATTTGGATTCCAGTAAATCTCTTATAAGTGTTACATGAGCAAAACTAAAATCGACACTGTATAAACCAGGAACAATTCTTGTTTATAATATAGGAAATCTCGACGAAATAATTTTTATGGAAGTTAAAAATATCTTTGCTTACAACATCGACAGAATTGTATTTGAATGTATATTATTGTCTACAATAGATTTCAATGACCATTATTATTGCTTTGAGGTCTAAGTTCCAAATAACCAGATAACTATTTACATATTATTGGATAATTTGATTTCACATATGCCTAGTCATAAAAATATTGCTTCAAACGGTAAAATCATCAATCAAATGGATGCATCCATTTGATTGTTTTATTATTAAGTTTGAGATTGATTTGATTTTTAAGATGTGGTGAGTGACTTTTAGAGTGTAAATAAAGAAATTTTGTTGTTAAATTATCATTTTATTAGAGCCGATTTTATCTGAGCCGTGTGGTATCCGTCAGAGTAGAATAGAACCAAATTACACTCACGGGTGTCGCGACTATAAGGCGACTAATGTCTGAGGCAGAAAACCTTGCGCCTCCGTAGACCAGAGAATGGGCAGCAGCGTTTCCTGTTAGTCTTTCATGACTGTGATCTCCAATCCGCCTGCCAAGCGTGGAGATTACGGCAAATTCCTCCCATCATGGGAGAGGCTTATGTCCAGCAGTGGACGTTATGGGCTGTTGTTGTTGTATAATTTTATTTATCTTAACTTATAACCTACACACACAAACAAATTAAGTTAAAAAATAAGGCAGAACTAGTTTACTTATCTACTAAAATTTTCTTCTATCAGGACATGTCGAGCGCGGTTTCCTGATGTATTTCTGACTGAGCCAGTGCTGGCTGGTAATTCCAATCCATCAAAACTATCAATGATAGGAACATATTGGGTTATAGGTATATGGGGTTTCGCAAGCTTGGGGACAGGAAAGCCACCTGGAAGTGCAGTACCTGCAAGGCTGGGTTGGCGAGTCCTTCTAACCCACCCCCTGGGAAGGCTGCACTAAGTAATTTGGAAAGTATACATCAGGAGCTCCGCAAACTCACGGAACAGTTAGCAACGTTGCCTATTTTGATCGAAACAGTGAAGACGATTCAAGCAGATATTTCTGACCGTAGAAGTGTGAAAGATGAGATTGTTGGAGTTCAGAAATCTCTAGACTACGTCCATGGTACTGTGGATGAGCTCTCGATCAAGTTAATGGACGTTGACAAACAAATCAAGTCCCTACAAAAGACTAAGGAGGACGTCTAGAGATTCGAAATGCGACTTGGCCGGGTGGAATTAAGCATGCGCGAGAGTGAGCAGAGATCGCGGCTAAACAACATTGAAATTAAGGGTGTCCCGGTCACGGGGTCGGAAAACATCTTTTCTATTGTTGCCAAAATTGGCGGCATTATCAAGTGCGAAGTCTCGAAAGATCAAATAAATTATGTTGCCAGAGTTTCCCAACGTAACAATAAGGATGCTAAAAACATTATTATATATAAACGGTTTTGTGGGGCATTGTCATAAATTTAAGACTTTTGTAAACTTTCATTTTATTAAATAAATAAATAATAAAAAAAAACCATGCACAATCGATACTTGAGGGACGATTTCATAGCGGCGGCTAAGAATCACAAGTCATTAACAGCATCTGATTTGGGTATCAACGGTGTTGGCAAGATTTTTGTAAATGATCACCTGACTTTTGAAAATAAACAACTACTTAATAGGGCGAAGATTTTGTGCAAGGAGAAGTATTTTTCTTTTGTTTGGGTAAAGGGTAGCAAAATCTTGGTGAAAACAAATTCTACTTCGCCCACATATGCAATTACGTCAGAACTAGACTTAAAAAAAATATTATAATACACAGTCGCGGGAAGACCCCGGCGGTCTTCCCGCGACCACGGCTGGTGCAATCCGGTCAAAACGTCGGGCTTATATTAAAGGTAAAATTCGCGATAAATACCCGTTTACATGTGTATTATAATGTGTCCTGATCGTGAAAGTTTTAAAAAAATATGTTTATTTATTTAATATTGTCATACTTTCGTCTTTTTATATTACTTTGTAGGTCAAGTTTGAGAGGCACTGGTGTGTCTGTGTATGTCTTAATAACCTCATTAGCGGCTTTAATGCGCCTTGCTTTTGTCACATCGGGTTTTTTACCTGCGCTAATCGTTTACTTTTCTCTTCCGAGAACAAGAAATGGAACCGGTAAGTAACGAAAATGCAGAGCGAGCCGGTATTGTTGCTTTGGAGGAAGAACAGGAACAGAAACAAGCTCGGGGTCGTCAGATAGAAGCTCCTCCTCATCCTCGGAGTTTGAGGAGGGGACGGCATCACCCCTGCCAAATAAGCGTTCTCGGACCGCGAAATATGGTAAGTCTAAATCGAGATCAGTTCGCACCGACCCCCGAGTCGAGACGTTGATATCTCAAGTATCTTATTTGACCAATTATTTGAACTAATATCCGGTTTGTTACAAGGGTGTAGACCTTCAAGACAGTGTTGTACCTAGTACTAGTTCAGACCAGTTTATAATTCTTTAAATGCTGACATTGATGATAAAAGGATCATTCCAGCGAGCGATAGGGAGAGGTTGATTGAATTGAACAAATAGCAGCAATTCAACATGGAAAGGCATAAGATACAAGCAGGTCCTGCAGAGCTGTTTAGCAACCCCAGGTTTTATAGGCCTCCAGATCAATGATGAGATATGTCATTTTAATAAGAGTAAGGATTATCTAGCTTCCACTGAGTTACTTTTAGCTGGTTTGTCCAATAAGGTTTTAGAACAGATAATAAGTTTACGATCAGGTTTACAGTCCATTGTTGACTGGGCAAGTTCTAACCCACAGGAACAGAGACAAAGTTTACGATCAGGTTTACAGTCCATTGTTGACTGGGTGAGTTCTAACCCACAGGGCTAGGACACTAAGACGCTATTTGATAAGATTTCGGTTATTTTTGGACCGGATTCATCATATCACAAGAATTCGGAAACAACAATGCAGATAATATGTGGAAAGCGTTCTGAGTGCATTGAGGTTAGGCGTGAGCGCATTTTAAAAGAGATTTATAATAAAAACCTTAGGAACACGTTAAGAAATGTCCCGCCCAGCTCTGAATATCTATTTAGTAGAGGCGTTACAGCCGGTCATACAATCACCTGACTGTTGATAAATGCTCTGACCCTCTTGTTCCTGAAGACCCTCACCATGCAGCTCTTAGTTTTTTTGTAGATTTTGTTGAGTACCATGAGCTCCCATCGCAGATAAGACAAACGTTTATCTATCAATCAGCTGATTTTCCTTCTATAATGGAAGAAGTTGATGAGTTCGACTGGCGCTGTGATCTCGCTAAATAAAAAATAAATAAAAAATAAAATCAATTTAATTCAAGTATCACTGACTCATAATAGAAATACATAACACAATCACACAGTCACATTACATACACAACATTAAATTCAATCCACTTACTAATAATTTCATTTACTTACTTAATTCAATTACATTACATTTTAATAAGTCAAACACAATCAATAAAAATAAATAAATCAATCAATTAACATTAACAATTCACTTATCAAAAAGCAGGTTTGTCAGTCGCATCAGCCTGCCACATGTCGCATGCAACAATGTGAGATGATGGAGCAGTCAAGCCTTCCCGCGAGCGTGGCCAGCATACTGCTAAAGGGTCATTGGAAGATGCCTTGTCATTGTTTTACGTCAGACTAAATGAAATTGTGAAAGTTTCATTCCAACTAAAATCATCAAATCTATATCTAATTTCCCTCCTTGGTATAAAACCCAAAATTCATATAATAATAAATTCTTAAAGAAAATTTTAAATATCTCTCCAAATTTAAAAAAATACGGAAATATACCAGACCATGAATCTTTTTAAACTTTGCGAAATCGTGCAAAATTATTACAAAAAGAAATGTTCGACAGTTACATTAGGCAATAGAAAATAGTATTATTAAATCGCCCAAAGCTTTTTGGTCTTGTGTCTAGAGCAGGCAGAAGTCTTCATGTACTTTTCCATCGGTTATGAAGTATGGGCAGAGGTCATCGGCACAGATTTGCTACTTTAATCTTTTTAGAAGAAGAATCAGACTTACCATCACTCCTCTGGCTCTCCTCATAGCTGCTGGCCTGTCTCTCCACAAACAAGAAGAATTGGTCCAATGTCGGCAGCTCATCGGCTTTTCTGACAGCATGGAAATCTCTGCGAGAGAATGGATCAAGTTTGCGCAAAAGAATTGGTATGAGTGCCATATCCCATCTATCTATGAGTTGTCCTGTAGCAGACAGAGCACCTATATGCTGACGAGCTAGTGTTATTAACCCTTCTTAAGTTACTGGCATTACCCTTAACAATTAGTTCAAAGTCTAGCATTGCATGCATTGCATGATTGATTACTAAAAACTTATTGTCGAATCTACTCTTTAACAAATCCAAAGCTTTACTATAAGATTCATTAATTAAGGGCAAATGTTCTATAATGGACAAAGGTTCATTATTGATATATTTTCTCAAATAATACACTTTTGAACAGGATCTAATTTTTCATTATTGTGAATTACAGCAGTAAACAATTCGATAAACGTTAGATACCTCGTAAAATCTTGGCCATCAAACACTGGTATGTCTATTTGTGGTAATTTCATCACGGGCTGGCTTGAAAATTATAAGAATATGAAAAAGAGGAGAAAAAAAAAATGCTTCCGATGCCAAAATGGATATCCCAGGTATGTGTAACCTTCTACAGCTGTAGTTTCATCTAAAGTGAAGTGGTATTTATATAACTTCACTTTACGGTGGACGATAGGAGCTTCAAAGGAAGATTGCCAATAACTGTTTACAGTGCTGAGCAAGGAAACAGAAACAAAAGATAAATGTAAGAATATCTAAGAACATATAAGTCACTGATTGCAGCTTCAGTTATTGTGGCAATAATTGTACTTGCAATATTATTTTTAATACATTGGGTACTTTTATTACTAGGAGGGGGACCACCACTAAGAAGTGACGATGACCCATTGTTAAACAAAGTTAAAGCTTTAGTTGGGCCGTCTATTAAGGGTGTTCACACCATTTATGACGGTGACAGCGGTATAATGGCATTGCAGCATGTGCCACCTATTGAATTTAACGTTATAAATAAAGAGGAGAGCCAGAAGAATGAAAATAAAGTAAATGAAGATAATTTGATTGTTGAATACTTTGGTCAGATTGTAAAACCATTTATTTTTTCTCTGTGTGAATATTCATGAAAATTAGTTTCACTGGTTGGGCAATTATTGTACTCTCTGTATTTGGATATGTCTTAAAAATTGTTCTTTCTGGCCCGCCCAACTATTTAGTACAATTAAATATATATTTTTTATCTGTATTTAACTAGCAATATTTATTTTATTTTTTCTTTTAAATATGTTCAAAATCAAATTTCTGCAATAGCAACACGTTTTCTCTTGACTTCTCGAAGTGGGTGTATCGCGCATTGTTGTGTTCTGTTAAATAATATTTTTAACATCTTGAGGGTAAGTGTTGTAATTAACAGTGAACGCAATTTTATTATTTCTATGTGAACGCATCTAAATGTCAAAGACTAATTAAGAACAAAAAAAAGAGTGTCTATGCTTCTTGTTTTTCTACAGCAAAATTGTGTGGTTTTATTTTACGATTCTTTCAAATAATAAGTATTCAAGCTACCTGAAAAACCCTGTAATATTTAACAATACCGTCACGGAATATTTGGCGACCGCAATACAGGAAAATGTCGGAGCTAGAAAAACCCAAAAAAGAGGGAAGAGCGCAGCGGCGATTTTTCACAAATTCCGCTAATGAGTTCGAAGCCATTCCGCTAATGAGATTTGCTCTTGCAACGTGCAAATCTACTAGAATTGAGTGAAAACCTGATGAGGCTTGATAAAGAAATAAAATCGCTGATTCTATGTGAAAAAAAATTGAATCCAACTGGGAAAAATAGATTAACGAGACGACCAAGTATAAAACAAGATGGCGAAGGCTAGATGCGATATATCTGGGAAAATGAAGTCGTCTTCCTAAAATTAAATTCACAATATTCGATGGCGATTTAAAGGGATGGCTTCCTTTTTGGGGCCAATTCCAGAAAATACATGATGACCTTTGAAAAAGTCAAAAGTCTCAACAGATTAAGAAAATCCTGAAATTCTACTTCACCGTTGAAATGTATAAAACGGGGGAGGGGCCTACGTGTGGGTGTGGGCCCACTACCAGACTTAGACCTGTGAGCGAGTAACTTTACTAATCGATAGCGCACATAATCTTGCTCGTAATGCCAGAGAAGAATTGCTTATACAAGTTTGTGTGAGGGAATTACTGGCATTAGAACTAATGAGAAAACAAAATATCACAACAACTCAACTTTATGATAAATTGAATGCATAGCTGCGAGCGCTAGAAAGCCTAGGAGTAACTGAAGACAAATATGCGGCATTCTTACTCTCTATGGTTGAATCGGCATTGACCCAGGATTTGCTGAGAACATGGGAAAGATGTAAAATGGCTAGCAAGGACATTACAGAAAACCTTGCTAACCTCCTGAGTTTCCTGAAAAGAAAAGTAGACGGTGAACAAAGAATAGAAATCTCAAGAAAAACTTTTGAACAAGACACAGAAAGTGAAGAAAAGAAAGAAACGCTAACTTACTACAGAAGTGTTATTGAGAAACAATAAAGAAATAAAAAAGATTACTTGTGTGTGGTGCGACAAAGAAAGCCATTCCAGTATTGAGTGCTATAAACTTAAGAAACTAAAACTAGAAGACAGGATAAATATTATCAAAGAAAAGAAGATTTGTCCAATATGCCACCTACGAAGAGGTCATCACCCAAAGTAGTGCAAAGCCTTTTTAAAGTGCTTGATTTGTCAGAAAAGACATTCTATTGTCCTGTGTCCAGAACAGAAAAATGATAATGCGAAAGAGAAGAAAGCAGGTGGAGATCAATCTACTTCACTGTCAGCAGTACAACCGAAGGCACAAACACTGCTTCAAACACTGGTAGTCGAAATACAACATCAGGATAAAAAGATGAGAGTTCGTGCTTTGTGTGATTCCGGTTCACAGAGAACATTATGTGAAGAAGGATATTGTTAAAAAATTGAATATTCCATTATCGAGAAAAGAAAGAATAACGCACTGCGCCTGTTTGGAGGAGTAAAATCTACTGCGAAGGAGTTCTCTTTATACAATTTAAAAGTAAATGCCTGGGACAATCAGTTTTCAATGGAGTTGGGCTCAGTGGTGGCAAGAGTGTATCTGCACAAACTTACCCAAAATTAGCAAAAGTTAAATAAGCTTTTGAATGAATATCAAATAACTTTGACAGATGTGGGCAATGATGAAACCGACATTGGGCTATTAATTGGGGCAGATTTGTTAGGTCATTTGTTCTCAGGTACAAAACTGAAAATGGTTGTACCATTTTCAGTTTTTCAACAGCAGATTTTTAACGACATTTGGCGCAATCTACAATTAAAACAATTAGTGTTCTTAATTTGCTAATCAGTCTTATACGTTATACATTGTTGTTAATTCTGTTGTTCACAGAATAAACTAAATTTAAGTTCAGTTCATCTTTTTCTTTCTATTTCATTAAGAAAAGGACAGAAGATATATTTTTGTTAAGTCCTGTCAAATTAAGCAGCGCCTGACGTAAATAAACGTATTTTTTTAATCTCTCAAGTTGTATGGAGTAGTGTCAGGGACTGATTAATTTGACAGGACTAAACCAAAATTTATCTTTTGTCCTTTTCATGATGAAATAGAAACAAAAAGTTGCACTGAACTTAAATTTAGTTTAGTTTGTGAATAAGGAAATCGGCACCATTATATTATCTACTAAAACTTCGCGGTACGACCATAGATGACTCTAAATTGTTTAATATAATAATATAATACTTTAGTATAGATTCTGGATTTATAATTATGATTTTGGAGCACGTGTCGTGATTCTAAGCTGAAACATAGACTTAGTCTAAAGAGTAGAGATCTTTGCAAATAGTGGTAAAAAAGTTGTTATTCTAAATTATTGTTTACCGTTAAAAGGTAAAAATAAAAACATCCATAGTCGTGCATATTCTAAATTATTGTTTACCGTTAAAAGGTAAAAATAAAAACATCCATAGTCGTGCAATGAAGCTCAACACCACAAAGTTAACATAAGATTATTATTTATTTTGTTGTGTACAAAAATGAGTCGCTATCGTCACTATCATCACAAAAATCAAAAAAGAAATTATTATGATGTTTGTTGTGAGATTTTCCGGCGGTATTAGAAACAGAAGGTAATGACTCATCTGGCGTGATCAGCTCCTTAAAATCTTTTCTTACATCATTTGTAGGTATGTTATAAGATTTTGAAGATCCCATCAGAGTTTGCAATGTTTCTCGGTCATAATTAACTTTAACATCGGAGAGAATAGTTACTCGTGAATTTTGTGTCTCTCGTGAATGTCGTGTTATTGAAAATATACGTTTCGCGGGTACAATTTCTTCATTATCTGGGAGTCCACTTGATTCAGAAGATGTTGATGGAAGCCTTTTTGTACGTTTTGTAGGTTTTTAGTAAGTTATGATTCTTTAGTAAATAACAATCACACATTCCTCTCTTGGGTGAACGAGCGCAGAAACACCTTAAAAATCTTGACACAATATTGTGTAAGTGATTTGTAGTTTGAATTTGATGTATCTTCATAGTATTGGGGACAGCTTTAAGCGATAGCAAAGATTTCTTATGATCTTCCTTAATATTGTTTATGTCCTGTTCATCGATACAGAAAAGTTTAACGCTGGTTTCTTTTTTCAAAAGAGTATATTATGCAGATTCTGCGTTGAGGACGTCATTGCCGTGTGCCACTTTACTATCTAAAAGCCTTTTAATAACACCACCTACGCCATCTGCTGCTCCCTTTCCATGGGCGGCTTCAAAAAAATTCCAGGTCCCAGTTAAACCGAAATCTTTTATGATTGTATTAAATAAAAAAAAGTTTTTCTTTTGCCGGTACAGTGAGGTAGGCCCATCGGAAAAAACGTGTAGTGTGTCAATTTCTGGTGATTTTCCACATATATGGGTTAAAATGGGTTTTAAATGTGCCCCGATAGCTTCTGGCGAATGGTCAGTTGCATCTGAAATAGTACAGTAGCTCTGCGGTTTTATATTCTTTTGATATATCACACTCATATGCAAAGACATCTGGTATTGAGAGGCCCCGAAATGTACTGCTTGGATCTCTTGAAACATTTTACAGGTAAAATTCTCTGAAAAATCACAATGTAAGAGAATTTAATTAGTTTTAAGATTATCCTTCATATCTTTATACATTTTGTACTGATGGCCGATATTGTATAAATGAATTTTGTAATCCTGTAGGTCTTGTTCAAATTTATTCACTAAATCTTGTAAAGTGCCATTCTTAATTTCTTTTACATTTCGTTTACATTTCTTTATTAAATCTTTATTTTTATATTCTACTTCTTTAATAGACCACCCCAGCCATGTAACGCTTTCATCGAGTGTAATTGTAGTTAAATCACATGTTATTCTTTTGTCTTCACAAATTGTACATTGCCCATACATACATTGCTGAGAGTTTGAATTGCAAACTAATGATTTTACTAGATCGTTTATACTTTTATGTCCAGTTAGAACTGATAATCTTTTGAGGGAGGCAAATTTAAATTCAATATTTGAATGCTTCTTACACACGCATGTATCGCGGTCTGAAAGTTTTGGGCCACTACTACATAAAAGGGCTTATTTCTTAAAAATATCGTGTAAGACAAATTAATTCCTGTATCTTGTTTAAACTTGTTGTATAAATTAGTTATGTTGTCAAGTAGATATCTTTTTTGCATCTTCAATTTTTTTACAGTCTTTGTCTCTTTCTTTCCAGCAGTTGTTCGAGCACGTCATCTTGTAAATAGAAATCTCGTATTATGCTGGCAAACTCTGCATATTTGGTACTTTTTGTCTTATTGTATTACGAGGTCGACCTTTTAAACCAATACAGAAACCCAATCTAGTTTTCATTTTAGGTTTTTGAACCACAGCATTGCTGACAACATTTTTTAAAATATTTCTTTCAGCGTTACTTTCAGCGTTCTTGTAAGAGTTTGTTAAGGATTCGCTCAATATGTTCTTTTCGAGTACAACTTTTCTTATTTTATCCTTTTCTGGAGAAGGCACATGTTTTAACTGCTGAATGAAGGACTCAGTTTTAGATATTGGAGAAGTTGGCGTTACTGGTAATGAAGGTTCAACGTTTTCTTTACTGTCGTCTCTATCATTTTGCGTACATGCCAATAATATTTTTGAATTTTGTATTTTTTATAATTGAATTTGCTATGGAAAAAACTAAATTATTTTTAAATTAATTTTAATTATTTTGTTAATTTTTTTTTAAAGTGTGCTACAATATCGCATTGGGTCTAGCCTGTAAGGATATTTGTATGTTTAGAGTAAATAAAAATAAATAAATAAAAAATAACTTGTATCTATATACTCTTTTTCTTAGAGAATCTACTTTCTTTTTCAATGTATCTATTTTTCTTTTTTGCTTTTCAATTTTCTTTGGTAATTCTGTAATATCTTTGTTTATATATTTTACGACTAGTATTTATTTTTGGTTTCTCATTGTGTCTTAACTGTTTTTGTTTCAGTTGCTGCCAAATTTTATGTCTTTTAGCTTTTTCGGGCTCCGATAACTCAGATATCTTTATATAATCTCTTCTTTTTTTCTCAGCATCTTTTTTATTTTCTTCATTCCATTTAATAGGATTATTTTGCTTTAAACGTTCTCTATATCTTTTTTGTCGTTCCGCTGATGTCAAAGGGATTTTATCTAAAACAAAAGTAAAAATTTCTTATTTTTATTTTCAGTTTAGATAATTTAATATAGCAATCCCGCTCTGTACAAAAATCTGTCAAAAAATGTAAAATTATACCTACTACAATAATATAAGGATATGGTGTTAATAAATCAACTCTAAGAATTTTGTGAGGATGGTCGACGTCGACAAACAAAACGATAAAAACAAAAAAAAATGTGATTTTAATCATTCACGGAAAAAAGCGAAATTAAACATTTTGTAAAACTACACACATCAAAAGTGTCTAGGGATCAAGCATTTTTATGCGGATTTCTTGAGATTGAGATGTGGCTTTGTAATAAATTTATGATTTTATAAATTTATATGGATCCTTTTTGGTGCATTTCATAATTTGAATCAGGAACTCTCAATCAAATTCGAGTAAAAGATGAAAATAAGCTGTCAATATTTTCCCTATAAAAACATACAACGCATTGAAGACATTATTAGTGCTACTGTTTCCCTACTACTGATTAAAACCAACGTTATTATGGAGCGGCGACGTCATTTAAGCAGGGAAGAAATGCTCAGAGCCGTGGGAATGATAGAAGCTGGTTCCCGGCAACGTACTGTAGCTTTAGCTCTGAATACAAGTCAGAGTGTTATCAGTCGACTTTGGACACGTTACCGAAGCACTGGTACCGTGGCTGAGCGCCATGGAGGACGGTATCGCTGCACCACACGGAGACAAGACCGATACATTCAAATCTTAACTCGAAGAGCTCCAACAATAACCGCCATGATGTTAGCCGTGAGGCTTCATCACTCTTCAGGGAACTTAATTAGCGACCAAACAGTCAGAAACCGCTTGCATGAAGTGAACCTTCATTCCCGAAGACCGCTACGGGTACCACCTATAGCAATGCACAATCGTAGGATTCGATATCAATGGGCTCTTGAACACAGAAATTGGGCAGAAGAACAATGGCGTTTCGTGTGCTTTTCTGATGAGTCTCGTTTTGGTATGAGACCGGATACAAGACGTATACGACACTGGAGAACCTCTGGACGCCAACAGCGATTAAAATCCTGCCAGGAAGTCCATCCTTATAGTGGTGGAACCATCATGGTATGGGCGGGTATTTGGATCGGCGGAAGAACTGAGTTGATTTGGATCAGAGGCAACCTCAACGCTCAAATTTATGCTGAGACGATTGTATCAGACGTCATCGTTCCTCTACAAGTGCAAATCGGTCCCTTATTTCAGTTAATGCATGATAATGCACGACCGCACACCGCAAGAGTTGTAAGACAGACTCTCGCCGCAGCTAACATCAATGTCCTGCCCTGGCCTGCTCAGTCGCCAGACTTGAACCCGATTGAGCATGCATGGGATATGCTACAGAGAAGAGCTCTGCCGAATATGGAGGGTATCCAGTCGCAAGAAGACCTTTTTTTGTTGTTGCAACGAACATGGGCGGCCATTCCACAGCGTGATTTGGATGAACTCATTTTGAGTATGCCAAACCGATGTTCTTGTGTTGTTAGTGTTCGCGGTAGAAACACGGATTATTAATTGTTTAAGTTACCTAATAAAATTTTAAAGAAAACTGTGTTTTCAGTCATTTTTTCGAACTTTAATGTTAGTGGTTCAAATGTCAAAAATCCCTTTATTAGGAAAATGGCAAATTTCTTTATTAATGCAAAGGTGACTTGGTTTATCGTTACTGTGACAAACGAAAACACTTTATTTGATGAATCCTTAAAGAAAATTTTAATTAATATCAATCAGGAGAAAAGTTATTGCAAAAATATATGTTGATTCCTAGATACTTTTGATGTGTGTATTTTAACGCGCTTCGTACTCATGCCTGCGCTGGCGGCCGCTGAGGGCTCTTGCGTGTTACCCGCGCGGTACCTCACCAAACCATCGGCAGCCGTGTTTGTGCAGAAGCCGAATCCGTTTCAATATTATTAAAAGTGACAAAGGGAGACATTCATTAAGAGTGAAAAACAATGTGAATGTTTAAAACGGTCGTTTTTTTAATGTGTCTCCGATAATATTTATAAAATATTATATTAAATAACTCCTTGAATTTCTTAGTTCATTTTATAGGTAACACATTATAAAGGTAGCTTTACCTTTTCATATCTGTTACATAACAGAAAAATGTAACGGAGAAATATCATATAAGAACAATTAGCACGTGTCTAAACTACAAAATACTTTGTACAGCCGTCATAAATTAGTTTTAACAAATAACTTCTACCGATTTCACTTCTACAACCACGACTATTTTCTCATAATAATATAAAACCTGCAAAGTACTTACCGAATTCAGATAGACCACGAAAACAGATATCCCAATTAAATGTCGAATTACAACGTGACGCACAAAATTGATCGCACTGAGTGAGAGAACAAAATGGCCGAATCCACAGTCACGTCATCTGTTAACAGTGTTTGTTGTGTAATGGCAACATTAGTTAAATTTATTGCCAAGTTGGAAATAATGTTGTAAAACTCTATAACTGAGATGAAAAACAGAGATGAGTAGAATATTGGACTTCTATTTAAATATGTAAATTATGTTTTAATTAATGTTTGTTTTATTTATTTCAAAGAATAATCTATTTTAGTGGACACAACATACTTAAAAAACTACTAAGTTTTATTGTAACACAATTCGATTATTTCAAACATATTTTTAATGTTGCTATAAGTAAAAATGGACATGATTTTCTTTATGAAATTTCTGTGCCCACGATTTTAAAATTTTAAATATTAAATAATCTTTCTTTTGCTTACTTACTGAGTGTTATGAATTGTAGTTCTAGATAATTTTAGAATTAGGGTGTATAAATTTGAGCTACTAATGAAATGGAAAATAAAAAATAATCGAGCTGGACGCGAAAAGGGAAGCAAATGTACAATTTTCGTGAATAACACCCTTATACTGTAGTCTGTGGCACTCTATAAATAAATTTAGTATATTACAACTTTAGTGTCTGCGTGTTCTTATTCACTCAAGAGTTCCTGTGACTTTGGAGATAGGTGGTGACCATGAAATCAAATGACTTGTTCCAAATATATATTGAGTTTATTACGTTACATACATGTTGAGTGTACCGCAATAGGAGACCGACAGTGGCGACGCGAGGCGGTGTGGGGTGGCCTCTGATCACTTGGCTGACTCGACTTTACGTTGCCAAGTATCGGTTCGCCACACAACCACACAACACAACGTTGTTTCAATAGGTTATGGGCCCAGTCCCGCATTTAATAGGCTTGTGTCCTGAAAAATCGAATAAGTCCGTCAGTTAGATCATCAAAAAATATTAGACACGTATTTTTCTTTTGATACGTAAACCAAAATTGACGAAGATACGACGCTTTTAAAATTCTCAATACGTCACGCCGTGCTATATATAACTTTTAGTGCGTTGTGACGTCACGACCCCCACTCTCGAGTTTTGATGCGTTTTATCTTTGTCATTATTCATTGATTTACAAAAACAAAAAATACGTGTCCATTATTTTCCAATACTCTAACTGACGGACTAAATAGATTTGCTATTTCTTGATGGTGGAAACTAGCCAATTGCAAAAAGTTTTAGTTTTACTGGGTGAAATGGCTGGAAGTTATAATGTGAATGTTCCTAAACTCAGGGGTCGCGCAATTACGAGTGGGCGCAGGGGCGTGAAACTTAGAACTTTTTGCGATTTTCGACCTTAATGACATACAAGTGTTGCCGTCTTTGAAAGTTTTGCAAAACTAAATGTCGATAAAACCGTTTCCAAGTGATTTTAATCTCGCTAGATGGCGCCTGTTTTGCTAGAGCGACTGTTTTATTGACAGAACTGTCAGTGCCGGAGAAATCATTCAATGTCAATGCGACTTTGAAACCATTTTTTAGGGTTCCGTACCCAAAGGGTAAAAACGGAACCCTATTACTAAGACTTCGCTGTCTGTCCGTCTGTCTGTCGCCAGGCTGTATCTCATGAACCGTGACAGCTAGACAGTTGAAATTTTCACAGATGATGTATTTCTGTTGCCGCTATAACAACAAATACTAATAACAGAATAAAATTAATATTTAAGGGGGCTCCCATACAACAAACGTGATTTTTTTGCCGTTTTGTCTAATGTATAGATAATGGTACGGAACCCTTCGTGCGCGAGTCCGACTCGCACTTGGCCGGCTTTTTAAATTGAATTCAAACTTGAAAAGTTGTTTTTCCGCGTTATCGTAGTGTTATTTGTTGTTTATTGTGTTGTTATTATTACTGTTTGTTTCTTTGCTGTTAAGTTTTTGTTATTAATAGGTATAAGAATTCGTTAACGAGTTTTACATTGCAATTCTCGCAATGAGTTCTCGTCAAGCTCGTTGCATTTTTGGTTGCGACATTTTCGGTAAGTATTGCACTTATTAATGAAGCTAATGTACTTAATTAATAGCTTAATTATGTCTGTAATGTTAAAACACATTGTTTAACTTTTTCAACACCATAGTGTTTTCACAATGAACTGGAATCTCGGAATCCCAACTTAGCGAAATTGGGATTCCGGGATTCCAGTTTTATTATAAAATTACAAGAGTCTATTATAATAGTAAACAATTAGCTCATCACTACAACCCTACAACTCTGAAATCATACACCGGTAGAAAATATTTCTTTATGTAAGTACCTATTTATGTAAATACTATTATTTCCAGGAGTGTCAATGCATGGTTTTCCGAATAAAACTAAATACCCTACCATCTTTGAAGCATGGGTATCAGTCATACCCGAAAATATGGCACATGAAGATCCTGAGAAGGTTGCAAAATCATTAAAAGTGTGTGACTACCATTTTAAACCAGAACACAGGACACGAGGCCATGGCACTACTAAAACGGCTATACCCTGTCTGTATTTAGAAGGTAAAATGTGTATTGATTATTTGTTATGTCTTCCACAACTTTTTTATAATTAATAGGTATGCATAATAATTAATGACTGCATGCACTTTCACCTTCAACCTAGGAGGACTGTGGGATAAAAAACCCGGGCCTATGCGTTAACCCAAGACATGGTCGACCTGTGTGCCAAATTTCATGGAAATCTTTTTGGCTGTCTAGGCATGATTGAGTAACACGCATCGAAACAATTTTAACTTATCACTTGAAGTGTCAGTCAGACGCTGGTGCCCTCTCACTTTTTGTATTGTAGAAAGTCCCTTGTCATTATAAATATATGCATATGCAGGGATACAGTTTAAATGTAAAAACCTGCCCCTACTTACCTAACACTAAATTACATTTCAGGGGTGCCAAAAGTAATAACCGATCTGGATACAGAACATAATTATTGCTTTCCAAGGATGAAGCTAGCTGTTTCCTCAGCAAACGTTGAAGTGGCTACACCATCATCATCTGGTGTTACACAGAATACCGGTAAATAATAATTGTCAGACATAATATTTATCATGTTTGCACGGCTAGCAGGGAGTGTGGTCAAAACAGTTTAACATCCCTTTATCTATATGACAGAAGATAGAAAGCCTTCCTTAATATGACTAAATATTATGATTGCCATTTAAACCATCCGCAAATCAATTGGTTGTCTCTGTATCTTTATTTGCTTTGGTCATGAGAAGAAACTTCTCTCTTTCCCATTTTTTGCTATAGGAGCCCTGCTGAGATTGTATACTTATCCATTCCTTAGATTGGTTAACCTATCAAGCAACTTAGAATGCTGCTATGCTTGTAGAGGCAAAGGCCATTCAATTATTTTAAAATTCTATCAATTATTCTTTGAGTTATATACAACAATTATATATACAACTTATAAGGGTTGCAGGGAGCCGCTGGATGCAGGTCGCTTCCAACCGGCCAACTTGGAAATCATTGGGGAAGGCCTATGTTCAGCAGTGGACGTCTTATGGCTGATATGATGTTACAACATTGTACACTATAATTGTTTTAAATATTTTAAAACTGGATAAAATTGTACCTACTTATTTATAATAATTTTTTTTCTTTTTAGAAACTGCCT
The DNA here is from genome assembly GCA_905147715.2 of Xestia xanthographa. NCBI lineage: Eukaryota > Metazoa > Arthropoda > Insecta > Lepidoptera > Noctuidae > Xestia > Xestia xanthographa. The sequence goes on from LR990643.1 coordinate 27,013,361, forward strand.
GGGTGAACCATGTGCATATGGAAACATCACTAGCAGCTTGTATGCCTCATAGTGATCAGTATCACTATCAGTATGACAATTTATAAGGTTCTTTATCAGTATAAAGAACCTTATAAATTGTCATCATTATTATGCAAAGGTAAGTTAGTATTTTCTCTATGTAGATAAATGATTTATTGTTTATTGTACAATAAATAACAATTCACATAAATGTGTGTGTGGTGGACACCAGCACCACCTTTACATTTAATTTAAAACAAATAATCTGGCATTTTGATGACTTTGCTTGTAACTTCCAGATTACTGGAATAGAAAGTATCCTGTGTTAATCTAGGATGTCCAACTATTTGGGTTCAAAATTTCATCCAAATCCATTCAGCTATTCCTGCGTGACTGAGTGAAAATTATAAAAAAGCACAAACATCTTCAGAAACTCCCATTTTCTATTATAACAATAGGGCAAATGTTTTTATTGAATCTTTTGATATAACAGTCGGTCTTAATTTTTCAGGAAAAAGAAATATTACCCAAACTACTAGGACGGAACAAATCAGAGACTTCCTGAGGCAAATCACAAACCTGAAGAAAATTGTTACTCGGATGAAAAATAAAGAAGAGTCGTTCAAAACCCGACTGGCGAGGGCAGAAAGAATTGCACTATCGTCTGTCAAAGTTACAAGTAATATGTCCAAGGCGGCCAGAATTTTTACTGGTTTACAATGCAGGGAGTCAGGAAAAAGCTCACGAGGTCGAAGATTTACTGAGGAAGAAAAAGTACTTTCGCTTTCCTTACTGAAAAGGAGTCCGAAAAGTTATAGCCTTCTCAGCAAGTATTTTTGTTTGCCATCTAAGAAGACTCTGTTAAATGTTTTAAAAGCCGTAAAATTAGTAATAAACAAAATAATAAAAAAAAAATTAAAAGTGTTTCATCCACCAAGTTTCTGAATGCACCTTTTTGACGTTTGACAGATGACGTTTCAGTTGTCAGTGAGATGACGTTTGTTGTCTGTGCAATTTTGGTTGGGAAGAAACTTGCTTCCGTGTTCTTGTTCGTTTTTTTTGATGCACGCGGCTGTCGTGTAATTGTTGATTGAAACTTTGAGCTAATGTTAATCCGATACAATCTTGGTCGGTTTTTGATATTTTGTTGATAATTGAGTGAAAATTGAGAAACCTCGCCACCTTGGGTCGTGACCGCGAGTAATTTTTTGGTTAGGTAGCCGGCCTTTGTCATTTGGACGCCGGTAACTTCCTAAATTTAGTGCTGGACTATTGTAAATCCCCGATTGGGTTAGCAAACCGGGATAGAATTCAGTTGGACATTGATGAAAAGTGCCACGTGTGTGATCTGAAGGTTTGACCAGGGAGTCGACGGTACGCGCTGTGGGGCGTCCTTTGGTTACCGTCGAATCTACATAACTTCACATACACAACACAAAACACATTTACACTTACACTCCACCCAGATACGACGTGACCAGGGACTACGTCACATCACCAGTACCAACGTGATGGTAAGTGTATCTAATAGTTGTTTTCCCTTTGTCGATTTGACAAATATTATTTTGATTAGGGCTCCGCGTAATCGCGGACATCGTGAGTCTGTTGGTGCAGTCTCACACAACTGGTAGCAGAGCGTGGTTTAATTGTTAAATTCACCACTTATTGTCGAGTAAAAGTATTGAGAAGTCTGATTTGTTGCCTGTCAGCCTGACTCAAATTAAACATAGTTAACATAGATTGTTTGACATAATATATTATGATATGTAGTGTCCCTTGTGGCTTGTACTTTAATTTGTTATTGTATAAACAAGGTATTGCTTGTACAGGGTCGGATTTGAACTTGTAATAATTCAAACTAAGTTTTATTATTTGGTTTAAATTGTAGTTGGGTCCGGGAAAATTATTCCTGTTGATTATTTAATTGAATTTAATTTGTTTATTTGATATTTGTCCCAATGGCTTCATTGAAAGCTGTAAACCAAGCCATTGGTGGATTGACCTCACAGCTAAGATGGTTTGCCTCTGCTGCTGCAACCGCTGAGCGTCTAGACCTGGAAGAGGCCACGCTTGCCCGGTATGAGCAGTTGAATGCGAGATTGAGTGCGGTTGACACTTTGTTTGCTCGCTTCAATGAATTGATTTTGGACTTGGACCTGGAAACATTGGGTCAAGCAGCCCGTGATAAGGTTGTTGCGGATTATGACCAGATGTTGAACCTGAGTGACATAATAAGTATGCGCGCCAGGGAAATTTTGAAGAGTCGGGACCCTGCCCAGGTCAAAACAGAGACCTCTGTTGTTGCAGGCCCTGGACTTTTGGGTAGACTGCCTACCCTGGAGCTGCCACATTTTGACGGTCACTTGGACCATTGGTTAAGCTTCAGGAACCTGTTTGACAGTTTGGTTGATTCGCGCTCTGACCTCCGACCGGCCCAGAAGTTGGCTTATTTGTTGTCAGCCCTAGGAGGTGAGGCTCGAGCCTTGGTGCAGCACTTGCCGGTGACCGACTCGGCCTATCCCACCGCTCTGGAACTTCTATCCCGACGATACCAGAACAAACGTTGCCTGGCTGATGTCCATATTGACCAGATCTTGGGGTTGCCGGCCATCACCAAAATGTCAGCGTTGCGTGCTGACCTATTGAATCCATTGCTAGCAGCAACCAACGCCTTGAAACGATTGGAGTTGCCGGTGGACTATTGGTCCTATCTTTTGGTGCACCTAGTGTTGCAGCGGCTTCCGTCAGACTTGAGGTCCCGTTTTGAGCAGAAGTATGGTGGGGATAGTGCCACCCATCTTCCCCCCTTTGAAGACCTCGTCAAATTTTTGGAGGATGAGTGTCGTTTCCTCGACAACGCTCGTGGTGCCACGGGATCAAGCCAACCGCCCTCTCGGCCGAGGGCCCAGGGACGGACTAGGACTGTCGGGCCTGGTGATAGCCGCCCTGCCCCCCGTTTTGGTGGCACCCAGAGTAATCTTGCTTGCGGCTATTGTAAGGCCACGGGACATGGCGTACCAACTTGCGCGGCCTTCTTGGAGTTGCACGTGAGTGCCCGCCGCCGAGTTGCCAATGCACGCCGTCTGTGCTTTTCTTGTTTGGGGAATCATTTTCATCGGGATTGCCCCAACCCCCGCCCTTGTTCAATTTGTAGGGGCACACATCTTGAAGTTTTGTGCGCCAACGCGAACCGCTCTGACAGACCAGCCTCTGATGGGGGTTCGCGCAGGGGGGGGTATGATGGAGATGAGCACCGGGCTTCTCGCTCGCCGGATCAGAATCGAGGAGGGGCCTGCAACTTTGACTGCCGTACTCCACCCCCCGCGCCAGTTGATCGGGAGCCGCGCGACCGCCGATTGACCTCCCCTCGTGAAGGCGAGTATGCAGCTGCTGGTAGGCGACGTTGGCCAGACCAGCACCGCCTTCCCTCCCCTCCGTTGGCGGAACGTCCCCGTTTGGAGACGCGCCCCCCGCCACTCAGGCGCCAAGTGGGATATGCCCCTCCAGCGATGGCGCGCGGCTCGGGACATCGCACTGATGAGGAGTTTGACTACTATCCTCATCGGGATAGACCCCAGCCTGGATGCGGCGATCGGTCGCCGCCCAGGCATTGCTAGGAAATTGGCGCCTGTCCCGCTAACGTACCTCCCCAGATCGACACGGTTTTGTTGCCAACGGCATCGGTCAGGGTCTGGGGACCCACGGGGGACTCTGTTGTGGTCCGTGCCATTTTGGACACGGGAGCCCAGGGTTGCCTTTTGTCGTCTTGGTTAGCGGGTCGGGTGAGCCTGGATGTCCGTGCCTTTTCAGGCACGATTAATGGAATAGGCGAAACACCTATCCCGACTGTTGAGGGACAAACCTTATTTGGGCTCACTCCTGTGAGTTGTTTGGACCCTAAGTTTTTTCCTTCGGCTATTGTTCTGACGAGTATTTTGGGCTGTCATCCCCAACGTCAGCTGTCGCCTAATATTGTCCGGTTGACGTCAGGCCTGGATTTGGCTGACCGCCGGCTTGATTCCCCTAATACAACTCATTTGATATTGGGTTCCGATGTATTAGGGAGAATATTGTTGGGTAATATGAAAGTCTTGCAGCCGAACGGTTTGGTGGCTGTCTCGACCATCTTTGGCTTTGCGGTGATGGGGCCAGTGTTGAAGGCTGCCCCTCCACCTGAGCCTGATTTTGCGTTGGCGTGTGGCTCCGCTCTCTCTGACGCTGTTCAGAGGTTTTGGGAGGTTGAGGAGCCACCGCAAGTGGCCCGCTTGAACCCGGAACATGAGGAGTGCGAGTTGTTCTATCAGAACAACACAGGTCGACTCCGTTCCGGTCGGCTCGTAACACGGTTGCCCTTTGTTGCAGTTCGACCACCTCTCGGCGAGTCCAGACCTATGGCCGAGAAGAGATTGTTGGCGATGGAGCGCCGTATGGCCAGGGATCCGGTGCTGCGGCAGAAATATTTAGATTTCATGCGTGAGTACGCAGACTTGGGACACATGTCGGTGTCAAATTTGGATTGGCGCTCAGTTGAGCATTACTTTCTGCCGCATCACGCGGTCCTCAAGGCATCCACCGGTAAGCTGCACACAGTGTTTGATGGGTCTGCGCGGACTTCCTCTGGTGTCTCTTTGAATGATTGCTTGCACTCCGGCCCCAAATTGTTGAGGGACCTTTGTGATGTCATCACGTCTTTTCGTCGTCATCAAGTAGTCTTTGTGGCTGACATCAAAATGATGTTCCGGCAAACGGTTATTCACCGGGATGACAGACGTTATCAGTTGATCCTGTGGCGAGAGAATCCCCGGGACCCCATGGTTGTTTATGAGCTCAACACGAATACGTACGGCCTTCGATCGAGCCCCTTTGTTGCTATTCGTTCGCTTTGGGAGCTCGCGGACCGAGAACGCTTGAAGTTCCCTCGGGCGTCCGCCATCTTGAAAACGGACTTGTATGTTGATGATGTCTGCACTGGGGCTTCCACGGTTGAGGAAGCTATCCTGTTGCGTGACGAGTTGGTTCAAATTTTGGATTCCGCTGGCTATGAGTTGCGTAAGTGGGTGTCCAACTCGCCAGCACTGTTGGAAGATGTGGAAGAGGATCATAAGCAGGATCCTCATTTGTTTGAAAATGCTGACAACCCTGCTATGTTGGCCGTTCTCGGCGTTCAGTACCGACCAGTCCAAGACACCTTTACGTATGATGTCGATTTGGAGTCACCACACACTTGGACTAAACGACTGGTATTGTCTACTGTCGCGAGAACCTTTGACCCGAATGGTTGGATATGCCCGGTATTGTTTTGGGCGAAATGTTTTCTCCAGCGCCTTTGGACCGCGGAACTTGGTTGGGATGAGCCACTTCGGGAAACCCTTTTGGAAGATTGGCTCCAATTTGTATCCGCACTTCCTGCGGTCAACGAGGTCGCGTTACCACGCGCTATCCTCCCCCCTGGGAACTATAGTGCTACCCTTCATGGGTTTTGTGACGCATCTTCGCACGGTTATGCAGCTGTTGTTTATCTGCGCACCGTCAGCGCGACAGGCCAGGTGAAGTTGTCACTGATCATGGCCAAGAGCAAGGTGGCCCCCTCCGGACGGCATTGACCATCCCTAAGGTAGAGTTGTCAGGGGCGGCGCTTCTTGTGCGTCTCTTGAATCACGTTGCTCAAACTTTAGGTGGATCTGTGAACATTCGGAATTCTTACGCCTGGACGGACAGTCAAATTGTTTTGTGCTGGTTGAAGACGTCCGTCCACTCCTTGGAGGTCTTTGTTGCGAACCGAGTGTCACAGATACAGAATTCCGAAACGCCTTTGATTTGGAGGCACGTGCCTGGAGACTTGAACCCCGGCGACGTAGCCTCACGTGGGTGCATGGCCCCCCGCCTGATTGTGCACCCCCTTTGGTGGGGACCGGATTGGCTGACTCGCCCCGAGGATGATGGGCCTCGAACGCCAGTTTTGATGTCGGTTCCTTTGCCCGGGCTTAAGGTGTTCGCTGTTGGGACGAAGGACCCTCCGTTTGATCCTGATATTTTGTTGAATCGATACAGCTCCCTCGACAAATTGTTGAACGTTACCTCGTGGATCAGGCGTTTTGGTCACAATGCTAGGAATCCAGGGGACAAGCGCCTGTCACCGGTTCTCTCTCCTCAAGAGCGACAGGAGTCACTCCTCCTGTGGGTTCGCTCTGTGCAGGCCGTACACTTTGAGAAGGAGATCGAGACCTTGAAGTCCGGTAGAGTTAAGTTGTCGGGAGCCGTTAGTAAGTTGAACCCCTTTTTGGATGAAACGGGTCTTTTGCGTGTTGGAGGACGGTTGAGGCACTCTAGCCTTCCTTATGGGGTCCGTCACCCCCTTTTGTTGCCCAAGACGGGCCATTTGATTAAATTGTTGGTGACTGATCGTCACATTAAGAACTCGCACGCCGGTTGCAATGCGCTGTTGGCCATTCTGCAGCGAGTGTTTTAGATTTTGTCGGCTCGTCGTACCATTCGTAGCGTCGTCTTCCGTTGCATACCGTGCTATCGGACTAAGGCCCCAACGATGCAGCCCCAGATGGGAGATTTGCCTGCTGATCGTGTCAATGAGGCGAGGCCCTTTGCAGGCGTAGGAACGGACTTTGCTGGTCCCTTTTCGATAAAGACGTCTACCCTTCGCAATAGTAAAATTGTCAAGGCTTATTTGTGCGTATTTGTCTGCCTGTCAACTAAGGCAGTGCACTTGGAGCTGGTATCCTCCCTCTCGACGGAGGCCTTTGTGGCAACTTTGGATAGATTTACGTCTCGCCGTGGGTTACCTTCTCTGATCAGGTCTGATTGCGGTACCAACTACAAGGGTACAAGTAACTATTTGAAGGAAGGAAGATTTTTTTTTTCCAGCCACCCGCATTCTCCAGTTAACCCGCGATCATGGCGCTTGCAACAGCGTCAAAATATCGGGAGCTCAAAATAATAAATAATCACGGAAGATATCCCGTAAGTGACATTTGTAGTATAGTTATGAACCGTGAAAGCTTAAAACAGTATTTGAAGGAAGTGTATGACTTTCTTAATGAGAGCCAGGTTGACATTGGTAACAAATTGGCCCGTCGAGGGGTCACTTGGTTGTTTGACCCGCCAGCCTGCCCTATTGGGGGGGTATTTTTGAGGCCGCGGTGAAAGCAGCAAAGGGACTCTGGCGGAGATTGTTGGGAGACACCGTTCTCACCTTTGAGGAATTAGCTACGGTATTTTGTGGCATTGAAGCGGTACTAAATTCGCGTCCATTGTGCCCGCTCTCCTCGGACCCTAACAATTTGGAGGCTCTAACCCCGGGCCATTTCTTGATTGGACAGCCACTTGTCGCTCTGCCTGAGTACCCTTTTGTTGATGTGAGCCAAAATCGGCTATCGCGGTTTCAGTTGGTGCAACAGCTCACTCAGAGCTTTTGGAAGCGTTGGAGCTTAGAGTATCTGCACATCCTCCAGAAGCGCGTCAAGTGGACTGATAAAACTCATCCGCCCAAGATAGGAGACCTCGTCCTTATTAAGGATGCCAACCTTAAGCCTCTGTTACAGACAGCTGTCTGTCTGTGGAATTTGGTGGGGCGCCGCGCCTGACTGGTCACGAAAATGACAGCTCTGTGATTTAAAATCTTTTATAAATAATATAACAGCATTTACGTGATAAAAATAAGTGAATCAGTGAAAGGACACACAACTACGTATGTGACAATCTTATTGTGGAAAAATATGTCTCTTCAATGAAGAGATAAACAATATAAAAACAAGTAAAAAAGCTAATATGTCTTTGTAAGCATTAGACTTTTTATGACTTAAAAGGTGCATATATGTAAATAAAAACATTTACTAGTGATATTGTGCATGTTTATTCACCGAACTCAAGCAAAAACCGTAAGTGAAAACACGACAAAATACATTATGATTCACGTTCAGTTCAAATCGTAACAGTCGTAAACTTACGTCTCTCGAACAAAGAATTGAACTTTGGACCCAATGGACACTTGAATCACGATATATTATCAATAGTCAAAGATCAAGAAACAACAAGCTACATAATTCACGCAAATACGTAATGTACGTTTGGCGCAGCGGCTAAAGCATCGTACGAATCAGCGCGTGGAACCTGTTGGTCTCGAGTTCAAATCCCACTTACACAGCTTGACTTTTTTAAAAATTTAGTTTAAATCGTGGTACAAAATGAATTTCTTTGAGAACATCACACTACGTAGTCGACGAAGACGATCTGATACAGAAATACTAACGTTTGACGAAGATAGTTCTAATGATTCAACAATAGAGGGTGCTACAAACAGCAGTGTACCAAATATAATAGATGAAGAGAATGAATTAATAGAGGACCTCAAGCGACAAATCAAAGAATTACATTCGCAACTACAGACAGCGCACGAAGAAATAAATAACCTGTCCATTGAAAACACAGATCTAAAGAAAACAATGGAAAGTATGAACTCAAAACATAAAATAATCGAAAAGGCGACAAAGAGACTGGCTAGCGAAATAAGAACGCCAAGTAAAAAATCCACGCTGTGTACACCTATTAGAGGAACCACACATAAACAACACAGAGATAACTCAGCACTCGGGACTCCGGGGCTATTTACCCCCACGCAAGCTACCCCTCAGAAGAACGTGAGTGAAATCCGTACCCAACAGAAAATAAAGAAGATATCTCAATCAACTCAGAAAGATGAGAGCAACAAATTATGCATAATAAGTAGTAACCAAAATAACAAAATACTAGTGATAGCAGAAAGCACTTTTCCTTCTCACCAAATTTGTCACTACCTTCTACCTAATAGCGGAATAAAAACATTGTTTAGTAGCATCCACACAAAAGTAGCTGATTACACGATGAAGGATAGTTGTATAATTTTCATAGGCGAAAATGACTTTCGACAAACAAATAACTATTTTGACTTAATATTGTCTATACGCGAATCATTGTCGGCTTTAATGCACACAAATATAATACTTTGCTTACCAACATACAAATATGATTATTATTCAACCGTGTATAATTTCAGAGTGGAAATGTTTGGTGGACTTCTTTACCAGGACATACAAAACCATAACTATGCTACATTATGTGACTCGAACTTAAACTTATCCTACGACTATACCATGTTCAAAAAACGTACTGGTCGTATTAATAATTACGGAATCAAAACCATCTTCAATGATTTAAAAGGCTTTGTTTATTATAATAATACTGACGATACATTATTAATGAACGACCCTTTGCCATGCGGTACTCCTAATTCGTATTTTTCATGTAATAATGCTGATATTCCCGATCAACAGTTTTTTCGTATATGACAGCTTATGCATATTGCATCAAAATATAAATGGACTTTTGGCCAAAAGTGACTTAATAACGGTTCATTTAGACACGCTTGCAACCACTGGTAATTGTATTCATATTCTCTGCTTTACAGAGCACAATATGAAGCAGAGTGACGTTGACTTTCTAAACATTCCTAACTATACTTTGGCTGCATGCTTCACTAGAACAAAAAGAAATGGTGGATCTTGTATACTAGTGCATAACTCCATTCGTTTCTCAGAAATTGAATTAGTAAAAAGTGTCAACATTCCAAACGTGTTTGAATGCTGCGCAATCGAGATAGCTGAGCATAAAATTATAATACTATGTATATATCGAGTTCCAAACAATACTAAAATTAATATTTTCTTTAATAATTTGACATACCTATTACAAGAATTTTGCTATAAAAATAATCAAAAAATAATAATATGCGGTGATTTTAATATTGACATTCTTCAGAAAAATAAAAGTTCTACCACATTCAAACGTATTTTAAAAGAGTTCAATCTTAATGTTGAAATAACAACCCACACGTCCTAGTAGTGGTACGTGTTTGGACAATTTTCTCCACAATATACGTGGCTGCAAGAGTGAATTATTAGAGTTAGGTCTCTGATCACACAGCGCAAAGCATGAAGTTTCCGGTACAACGGACATGTGTCTTAAAATACTATTACGTGAATAAACGTGACTACAGTAAAGAAAACATTAGTCTATTTAGGAGGTGTATTGCTAGTCTTAGTTTCTCTGAGGTTTACGAAACGGACGATGCAAATGAAAGCTATGATAAATTTTTTGAACTTTTTAAATTATTTTACGATCTATGTTTTCCTATTATCAAACGTAAAATCTCTACAGTCATAAGACCAAAATGGGTAACTCGGGGAATAAAGAGCTGTAGTAAAAAGAGGCGAGCTTTGTTATGGCAATACAGGATAAAGCAGAATAGTGATACAAAAGCGGCTTTCAAATCATTCTCAAAGAGATATCAAAAAGTGATCAAATTGACACAAAAGGCTCAAAACAGCTACTTTATAGGAACTAGCACAAATAAGTCTAAAGCAACCTGGAAGGTAATCAATTCTATGAAATCCAACATTCCCAAAACAACAATAAATGTAATTAACGTAAATGACAAATGTATAACAAATCCTAAAATGATAGCAAGACATTTTAATGATTATTTTGTAGACTCAGTTGAATCAAATGCCGATAATTTGCCAAACATTAATAATACTAAAACGGACACATCATTAGGATCATGTAAATCAATGTTTATGCAACCAACCATACCAAAAGATGTAATTACAATAATAAGCAATCTTAAAAACACCAACAGTACAGGGTATGACGATATTGACACAAGGGTAATTAAATCGATAGCGCCTGTTATAGCGCCCGTATTAAGTGATATTATAAATAAAATTATCCAAAATGGTGTTTTTCCACAAAAGTTAAAGGTTTCCATTATCAAACCCTTACATAAAAAAGGTGATAAAACAGAAGTCAGTAACTACAGACCGGTAGCGTTAATACCTATTTTCTCTAAAATAGTTGAGAAAGTCATTTATAGCAGTGTTTATAATTACCTTGAAAAAAATAATATGTTTTGCAAGGAGCAGATGGGATTCAGAAAAAATAAAACCATTAATATGGCCATATATAATTTCCTGGAAAAAATACACTACAACATGGACAATAGAAAACCAGTCATGGCAATGTACATGGACATGACCAGAGCTTTTGACTATGTTAACCATAAAGTGCTACTAGCTAAGCTCTCTAGATTTGGCATCAGAGGGAACGTACTCAATCTCATGAAATCTTACTTGGAGGATAGGAAACAAATTACCCAGATTAACCAAGTGGATATTAACACAAAAAGTGAAATTGTATATTCGTCTGACCCTAGAGTACTCCATTACGGTGTGCCGCAGGGTTCTATATTGGGGCCTTTGCTATTCATCTGTTACATAAACGACTTTCCCCAAGCAATTACACACCAGATGTCTTTATTTGCAGACGATAGCACAGTGACATATAATAGTGGTAGTAATAAAGAAATAGAAAGTGACATTAACGCTAGTCTGGTTACGATAATTGAATGGTTAAAAACGAACAATCTTAAAATTAATCTTACCAAAACTACAATTATGAATTTTAAAATTAGACAAAGACAACAATCCCAATTTCAAATAAATTATAAAGGAGATCCAATACTTGAATCTAATGTAACAAAATTTCTTGGCCTACATATTGATAACGATATGTCTTGGAAGACGCAAATTGACAATGTGTGTGGGAAACTTAGTAAGTTTTCCTATGCTCTTAGGATGCTAGGTAAAATTGCAAACATGAGCGCACTCTTAGCAGCATATCATGGTTACGTTGCCTCTACTTTGCGATATGGCCTGATATTTTGGGGGAATGGTGCTAAAGTTGAGCAAGTACTTATAGCACAGAAAAAATGCATTCGAGCTATGTGCAAAATAAAACGAACAGATTCATGCAAGCCACATTTCCAGAAATTGAAAATATTGACTGTACCATCACTTTATATTTATGAAGCATGTACTTTTGTAAAAACCAATATACATCTTTATAGGCCAGTCGAAAGTCAACGACGCTCTAATAAGTTGCACTTGCTATACACAAAAACCAATTTTTACCATAAAAGCATTTATGCAATGGCGCCAAAACTTTACAATAAATTACCAGATAAAGTTATTTTAGCCAACAACTTAAATAATTTTAAACATCAGCTTTTTAAATTTTTGAGTGACAAGGCATATTACTCTGTCGATGCATACCTTATTGATAAATTTTGATATGATAATTTTTTTGATAATTCTAATGCTTGCTGACATTGTATTTATCCTTGACATTTTGTACTTTATTTTAATTTTATTTTTTGACAATTGTAATATTATTGACAGTCTATTTTATGAGTTTTGTAATTAATTGAAATATGATTTAACCAGTGACACCATTTTATATTTTATGCCGTTTATTTTATTCTTTGTTTTTTTTTTATAGCTGTCATTTTGTGTAATGGAATTTAATAATTGTTATTTGGTGATTTCAATTATTTACTGAAGCAAATTGTACTGTTATTTATTGATTTTAATTGTTTTGATTTTATTTTATTTTATGTAATTTGAGAAATATTTTGTATGCCTACCGGCGGAACATAGTTAGTTTCTGATTTTTTATGTATTTTTACCACCTATTTTTTACTTATGTTCACAAAATAAATGAATTTGAATTTGAATCTGTATTGGCGCCGGGGGCGCATTCTCAATTTGGTGGCTGGCACCGACGGGGTACCTCGTTTTGCTGAGGTTTTAGTGGATGGATCGGTTATGAAGAGAGCGGTCGCAACCTTGTCAAGACTGCCAATTGATTAGCGGACGGGACGGCCCGTCCGGGGGGGGGGGGGGGGGTAGATGTTTCATCCACCAAGTTTCTGAACGCACCTTTTTGACGTTTGACAGATGACGTTTCAGTTGTCAGTGAGATGACGTTTGTTGTCTGTGCAATTTTGGTTGGGAAGAAACTTGCTTCCGTGTTCTTGTTCGTTTTTTTTGATGCACGCGGCTGTCGTGTAATTGTTGATTGAAACTTTGAGCTAATGTTAATCCGATACAATCTTGGTCGGTTTTTGATATTTTGTTGATAATTGAGTGAAAATTGAGAAACCTCGCCACCTTGGGTCGTGACCGCGAGTAATTTGTTCGTTAGGTAGCCGGCCTTTGTCATTTGGACGCCGGTAACTTCCTAAATTTAGTGCTGGACTATTGTAAATCCCCGATTGGGTTAGCAAACCGGGATAAAATTCAGTTGGACATTGATGAAAAGTGCCACGTGTGTGATCTGAAGGTTTGACCAGGGAGTCGACGGTACGCGCTGTGGGGCGTCCTTTGGTTACCGTCGAATCTAAATAACTTCACATACACAACACAAAACACATTTACACTTACACCCCACCCACATACGACGTGACCAGGGACTACGTCACATCACCAGTACCAACGTGATGGTAAGTGTATCTAATAGTTGTTTTCCCTTTGTCGATTGGTCAAATATTATTTTGATTAGGGCTCCGCGTAATCGCGGACATCGTGAGTCTGTTGGTGCAGTCTCACACAAAAAGATACTGTTTCAAAAACGAATGCTGGAGACCGTATATGTAGCCTGATTTTTGACGAAATGTCCATAACTCTACACGTCTATTATAACAAATCAAGGGACGAAATTATTGGTTTCGAGAATCTTGGCACTTACAAGACCCATAAGTTTGCTGACCATGTCACAGTTTTTATGATAAAAGGTCTGCGGAAAAATTTTAAGCAGCCAGTTGCGTATTACTTTAGCCAAAATATGTAAGTCTGTAGACCTGAAAAATATTCTGATAAATGTAATAAAAAATATTCAGTCCACTGGACTTCAGGTGTTAGTGACTGTCTGTGACCAAAGTGGTATAAATACTGCCACTATCACATACAGCCTCATATTGGATGCTAAGCGACAGTATTTAAGGAAGGAGGAAAATTTTAAAAACAATAGTTTAATTGTTGGTGCAATGGATATAATACCCCCATGATGTGCATTAGATAAGTGAAATTGTCCGCACACTCGTTGAAACTTAGTTTAATGTTAATAGTAACAGCACAGATAATCAAAATAATCACAAATAAAAGGTAACAGGAACTAGGAAGTTATACAATAATAAAAAGGAATTCTGGCGGGACGCCGAGACGCGCGCGCACACTTGTTGTTAGTTGCCGGCCGAGCGAGGTATACTGACTAATAGGGGAACGAGGCTTTTAAGTCGGTGCGCGCTACATCCTGACGCGCTCTTGGATCTCTGCAAAGCCATAATTAGTGTATGTACTTCTTATTTTGTTTTTTGCCTTTAGTTGAGGATCTCGGTCCACTGATAATATGTGTCAGGGAGTGAATTCATGATGTCTTCGTATAGGTCTCTCTTCTCCTCTGAGGACCCAGATTTCAGGACCTGGGCGGCTTGCGGACGGGTATCCATGTAAGATATCAGTCTCTCGAGATCCTTATTCAAGATGTCCTGATATATTTCTGGATTTCCAGACAAGAAGGCCAAATCAGCCAAAAATCGAGCTTCCTGCCCTATTCCTATGAAGCTGGAGCCTTTAGAGGTCAGGATCAAGCGACCATAAGGGCAGTTGTACTCTCCTAACTTCGTAAGTGAAGAAACAGGTGCCTCTCGGGATCGAGAAGCAGCAGAAGAGATAGACCTCGGGGTAGAAACAGGGACTTGTACCATTTTAGCCTGCACATCCTGTAAAGAGAAGAGAAGGGTTTCTGCGCTTGTGGTACATTTTTGAAGGACTTCAGTCGATTTGTTGAAGCTCACAGTTAACTCTTCAAGACTAGTGAGTGATGCCTTCTGTTGAGCTTGGGCCATCTTTTCTCTTTCTGTAAGATTGTCAATCAACGCTGAAAGGCCTCCAAGTAGATGCCCTGTGTTGATGGACTGAGTAACATTCATCATTGTCTCCATCCCCATCATACATCCTAGCAATGCAGAGACCCCTCTTCTGGCCATAGATGACAGGCAATGAGCTAATTGCTTCTTGCCTCCTGAAGATCTGTTTTCCATACTCTTCAGTAAAAGATCCGGTCGTTGAAGGATCTGACCTTCAGGGGACATTGCCAGTGTCTCCAGAGAGTTCAGAATCTCCGGATTGACCAAGGACCCTTTGCTAAACTCCTCCACTAGAATTTCCAGAGCCTGAGTGATAGCAGGATCAGTCATGGGAGACTGACCTGACTGTTCCGAGTCTTGTTTGTCTGAATAGGGGGTATGAGGGGATGTGTCTGCAGAGCCGGGGGAGATCATGGAGGCTGTAGGAACAGGGTCATCTTGAGATAAAGGGACGAGTAACGGGGCTCCCGAATCAGATATCTGGATTGGTCTTCCAAGGGTGTTTCTAGCCTGAGCATACATCTCCAGATTAGTGATAGGTATCCGGGAAGGTCGAGAGGGTTTGATCCCCGCTTCCGAATCCTCTACTAGCGTTCTTTCGGAAGAAAGGGTGTCATCTTCTTCACCCTCTGATTCAACTTCGCTGTAGTCAGAGGCTGAGTCAGCATTGTTAGACATGATGTGGAAGTTTTCCTGCTGTACAAATTCTCAAGATAGAAAAAGTATTATCTTCTTGATAATGACCTTTTTTTTTTTTTCGTATGGGAAATCATCAAATAACTGAGGAGCTGCCGCTAACGGAGCTGGAGGGAGTGTCAGACTTTTACTGACTAAAACCCATCCATGTTCCTTCATCGCCCTTTGTGTTCCGGGGCCGCGGTATCTCTTTCGAACTGTCCCGCAACCCCGGCAGGCATCGGTCCTTACGGACCCCTTCCTTTTTGCTGACTCTCTTTGAGGCGCGCGTGGAACACGAACGCGCCGTCGACACGGCCTGTCGTCATGAGACGGACGGACGGCGAGCTAGCCCATAGCCCACCGTCCACAGGCCCGCGCCTACGGTGGCCCCCGACGCCCGGGGCGTCTCCCGCGGCGGCCGGGACGCTGAGAGGTTCTCTCCCTCTCCCGTTCCGCCACCTCCTTCTCTAGCATTACTGCTTCGCAGAAGGAGGTGTCGGCGTCCCATTCCGTCTCGCTCCGGACCATGGCTTGTACCAGGGCCGGACGCGAGAGGTCGCCGCCGCCAATCGCCGCTTCGAGGACATTTCGTGGGCGGTGCTCCGCCCACGCGGGGCACACCTCCACCGTGTGCTCCACCGTGTCTTCCGGTCGATCCTCACAGTGGAAACACCCGGACGTTTCCTCCCGCCCGATTCGGTGCAGGAACCTCCCGAACACGCCGTGTCCGGGGAGGACCTGCGTCAGGCGGAAGGAGAGGACGCCGTGGCGTCGCTCGAGCCACTCCTCAAAGAGGGGACTTATCGCCACTATCGTGGCGTGCCCTGCGCGGGGTTGCGACAGTCGCTCTTTCAATGTCGCCATGAGATCCCGCCGGAAGGCCTTACTGACCTTGCTTTGTGAAGCAGTGCGCTTGATATCCGTCTCAGTTGTCGATCTATGCGGCTCGCGGGAGGGCGCCAGTTTTGCAGTTGGCTTCGGACTTGGTTACTCTTGCTCTCTTGTATGCTACTGGTTTGTGACGCGTGGTCCTGTCAGTTGGTTGTGCGGGGCGGTCGAGGAGCCGCAGCTACAGTGATGTCTCTGACTGCGTTCAATACTGCGGTGAAGGACGCGCTGTCGTCTCAACCGACTTGGGGTTACACGGTGAGCGGAGTGGCACTGCAGACGCACGTCGGTGGTAAACAGGTTTACTCTGCGAGCCTGATACCGCCAAGACTCAGGACAACACTCCTAGCACACCAGAGTCCATAAACCCGGCGTTCAACGCGTTGAGAGTGGAGGGTTTTCAGTACCGCGGTCTCGTGGTACTCACGTTTGAGTCGCACCTTGCACTCCCTGGTCCTAACTGGCGAGTGCAGGTTCACTACTCAAAGTGATGGGTGCGGAGGCGAGTCGTGTGGCATCGTGGGAGCAGCGAGAGCGGCATGCGCGCGCTAGCGACCGGCAACACTCCGAAAGGATGGCTGCCGGCCGCGAGCGCGACTGCTATAACCGAAAGGCCGCTGCCAAGCGCGAAGTGAAGCGGTTGCAGGAGAAGGAGGAGCGCGACAGGCGTTACTTGCAACTACGCGAAGACGCAGAAAGGCGGCGGCTTGAGGCGAGGGAGCGCTTCGACGTACAACAGAAGCGAGCCGCAGAGGCACGTGCTGAGGGACGTGCTCGTGAGGCTGCAGCACAGATGCGACACGACGAATGGATGCGCATGGAGCGCGAGCGACTGGATCACCAGAAGCGGCAGCTCGAGCTGCGTCAGCAGCAACAGTTGCATAGGTTTAAGAATTAGTTATAGTTATATTTCTTACTAGAGGCGGTGGTCATGGCTTTCGCCTCCGTGGGTGTGACGAGGGATCGACTCGAGCGATGCGTCAGGATGTCGCCACAAGTTCGGCTCAGGTTGAGTGGGGGTTACCTCGCACAGACTGAGGTGTTCGGCGTGCGCTGTAGGCTAGAGGAAGTTTTGGTGGCAAGCGTTGATGTCATAATCTCTCTGGACGAAAATATTTAGTAGACTTCGTGATTTTTCCGGATGCTGATAACAATGAAACTCTTCTTGGTATCGACTTTCTCAACGCTACAGGTATGGTTAAACAAGCCCGCCACACTGTTCCCAAACCACTGTAACTCCTGAAAGCCAGAATCAACAGTGGCGACCACCAGAAAAGCGCCGAGACAATGAAGCTCGACGAAGTCCCAGAGAATGAATTTAACTGTCTTGGATCCCGCAACGAAATTAATCAGAAAAGTATAGCGGAGGAGTAGGAAAATCCGTAATTTCCACTTCCCTCCATATCAGCAGGAGACACAAAGAAACAAGGCCAATAGGCGCAAAGGGACGTTTACAACTGGGATAGGCCCAGTTGCCTAGCACCACGGATAAAATATTAACATTAATGGGTCCTAAGTTGTGAGCTGTTATATTTGATTCCAATAATAGGTATGGCAAAAACGCTTGAACGCACGGAAATTTGTTCTGGTTTCTACAAGGTCTGTGTAGTAAATAACTCCGGATGTAACCTGTACACTATCCAACATAATATTGCGTTCATTCTGCCAAAGACTGCACTGCCACAAAATATGATGTGCTGATTGTTCATATTCGCAGTCAGATGTGGAACATTGACAAAAAGGCGAGTCAACAAGCTTGAAGGAAAATAATTTACTCTTAAAGTTACCATGACCGGTGAGAAATTGAGCAACACAGTGATCAACCTCCAGCCATGTCCTGGCCAGCCGTTCACGAACGGATGGAAAGAACTGGTGGAGGTGTCGGCCCTTGATGGAATTATCCCACCTACATTGCCATTCAGACAAAAGTTCCTCCCAGACGTCGGTCTGTGGTTTGAATAATCTAGAAATCTTATCACGGTCACGTAGGGTTAAAAAGTCTGGGTCCGTGGTCTCACGCGCATTATAGTACATTGCAGCCCGTCGCTGCACTTCAAGATCGACTGGAAGTACACCTGCAAGTACCGGTAAGGCTTCAGTACTAACCGTCCTATACGCTTTGCATAAGAATATCAAAGCCAAACGCTGGCTTTGAAGCAATTTACGTCGTACCGCTCCTATGGTGGCCCTATCGGCCCAAACAGGTGCCCCGTAGCACATACACCCCAAATAGGTAGCCCCATAAATGGTCTTTAAAGTTAGAAATGACAGACCCCACGTAGATTTGGATATTCTCGTTAAGGCATAAAAGTTCTTTTTAGCTTTTTCACCGACAGTTTTTATATGATCTATGAATGAAAAATTCTTCTCTAAGACCAAACCAAGGTAGCACACGGACTGCTTTCTTTTCACGGGAACGTTATTAAATTTAATACTAGGCCACGATTTAAGGTTACCTTTTAAAATTAGTTGATAAGTTTTTTGCGGTGCAAAGGTCAGACGGTTTCGATCGCCCCACTGAGATATTAATCGTAGGCAAGTGTCAGCTAAATTCTCGAGTCCAGCTCGAGTACTCGACTGAATGAGCAGCAGGCCGTCGTCCGCGTAACCGGTTAATGAACAGCCGGGTGGGAGAGGAATCGCGAGAAAATCATCGAAACCTAAATTCCACAGATACGGAGCGATTACCGAGCCCTGAGGACATGCCATGGTAAGGGACTTTGACATAGAATGATGTCCGAGTTTGAGTTTCGCGGAACCATTTAAAAAATATGAATAAACAAGATTATATATGTTTTTATAGCAGCCGCGATTCTTCATTTTAAGTAGTAGCATCGGCCACCATGCGTTATCAAAAGCCCCGGAAATATCTAAAAAGATTCCAACCACGTACTTGTGTTCCGAGTTATTAACAATTTTTCTAACAGAAAGTGCCGCGTCTACAGTAGATTTTCCCACGGTGAAACCGAATTGGTTGTTATGAAACTTTGGCCCGTCTGGCAGCAAACGTGGAACGATAAGGCGCTCCAGGAGTTTTCCCAAAGATGGCAGTAGGGTAATGGGCCTGTAAGACTTAGGGTCGTCCGGTGGCTTATCACCACTTTTTGGAATTATTCGTATAAAGCCACGTCGCCATACACGAGGAAAAACGCCGTCCGCAATACATCGATTGAAAACAGATAAAATGGCGTCACCCGCTGTTTTACAAGCTTCTATTATCATCCGATTAGATATTTTATCTTCACCTGATGATTTGTTAAGAGGCAGTTTCCTGACAACATTCATGAATTCGTCAATGGATGGAAGGTCTGACGTTGGTGATTCAGGTGGCACAGGTGCCCACGCTCTGATCTGCTGATGGTAGTCATTGTCATTTACTGGCGAATCATCAGGTATCAGACTATTTAATAGAACTTCGGTTGTTTCCTCAATACCGGTCGTGTGTCTATTATTTACTTTAATGTTCTGGACAAAGGCCAGGTCGACTGATCGATTAGTTTTGAACTCGTGATACAAAGGAGACCACGGACCTTCTTTATCTAGTTTTTCTACTATTTTTCGCAGTAAATTACCCTTAGACTTTTCCACTGATGCTCTGTAGCGGGACTTGGCAACTCTAAATGCATTTAAAGCAAAGTTAAGTGGGTCTCCGGTGACCTTTTGTTTTCTAAGCTTGTTTAAATGTCTGTGCGCTCGGCGATAGCTTTTACGCTGCTCAATTAAGTAGTCACACCACCAATCACATCTATGGATGTTAGTCATAGATGCGCGACCAATGGCGATGTCAGCACAGTAAGTGAAGGTGTCTGACATAATTTCAGCACTTTCTTCAGCTGACAGCCCATCACGAGTGAAGTCTTTGGCGTGACACGCAAAAAGCAAGCCAAAGAATTCCCAATTCGCGCCTTTACTTTTATATCTAAAATTACCAGTGATATGAGATGGACCTTGAGTAGACCTCGGAACAAATTCGTACACGATCAGGCGATGATCACTACAAGACGCATCTGGTAGGACACGCCACTTATCCAATCGTACGTCTGCACTAGAAAGTGTGACGTCAATACAAGATTCGCCCATTGGGCTGCAAAAAGTAGGTGGTGCATCAGGGGTATTATGAATTGATAGGTTCATTTCTGCTATAAAATCTTCAACAGCACAACGTCGGTCGAAATCCGTTGACCTAACCTTGCCATACCACAGAGACGATAACGCGTTAACATCAGCGCCAACGATAACTTTACAGCCCGCGAGTGACTGTAAGACGTGACGGAGGTTATGTATATGAGGTGCAACAGGGTCTGAGTATTGAAAGTAACAGCTCACAACGTAAACTTTAAAAGAAGCTGATGAGACTTCCGCAACGGCACAGTGGGGCGTCATGAGGTTACGCAAAGACGTTACTGTAAAGTTAGAAGAACGCGCCACGTAAATTCCGGCTCGTGCTTTGCTGTCCAGCTGAACTACTTTGTGACGTAAGTGAGCGTTCTGGTATTGTTCTTGAACAAGTACTATGTCTAAGTTATAATCGATAATTAATTTGTCTAATTCAGAGGTCGCCACCCTATCGTTGTGGAGATTTAATTGTCCTATAGTTAAACTATCCATTATTTTAGTAATTGGTATTGAGGATTAACTGTTCGAGCTTAAGTTTGTAAGTGGTACACTCTGGGGACCCGCAACGATGGTCAAACGGTTTTTTAAAACGTTTACACGGCACGCAAGTCGGTATGTAATTTAAATTATCCTTGTGCGGGCAGTTATTTGTTTCATGTGCTTCCGAGCAGTTAGCACAGGTAGGTGATTTATTAACGCAGTGTTTCTTAACGTGACCGAACTGCTGGCAATGTAAACAACGAACTACTTCGACATCATCGATGAAACGGCAAGTCGCCCAATCAATAAATAATTTATCTTTGGTGGACACTAAATGTTTTCGAACTGTGGACTCGATTTCAACGCCTATCCACTTGCGACCGTTATCTAAGGAACGCCTACGAATAATTTTAGTTGACTTAATAAAATCATCCTCATTTATTGGCAGCTCGTCTTTAATGTTTTGACGGTATAACGCGTGCAGAAAAGCATTGTCTTCCATTGAGGATGGGACGTCCTTAACTAATATACGAGGCTTTCGGCCTTTCGGTTTTTCAAGCCTTAAGCCGGCGGACCTAATAGCATCGACCGATTGCAACTTTTTTATTTGGATGTCATTAGCGACACGTAATACAACGCCAGATTTCGCGGTTTTCTTAACGCCTACAATTTGAAATCCGTCGTCACTAGGCTTAATCGCTTTCATAAGCGCTTGTTTAGTCGCGGACGATGACGAGTAATCGGCTAACCGGTCAGCTGTAGGGTACGCGACGACGCACGGAAGGGGAACGCGGGACTCCACGGCTGGCGCAACTTTAGGTAGACGAAGTTTCAAAGAATCCGCATACGAAGATTTGTTACAATCACTAGTATTGACATTATTAGTATTACAATTTAATTTCATTATATCCAATTCGCGTTTCGTATTGGCTAATTTAGTTTCATTGGAGGATGATTTTATGGCTAACAAAGAAACGATGGCCGTTACGCGCTGAGTCATGTCCATGATAGCGGATTTATTTGCGACATTAATGCGGGACCCTTGATCATTAACAAGGTCGTTAATTTTAGAAAGAAATGCAGACGCCTGTGAGACTAAATCGCAATAGTTGTCATTGCTCGCAGTACTGACGTTTAATATTGGCGAAGGTTTCTCAATTGAGTCGGATGTGTGAAGCCGTTTTGACCTTTCCTCGGGCGATATGTACGAAGGTGACATTTCGCGAAACAAACGTTTTGTCGAGCTAGCGGAGGTCGTCGGCGACCCGGGTGTATGGAATGCATCTCTGCCACGGTCAGGCGGGTCATCATTAATGGACAACATATTATAAATTATGAAATTAAAACAAACTATTAGAACGTAAGAAAAGTAACAGAATTAACGAACGATAAAATTATTTCGAGGTACCCACACACCAAAGAAAGTAAATGTACTCACCAAAAGTAAAACGAAATTAACTAAAATACCAGTAAAACCGACGTAAAAACACTAAAAAAACTTACGATACCAGCACTTAGCACAATAGTACACAACTAGGAACAACTCACGAGCCGGGAATCGATCACGGAACACGAAAATCGTAATTAAAATCGACAGCGAAGTAGATCGCATCCAAACCGATCGAGTGCGCGGAGGGAAGTGTACAGGTATGGTTATTGATTTTTCTGCTTCTTCCTGGCACTTTTCTGGGTGCACGCAGACTTACCCGCTCGAGTATGAGGGTGAACCAATGTCACAGCCCAACTCAATCTCTGTGTCTTCTATGAGTATGTCGTTAAGGGCTGACGAAGGTTTGTTGCTTACCTGTGATCAACGCCAGCAGCTCATTGATTTACTTCAACACCATGAAGATGCCTTCCGTCTAGGAGGAGAGGCTACTCGCTATGCCGAGCATCATATTGATACGGAAGGTCACGCGCCTATTGCCGTACCACCTTACCGCCTTACGCCCGCGAAGAGGGCCGCAATGGCGGCCGAGATCAACAAGATGCTGAAGGAAGGTATTATTGAGTAATGTGTGTCGGCGTGGGCCGCACCCGCTCTCCTCGACCCTAAGAAGGATGGTTCGACTAGGTTCTGTGTCGACTATCGTCGACTTAATGCCGTTACTAAAAGCGACACTTACCCTTTGCCGGTCATCGAGGACCTTCTTCACGCTACCATGAGGGAAGGGTACATGAGTACCATAGATCTCCGGTCAGGCTACTGGCAAGTGATCGTATCGCCAGCAGACCAAGACAAGACAGCATTCGTGTCGCCTTTTGGTACGTACCGTTTGATTCGCATGCCGTTTGGCCTTAAGAACGCTCCCGCCACTTTCCAGAGGTTAATGGACCGATTTCGATCTGGAAGTGCCTTGAAGGACGTTACATTATTAGTCTATTTAGATGACCTTCTGGTCCTCTCGGATGGGCCGTTCCGGAAGCACTTGGAAGTCCTGGATGCTGTGTTCAACCGCCTACGTGTTTTTGGGTTTCGTGCAAACAGGGACAAGTGCAAGTTTGCCTGTAACCAAGTTAAGTATTTAGATCATCTTATTACTCCCAAGGGTATAATGCCCGATGAGTCCAAGGTGCAGGCTATTCAGCAGATGAATGAGCCAACTAATCTCAAACACCTGAAATCCTTCCTACAAACTTGTTCGTGGTTTAGGAAGTTTGTGCCAGGGTTTTCCGAAATAGCTCAACCGCTCACCAAGCTAACCAAGAAAAATGAACCATGGGCTTGGACCGAAGACCAGCAGCGAGCCTTCAATGAGCTGAAGAAAAGACTTATTACAGCACCAGTCCTCGTACAGGCAGACCACAGTAAACCTTTTATTATTCATACAGATGCCAGTAATTACGCATTAGGTGCCGTCCTCCTGCAAGGTGAAAGTAACGACTTGCACCCTATCGAGTACTCCAGTCGTTTGCTGACTTCTGCCGAACGTAAGTACTCAACTACCGAGCGAGAAGTCCTCGCTGTGGTCTGGGCCG
The DNA here is from genome assembly GCA_905147715.2 of Xestia xanthographa. NCBI lineage: Eukaryota > Metazoa > Arthropoda > Insecta > Lepidoptera > Noctuidae > Xestia > Xestia xanthographa. Next base: position 27,037,314 of record LR990643.1, read on the forward strand.
TAGAAAAGTATCGCCCATACATTGAGGGTCATCCAGTGATCCTTCGTAGTGATCATCAACTACTGAGGTGGTTACTGACCTTAAAGTCTCCCAGTTGCAGGTTAATGCGATGGGCCATTAAATTACAAGCCTTCGACATAAGATACGAGTATACGCCTGGTAAGGTAAATGTCATAGCCGATGCACTTAGCCGACCTAACTGCAATGAGTCATCTCAAGAAAGCTGCGGGGTATGTTCGGTGATCATAGATGTACCACGCAAGAGTCCAGCTGATTTGCGAGCTGCTCAGCTAGATGATCCTGAGGTGAGTAAGATCATCAATGATTTAGAAAACACCACTGACCTTCTGTCTTCCTTATGGACCAGGGTGCCCTCTATCGTCTCGCTCCTGACTCGGAATCCGAGGAGCCGCAATTGGTAATTCCCGTCTCCATGCTTAATGACGTTATGGATGAGTTCCATAACGCTCCAACTGCTGGCCACCAAGGAGTGGATCGTACAATTGATCGTATCAGACAGCGATATTACTTCACAGGTATGCGTAAGTATGTTACAGACTACTTAAAGAATTGTGTCGACTGCCAAAGGTACAAGTTCTCCAAGCAAAAGCCCGCCGGTCTTTTGCAAACACCTATTCTACAGCAAAGGGGTGAAGTATTGGCTGTTGATCAGTTCGGCCCCCTACCAGAAGCAGAAACAGGTGAAAAGTGGGTATTTCTTATCGAGGACACTGCCACTCGGTGGGTGGAGGTGTACGCCCTCAAGGAGGCAACAGCCGAGGTATGTGCCAAAATAATGGTCGAAGAGTATTTTCTTAGATATGGTTTTCCCAGGCGTGTCATTTCTGACAATGGAGTGCAGTTCATATCTGCAGTGATGCAAAAATGCATGTTTCTATTCGGTGTGAAGCAGAACCTGATACCACTCTATCATCCTGAGGCCAACCCGGCCGAAAGGAAGAACCGGGTCTTGAAGATTCAACTGGCGATGCTGGTGGATGAGCATCGCGTTTGGCCCCAATGCTTATCACAGGTACGGTTCGCCCTTAACACTGCTACTTGTTCGACCACGGGACTAACACCAGCATATATGACGTATAGTCGCGAGATGCGGACAACATTTGATGCACAGCATGATATGCGAGCAATCCTAGACAAGGAAACGTATGTACCTCAGGCTATCCCATACTTGTCAAAATTCATCGACTCTTTGAAGGAAATATGAGACCGGGTCGAAAGACGCCAAGACCTTAGAAAAGAGTATTCTGACGCTTCCCGACGCCCATCTCCAGTTTTTCGGGTAGGTGAACAAGTTTTGCTAACCACTCATTCTCTTAGTAATGCGCAAAAAGGTTTAACCCGAATGTTTATGCCTCAGAGAGATGGACCGTACACTGTTATAAGGCCACTAGCCCCACGTTGGGCGCCACTTGTTGGGTTCTATGAGTGAAATGGACAATTTCACTCATAGAACCCAACAAGTTGCGGCCAACAAGGAGGAAAATTTTAAAAACAATAGTTTAATTGTTGGTGCAATGGATATAATACCCGCATGATGTGCATTAGATAAGTGAAATTGTCCGCATACTCGTTGAAACTTAGTTTAATGTTAATAGTTGTTAAGAAGCGACTGTTGGCGCCATCTATTCACTGCAACGGGCAACTCTGGCCTTGATCATCTGTCGCGCGCTCCGTACTGGCTGAGCGCGCCCCCCTCGTCGCAGCGTCATGTCGGCTGCCACATCCGTTTCCGAAAGACACACTTGTCTTACGGGGTCTCTGGGCGGCCGCGCGTTCGCGTCGTCCTTTATACGTTTTCAAATATATTTTTGTAATTTTGATTTACCAATAAATCGAGTCACAGTATATAAATTAAGAATCTTCATTGGAAAGACCCGCTGCGTCCCGCACACATCAAGACACACATAACCCCAACATATTGGACCTCCGAGCCGAAGTTCTGAACGACACGAGCCGGACGAGACGCAGCCATCTTGGCGTCACAAGGAAATCCGAAGTGCATCGTGGGAAAGGTAGCGAATCACGGTCTGGAATGGTATCGTATCCCGTCCCATCCTCTCCTCTTTCCAGCAATAAGGATTAACCAGTGATATTTCTCGTTTTTCAGTCGTGCGTTATCCAGTTGCCTAGTTGTGCGTCGCCGTGGGCACGTGCTGTGCAGGAAAATTGTAAGTACTTTTGCCTTTCTAAACCGCCAAAATGAGTGATGACGAAGCATTCCAAGATGTTAGTCAGGATCCCGTTAAAACAGATCAAAAAGTAAAGCTCGGGCAATTGAAAAGAAGCCGAAGCACGCTAAAGGGCAGGCTGACGCTTTTCGAGAAGTTCCTTTCAAAATTAGAAAAAGTAGATTCCATAAATATTATTACACGTAAGGAACTTGAGTTACGAATACAGTCAATTTCTGATGTGTTTATACAATTTAATTCAATACAAGATGAAATTGAGCAAATAGATTTTCAGCAGATAGATTATCGTGAAACGTTTGAAGAGCAATATTTTCGTCTTACGGCTGCCGCGAAGTGTTTTATAAACGATAACGACAATCAAACTAAAAATGTAGGTAGTGGTAATCCAAATCTTTCGTCAATAAAATTACCAGATATTAAATTACCTGCATTTGACGGTTCATTTGATCAATGGCTTGAGTATCGAAACTCGTATATTACCATGATTCATAATCGTAATGATTTAAACAGCATACAAAAGTTCCATTATCTTAAGTCATCGCTTAGCAGTTCTGCTTCGCAAGTTATCAGCGCATTAGAGTTCACAAGCGAAAACTACCTTCACGCGTGGAATTTATTGGAAAACAGGTTCCATAATAATCGTTTACTGGTGCAAAATCATATGAAATCTTTGTTTAAATTCAAGCCGCTTCAAAATGAATCGAGTGAACAAATTAGAAAACTTATTGATTCGACTTTACGAAATTTACGTGCACTAAAATCATTAGACGAACCATCTGATACGTGGGATACCGTTATCATTTATTTAGTTGTAGAAAAGCTAGACCCGGCCACCGAACGCGAGTGGGAAACACATACGGGTTCACTGGTGTCTCAATTAAATGGTGATAAAATAAAACTACATAATTTAATGGAGTTTTTGAGAAACCGTGCAGATATGCTATCAATGGTTAATTTTAAGAAAAGTAATGTCGATTCCAAAGGTTCTCACAAAAAAGACAAACCATCAAGTCAACCTCATCACTCGCATTCTTACGTCGCCAAAGGTAAACAAACCACGGATAACAACAAACAGAAGCGCGTTTGCGAATTGTGCGGTAATAATCATCATCTGTATTCGTGTGCGCAATTTCTTAATATGTCGGTGCAAGATAGGCTTACAATTGTTAATAAGATAAGAATTAAATATTATTCGTGTAGGTGGTAGGTTAGACAACGCGGTTGACTTTAGTTATGATAAGAAACACCCGATATTGCTGAGTAGTAAACATTGTTTTACCAGGTTGTTGTGTGAATACGAGCATAAAAAATTACTTCAAGCAGGACCTCAGCTTCTAGTGTATTCCATGCGTGAACGGTGGTGGATACTGGGAGCTCGAAATTTGGCTAGGCAGGTAGTACATAACTGCGTTACATGCACACGTATGAAAGGTAGGACATTGACCCCGATTATGGGTAACTTACCATCCGAAAGATTGGAACCAAACTTTCCTTTTATGCAATGTGGCGTCGACTACGCAGGGCCATTGCTCATATCGGACCGCAAAGGCAGAACTGCCAAGTTAATAAAAGCATACATTTGTTTGTTTATTTGCTTTACCACTCGAGCCATACATTTGGAGTTAGTTGGTAGCCTATCCACACAAGATTATATCTTAGCTTTGAAACGCTTTATATCACGTCGCGGTAAGCCGTATCAAATCTTTTCAGACAATGGAAAGAATTTTGTAGGTGCTGAAAAAGAATTAGCAGTAATTTTTGAAAATTCGAATGATATTGTAGATTTTACTAGTCAAAATCAAATTCGTCTTACGTTCATACCCCCTTATAGTCCTCATTTTGGCGGGTTGTGGGAGGCAGGAGTCAAGTCCTGCAAGTACCATCTGCGGCGTGTACTGGGTGATGCACGGTTGACACGCGAGGAATTTGAAACTGTGTTAACTCAAATTGAATCCGTCCTCAACTCCCGTCCTTTGTCCCCTCTTTCCTCCGACCCGACCAATTACCTTCCTCTGACTCCAGCTCACTTCTTGATCGGCCGACCGCTGACCGCACCAGCCTGTGAAGACCTGACTACCTACCAACACGCCTACACAACTAGGGCGCTATGCTCGAGTGGAGCTGCTGAGGCAACATTTCTGGCAACGCTGGTCCAAGGAGTATGTGTCCGAACTCCAGCAACGTACGAAATGGAAAACTGGCAATGAAGACATCGCTCAAGACAGCCTCGTCCTTATCAAAGAGGACAGGCTTCCGCCTTTCAAGTGGAAATTGGGGCGAGTCACGCAAGTGTTCCCTGGGAAGGACGGAATTTCCCGCGTTGCTGACATCCGTACAGCCACGGGCACCATCCGGCGGGCCTTCTCAAAGATCTGCCCGCTACCTACATCATGATCGTGTTCTTCGTGTTGGAATGGTTCTTCCAAGGCTGCCGGCATGTTAAGAAGCGACTGTTGGCGCCATCTATTCACCGAAAGTGGAAAATATTTCTTTAAGTTTTCGAATACACCAAGAGCTGGTCGTTATTTTGGCTGGAATTATTTCAACCCACTTTGTGCCAAGATTTGATTCGTTGCCAAGGGCCAGTTGTCTCTTCCCAATGATGTTGTTCCGTAACCATACATTTTTTATCTATGCGCGCACTGTGCTTGCGAACGAATGAGAAACGAGTCCAATCCAAGATGGCAGTAGACTATCCTTTACCTCGATTTTGTATATTTATTGAAGTTGGAATTGTGAGTGTTGATCTTTTTTATTATCAATAACTATAATGTTAAGAAGCGACTGTTGGCGCCATCTATTCACCGCAACGGGCAACTCTGGCCTTGATAATCTGTCGCGCGCTCCGTACTGGCTGAGCGCGCCCCCCTCATCGCAGCGTCATGTCGGCTGCCATTACGGGGTCTCTGGGCGGCCGCGCGTTCGCGTCGTCCTTATACGTATTCAAATATATTTTTGTAAATTTGATTTACCAATAAATCGAGTCACAGTATATAAATAAAGAATCTTCATTGGAAAGACCCGCTGCGTCCCGCACACATCAAGACACACATAACCCCAACAATAGTAACAGCACAGATAATCAAAATAATCACAAATAAAAGGTAACAGGAACTAGGAAGTTATACAATAATAAAAAGGAATTCTGGCGGGACGCCGAGACGCGCGCGCACACTTGTTGTTAGTTGCCGGCCGAGCGAGGTATACTGACTAATAGGGGAGCGAGGCTTTTAAGTCAGTTCGCGCTACATCCTGACGCGCTGTTGGATCTCTGCAAGACCTTACTGACCTTGCTTTGTGAAGCAGTGCGCTTGATTTCCGTCTCAGTTGTCGATCTATGCGGCTCGCGGGAGGGCGCCAGTTTTGCAGTTGGCTTCGGACTTGGTTACTCTTGCTCTCTTGTACGCTACTGGTTTGTGACGCGTGGTCCTGTCGGTTGGTTGTGCGGGGCGGTCGAGGAGCCGCAGCTACAGTGATGTCTCTGACTGCGTTCAATACTGCGGTGAAGGACGCGCTGTCGTCTCAACCGACTTGGGGTTACACGGTGAGCGGAGTGGCACTGCAGACGCACGTCGGTGGTAAACAGGTTTACTCTGCGAGCCTGATACCGCCAAAGAGTCAGGGCAACACTCCTAGCACACCAGAGTCCATAAACCCGGCGTTCAACGCGTTGAGAGTGGAGGGTTTTAAGTACCGCGGTCTCGTGGTACTCACGTTTGAGTCGCACCTTGCGCTCCCTGGTCCTAACTGGCGAGTGCAGGTTCACTACTCGACGTGATGGGTGCGGAGGCGAGTCGTGTGGCATCGTGGGAGCAGCGAGAGCGGCATGCGCGCGCTAGCGACCGGCAATACTCCGAAAGGATGACTGCCGGTCGCGAGTGCGACTACTATAACCGAAAGGCTACTGCCGAGCGCGAAGCGAAGCGGTTGCAGGAGAAGGAGGAGCGCGACAGGCGTTACTTGCAACTACGCGAAGACGCAGAAAGGCGGCGGCTTGGGGCGAGGGAGCGCTTCGACGTACAACAGAAGCGAGTCGCAGAGGCACGTGCTGAGGGATGAGCTCGTGAGGCTACAGCACAGATGTGACACGACGAAAGGATGCGCATGGAGCGCGAGCGACTGGATCACCAGAAGCGGCAGCTCGGGCTGCATCATCAGCAACAGTTGCATAGGTTTAAGAAGTAGTTATAGTTATATTTCTTACTGGAGGCGGTGGTCATGGCTTTCGCCTCCGTGGGTGTGACGAGGGACTGACTCGAGCGATGCATCAGGTCGTCGCCACAAGTACAAGTGGTTACCGATCCGGTCGTCGGTGCGACCGTGCGGCTCAGGTTGAGCGGGGGTTACCTCGCACAGACTGAGGTGTTCGGCGTGCGCCGTAGGCTGGAGGAAGTTCTGGTGGCAAGCGTTGATGTCATAATCTCCTTGGACAAAAATGTTCGAGTAGACTTCGTGATTTTTCCGGATGCTGATAACAATGAAACTCTTCTTGGTATCGACTTTCTCAACGCTACAGGTATGGTTATTGATTTTTCTGCTTCTTCCTGGCACTTTTCTGGGTGCACGCAGACTTACCTACCTTATTAGTATCTAGTACAGAGACTGTGATGGCAGACGTTTTAACCTGTGTGATGAACAGTGTACTCCTTTTGAGTTTATTAAAGTTTATGCCGACAACAAACCCCTTTTAATTGAGAACTGACCCAGCCCGACTATATCTTGGCGCTCCAAAGTGTGTTCTTATTAAAACAAGGGGTCGGAGTTTTTGTTGTGCGGATCAAACTTTTCGTTCGTTACATGTTCGTTCCAAGTCGAAAAACTTTGGTGATACGGTGAAAAACGACCGACAAGTGAATAAAATTGTGTATAGACAGTGACTTTGCCGTGTGGATTATTGCTGGTTGGTACAACCACGAGCCGTGTATTGTCGCTTTTACGAAAAGTAGGTACTGTACTTATCGGTTTGCAAAATGCCGCGAAGACGCAAGTCGCTGCCCGCCGACGCCGACGACTCGATTCACGAGGAATCAGAACCAGAACAGTCAGACAACATATCGATGGCACAAGACGTCCTTGTCAAGTTGATAACATCGATTCAACAATCGCAAGCAGAATTTTGTCAGCAACTTTTACGCGAAGTTTGTTCGTCGACGCTATTACTCGCGTCAGTAGACAAGTGGCGTGCAGCCTGGTCCTTACTTCCCTGCCAAACATCAACTGATAAGGGCTCTAGGTACTGGAGTCTGGCGTACGTCTCAAACGTGTTTTAATTGTAATCAGTTTGTCAACTAGATCACCGCTCTCCCCCTCCATAGATCGTAAAGCTCTCTTTATAGTCTGCATTGTGCGTTCTGCTTGACGTTTGAAGCTGGGTGGTGTAATGTAGGGTATTTCTAAGTTGTGTTCCGATATAAACGGTTGAACATTCTTGTAAATAATGTGTTATTACCAATGGAAATTGATACCGGGTCTCCTTTATCTTGTATCTCGAGTAATACGTATGAAGAATGTTTTTCTGATATACCGTTGTTACCATGTAAATTATCCGTAAGATTTTATAATGGAAGCAAAGTTCAACCCACAGGGTATATAGAAGTTACTGTTACCTATAAAAACCAGAAAAAGAGGTTAGATTTATATGTGTTTAAAACTGGAAGTACTACACTTTTAGGTAGGCAATGGTTATCGGAATTAAATATCAGTATACCCCCTATAACAATAAATAATGCGAGTTTAACGGAGCAAGAGTTATTGGTTCAACAAAGAAATAATATTGTATATAATATCTATTCTAGGTACCATGAGTTATTTGATGGCGGATTGGGGTGTTTCACGGGCGGTCGGGCCACCTTACATTTACGTGAGGGAGCCGTGCCGGTATTCTGCCGCGCGCGGCCACTGCCGTACGCACTGCGCTCGCGAGTCGACGCCGAGCTCGAGGCCATGCTGCGCGCGGGCATCATCGAGCCTGTTCATACCTCCGACTGTGCCACACCACTGGTAATTGTACACAAGCCGGATGGCGCTTTACGTTTATGTGCTGACTATAAGGTTACCGTGAATCGTATGTTAAGGGTTGATAAGTATCCTGTGCCTAAGATAGACGACTTATTTACTAAGTTAAGTGGTAGTAGGTATTTTACGAAACTAGACTTATCTCAAGCGTACAATCAAATACTGCTAGATGAATCCAAGGAATTTACAGTTATAAATACCCATAAAGGTCTTTTTAGATACAATAGATTAGTGTATGGACTCGCCTCAAGCCCAGGAATTTTCCAAAGAATAATGACACAATTGTTTGATAAAATAACGAATGTGACAATATTTTTAGACGACATATTGATAACGGGAAATACGATTGAGGTACATGTAGCTACTATAAACAAGGTTCTAAAAATATTGCAAGAAAATGGTTTAAAAATAAAAAAGGTAAAGTGTGATTTCTTGGTTAAAGAAGCCAAATATTTAGGGTTTATAATTAGTAGACAGGGCGTCAGGGTCGATCCAGAAAAAATTAAACCCATAATTAAACTATCTTCTCCGACTAATGTTTCCGAACTAAAATCCTTCTTAGGCATGGTAAATTTTTACGGAAAATTTATAAAAAATCTAAGTTTCTATTTATCACCATTTTACGAATTATTGAAAAAGGGTAAACATTGGGTATGGGGTAATACACAATCTCAGGCGTTTAATCAAATAAAAAAGTTATTAATTAGTTCAGAAATATTATCACACTATGATGAGTCACGGCTCGTCATATTGACGTGTGATGCGAGCTCACGGGGCATCGGCGCTGTGCTGGCGCAGCGAGCGCCCGACGGCCGCGAGTACCCTATAGCGTACGCATCAAGGACGCTCACTTCCGCGGAATTTCATTATAGTCAAATACATAAAGAGGCTTTAGCCATAGTGTTCGCCGTGAAGAAATTTCATCAATATTTATATGGCAGGCAATTTGTTTTAAAAACAGATCATAAACCATTAGTTAGTATATTTGGATCAGAATTAGGAATTCCAAACATGACAGCTAGTAGGTTACAGAGATGGGCGTTAATATTATCAGCGTATGATTTTAAAATTGAATATGTGAATACAAATTCCAACACAGCTGACGTTTTGTCTCTATTAGTAGAAAGTTATAAAGCTAATAGCGAAACAGGCATGGGCGAAGTGCCGGAGCAAACGTACCTTCACTTTGCCTCTGATGCCTTGTTACTTAAATATGAAGATATTAGAAAGGAAACAAGAAGAGATCCAATGTTAACGCGTATATTGAGCTATGTTAGGGATGGCTGGCCTAAGGAAGTCGAGATAAAGGCACTTAGACCATATTTTAATAGACGTAGTGAAATATACACCGAGTTAGGTTGTCTTATGTGGGGTCACAGGTTAATAGTGCCATAAGCTTGTCAAGATAGGGTATTAATGGAGCTACATGATACTCATATGGGGATAGTCAAGACAAAATGTATAGCTAGAAGTTATGTGTGGTGGCCGGGGATTGATGAAATGTTGGAAAACCTATGTCGAAACTGCACAATCTGCGCAGAAATGGCCGAGGCGCCAGTACATCACGCACTGCAGCCTTGGAACTGGCCGTCTCGTCCATGGACTAGGATACATGTGAATTTTTTAGGGCCTATACACGGACACAAGTATTTAATCATGGTCGATGCTACCTCGAAATGGATCGAAGCATGTCCGGTCGCTTCGACTACGGCCAAAGCAATAATATGTAAAATTAGAGAAATTTGGTTACGTTTTGGTATACCAAAACAATTAGTCTCCGATAACGGGCCACCCTTTAGTAGTGAAGAATTTAATTCATTTTTAGAAAATAACGGAGTAGAACATGTATTTTCCGCACCATATCACCCAGCATCCAATGGCCTGGCAGAGAATGCGGTCAGACAGTGCAAAAGAGTTATAAAAAAAGCTATTATTCAAAATATTGATGTAGAACTTGCCCTTCAGCGGTTTTTACTAGTATACAGAACCACTGAACATAGTACCACAAAAGAAAGTCCGTCACAAATATTACAAGGTAGGACATTAAGAACTCGGTTGGATCGGCTAAAACCATCGCGCGAGAAGCAGGTGGCCGACGCGCAGCTCCGGCAGAAAAATGGGGCAGGCGGAACGCACCGCGCTCTTGGTACGGGGGACGTTTGGTGCCGGGTGTACCAAGGATTAAAGAGGTGGGTAAGTGGTACTGTCATTGAGCGCTTGAGTACTACAGATTATCAAATAAGATTATTCGATGGCACAGAGATACATAGGCATATTGATCAGTTAAAGTTGAAATGTAATGCAAATCAATCACAACCGACTGATAGCGTAATAGTCAGCACAAAAGCAGCGTCCAAAGATTCTAACCGGCCTTTAGGAAATTCACTGGTTTTCCCGACAGAACGGGTTACGAAAATAACCAATGAGGTGTGCTTAGGTGGAGGTGTGGGAGGTTCGGGATGCGGTAGGGATGAGGAGCAGTCAGAACCGGGGTTGATAATGCCGGATTTATCTAAAGGGCTTGTTGATGGACCCAGCAGTGTAGCCTCGACCGCCGGTGAAACCCGTCTCGTTAGAAATAGGAAACCTCCCCAAAGATATGGTCAGCCCTAATTATAGTTTAGTTAAGATTAAGTATCCACTAGTTTTAAGTTTTGTAAATAGTATTATTAGGTAAGTAGATGATAAGTAACTCTTATGTTTATGTAGTTATAGTAGTACGTAAATAGTTATTGTAAATAGTTATTAGGATATAACTAGATTATAAGTATCTTTGTATGTTTATTTTAAGTTAGTTAATAAGGGTGGAGGTGTAATGTAGGGTATTTCTAAGTTGTGTTCCGATATAAACACTGTGGACCACCCGCGGCGCTCAGTCAATAAATGTCTATCGAACTAGAAGCTTGTTTCACTTCACAATACTACAGGTGGTATAGTGCAATGGTTTTATGAGTTATGTTATAATCTGAGAGAAAATGCTTGAATTCTTGTGATATGAATTGCCGGTCATTATCTGAAACGAGAATATAGGGTACGCCGAAAGTGGAAAATATTTCTTTAAGTTTTCGAATACACCAAGAGCTGGTCGTTATTTTGGCTGGAATTATTTCAACCCACTTTGTGCCAAGATTTGATTCGTTGCCAAGGGCCAGTTGTCTCTTCCCAATGATGTTGTTCCGTAACCATACATTTTTTATCTATGCGCGCACTGTGCTTGCGAACGAATGAGAAACGAGTCCAATCCAAGATGGCAGCCGACTATCCTTTACTTCGATTTTGTATATTTATTGAAGTTGGAATTGTGAGTGTTGATATTTTTTATTATCAATAACTGTTTCTACTGGAAATCTGGATAAGTAATCAGCATTAGAATTGTTTGCAGAACTTCTGTAGTCTATCTCATAATTGAAGCCGGATAGAAAATGAGCGTAATGAAGAAGTCTCATCGTGCTCATTGCTGGTAGCGTCTGGTGCGGGTGAAAGATCGATGTCAGTGGCATGTGGTCGGTAACTAATGTAAATTTGCGACCGTAACAGTAGTGAAAGAACTTTTTAAGGCCCCAGTAGATAGCTGTAGCTTCTTTGTCAATTTGACTGTACTTCTTCTCACTGCTTGATAAAGACCTCGAAGCAAAAGCAATAGGTCGTTCACAACCGTCAGGTAATCTATGCGAAAGCACTGCTCCTAACCCTAAAAGCGAAGCGTCTGTAGCTAGTATTAGTGGCTTTTTAGGATCAAAATGAATGAATACCCTTTCGCTGAAAATTTCTTCCTTTATTTTTTTAAAACTTTCTTCACACTTAGGGGACCAGGTAAAGATAGCTCTTTTCTTTAATAGCTCGTTTAGAGGACTCGTAATAGAGGCCGGATTGTTTATAAATTTATTGTAATAATTGGCCATCCCAAGAAAGGTTCTCCATTCGTTGATGTTTGTAGGGCGTAAAGTGCTGGTGATGGCTTTTATTGTCTTTATTCTTATGTAGTCCGTTCTTGTCGATCGTGTGTCCAAGGTAGTTAATGCATTGTTTAAAGAAGTGACATTTTTCTTTATTCACTCGAAGGTTACTTACTCTCTTTAAGTTTTTGGAGGACCTGTCGTAATCGTTGTAGTAGCTCATCTTCACAGAAGCCCTGTATAATAATGTCATCAAAAAAACATTTAACTCCTGTCAGATCCTGTAGTAATTTGTCCATAAATTTCTGCCACAAGCTTGGTGCTACTGTAGCTCCAAACATTAGTCTATTTGCTTTGTATGTCCCTTTGTGCGTGCTCAAGGTTTGCATGTGAGCGCTTTCTTCGTCCATTTCCAAATTCAAATATGCTCGGGTAATGTCTAATGTGCAGAAAAGCTTACCTCCGTTCATTTCAGAAAATATGTCTTCAATTATGGATATAGGGTATTGTTTATCTTTTATTACTTTATTTAGAGTAATCTTGTAGTCAGCACATAATCGAATACTCCCATTTGGTTTTACTATTCGAACAATAGGTGTTCCCCACTCGGCATGGTCAACTTTCGTAAGCACACTTTGTGTACATAGTCTTTCTATTTCTTCGTCAACTTTCGGTTTCAAAGCTTATGGAATTCTTCGTGGATTAAGATCGGCTGAGTATTTTCCTTTAAACTTAAATGAGCTTTGTGATTTGGAATTTTTCCTAGGTCTGATGTAAATACGGATGAAGAGAATTCTTCTAACAATTGTTCTAGATTGCTACTATGAATTGTACTTTGTACTGTTCTTATATCTGCATTTGAACTCACAATTTGCAGATAGTTTTTTAAGTTTGGAGGCGTATGTGACCACAGTTTCCTCTTGTTGTTGCATGCGAGACATAAATTTGTGTCGCATTGTCCAAATACTGGGCTATGGATCAATGTAGTCATCTAAAACCTTTGTAATCTCTTCGAAAGTCATGTTCAAGGGATCTTCTGGAGAACATATATTATACATTCTTTCATGTAGATCTGGCGAAATCGTGCAAAGTAGTACGTACACACCTTACCATCTGTGATATTGTTCAGCATGAAGTAAACCTTTAAGCATTTGGTAACGTTCATAAAAGTTTCGTTCTCTTGGAACGGCTGAAAGTTCATAAGAAACGGTTTTTCTTTGTTCGTCATTGCTGATTCGTAAATTGACTGTGTGTCCGTTGCACTATTTGGAGGCACAATTGTAATCTCACTTTCTTTTTGTAATTGTAGGAATTTTGAACGTAATTTAGTATATAATTCTTCAGCATCAAACCTGTAATTTATTTTTTTGTTCAGTTCACTACCTTTTTTTTTTTCGGCTGGGAAATCATCAAATAACTCCTCCCGCTCTGGGCGGAGCAGGAGGGAGTGTCAGACTTTTACTGACTAAAACCCATCCATGTTCCTTCATCGCCCTTTGTGTTCCGGGGCCGCGGTATCTCTTTCGAACTGTCCCGCAACCCCGGAACTGTCCCGCTTCGCAGGGCTTAATGTTCATAAAAAAATAACCACGAAGGGGATGGCGGGGTCTGTTCGCTCGCTTGGTTGCTCACTGGACACCGCCATCCCCTTCTAACCTAACCTGTCCAAGTCGGAGTGCCCCAAGTCTCGAGCTCGCGTCGCTCGCTCTTGGACTAAGTTGCTTTAAGGGCAAAGTCGAAGCCCCGCTTCGCGGGGCTTAATGGTCATAAAAAAAAAAACCACGAAGGGGATGGCGGGGTCTGTTCGCTCGCTTTGCTCGCTCACTGGACGCCGCCATCTAACCTAACCTGTCCAATTCGGAGTGCCCCAAGTCTCGAGCTCGCTTCGCTCGCTCTTGGACTAAGTTGCTTAAAGGGCAAAGTCGGAGCCCCGCTCCGCGGGGCTTAGTAGTCATAAAAAAAATCAAGTCGGGGTGCCCCATGACCCGAGCTCAAAAAAAAATTCATGAGGAAAAGTTGTTTCTTTTGATGTCATATGATAGAACCATAAAAAAGTATTATGAAGTTTGAAATTCCCATGAATCTTTAGTTGATGGAGACCGCTGCGTCGGCTCTCGTTACGGTAAAGTTTCAATCAATATACCGATGGTAAAATTTGTTTGAATTATTCGGAATTCTCGATATTTCTCGTGATTCTCGGAGTTTCGGATTGCTTTTCGCTGCTTTATATTGTTATTTGTTGTTTTATTAGTTAGGTAGTTTGTTTGTTCGTTAGTTTATTTTGTAGTTTTTTAATTAGTTATTACTTTTTTATTTTTCATTTTGTATATTAGTCGTTAGGTTTGTTTTAATTTGCTTTATAGAATATTTTACTTTATAGTCTAGTTGTAGTTGTAGTCTAGTTTTAGTCATGAATCCTAGAAATTTAATTTTAGCACGTAATTTTAACATAATTATGGAATTACGCTGCTAGCATCAATAACGAAGAGCAAGCAATAGAAGCTGCTCGTACTTGGCTTTTAATGCCAAGCAGGGTGGCCCTAACTGCCCTAATTGTAGGCAGAATATGTCAGCAGAGCGGCGCCCTGATTATAAGTTTGACTTCCGTTGGAGATGTCGGCGTCGTGGCTGTAACGAAATAATTTCGTCAGTCAAGGGTACTTTCTTTGAAAAGTCGAAGGTGCCAATTTTATCGACCCTTCGACTTCTTTATCATTTTTTAGAAATGATAAGGTTACATAAGCAGCAAGGGGTGTGGGAGTGACAAAGAAAACGGCCATTCAAATATATCACTACCTGCGTGAGGTGTGTGAAGTGGCGGAGGCCCATGACCATCAAATGATAGGAGGTCCTGATGACATTGTGGAAGTCGATGAAACACATATGTACACAAATAAATACCACAGGGGACGACTTCTGCAACGTCAGACATGGTCATTTGGATGTATGAGTCGCCTACCAAAAAAGATAGTCGTCGAACTTATTCCTAACAAATCACGGCAGACACTTGACCCTATAATGGCGGCTAATGTACGACAGCGGTCATACATTATGTCCGATATGCACCGAGCATATCACGGAGTAATAGTATATAATATGGTAATAGTAATGCAGACTGTGTAGACACGATGACCTTCAACAACACTCAATGTACATCACAAAGTGAATCCAGCCCGGACACTCTCCTACCCGAGGTAACGGAGAACCCGACCCGGCTGAGCAGTGTTCCGGACTGTATCTCCATTCAAAATTCACCAGATATTGTACAAGGTTCATCACAGGTAGGACAAATAGATAGTAGTTCTTCCCCTTCTTGTAATACACACAGTTGTGTAATAAAACAACTGTAGCTCCAATCAACTCTTGAGTATATTCAAATCCAAGTATTTCAGTCCCCATAGGCCTGGATGGGCACTTCTACATTATTTCACGTTTTATACAAAATGCAATAATTACAACACTTATCAGTTATCAGACACAGATTCGACTATTAGTCTTAACACCACAATTTCTCCCAATGAACAGCGCTCTCTCGGCCGAGTGTCATGTTTTATAAACTACCCCTTCCCGCTACAACATTGACGGTTAGGCAGTGTTGTCATTTCTCAAATATAAAACGAATTATTAAAATCTTTAAAACCCTACATAATATTAGTTTAAATAGATCACAGCAGATCTTATTATTTAATACATATTTGAAAATCATGACATTCGGCCATCCGACACTGTGTGGCCTCCTGGCACACACAACAATCATAGAAATAAAATCATGACATTCTTAAGCGTTAAAAATAAAGAGAGAAAAACAAAAAATAAAAAATAAAAAAAAACATTTCTATACATTACAAATAGGTATATATACATTTTTAAAACTTGACAACATATTTAACTAGAGCTTCTGACCCTGTACATTTAAAGAAAATGTTTTGCAATAAAATAGACAGTAAGAGGAAATATTTTAAGTTAGCTTTACTCAGTTACTTTTGCCAGCATTCTCAAAGCTACTGGACATCGGAGCTATGCAGTTCCAAAATGTATCCATGGTCGGATTTAATCAGCTGCAACTTCAGTGATCTTGTATGGACCCGCAAACTTCGACAGAGGCTTTGTACTTTTCTTATCATATCAAAATTAAGTTTTTCGACTTATGGCAACTCTAAATTAGTACATAGACTTATCGGCGCTAAGCTTATTGGACAAAATCTCGTGTAATTTATCTCGTGTATTTATTTATCCCAAACATAGCCTCTGCCGCAGTTTTCTGTGTTGAGGCATTAACAGGACTTCTATATAAAGAACGAACTCTATTTTAAGCTTTCACGGTTTTAAACTAAACTAGGGAGCTCAAAACAATGAACAATCACGGAAGATATCCCGTAAGTGACAATATAAGTAAAGAACGAACTCTTTTAATGTGTGGACTAATTTATAATTTAAAATACCAAAGAACTATAAAGAGTTTGAAGTTAACGATTTAATTCTACTAATGAATTTATAAATAATGTTAATAATTAATATATTCTAAAATCTAAATTATGGTAACAATATTGAACATTTTGTTAAAATAATGAATGATAAAAATTAACGTATAAAGACAAATATTAAAGAATTGTATTGTTTGACTATGTATTACGCTCAACTTATTTTGAGACCAATAATTATTTTACTTTACTAATTATTTTATATTAATTATTATTAATAATTATTTTACTGTAAACTTAATAAGTACATGTTAAATTTCACATAGAAACGCATTATACAATAATGTAAAATTATTTTTGCATGCCCTAAAAAGGCAAAATATGGTTTATGCATAAACCACCAACTTTAACATCTGGACTTTAACCTGTATTTTAAGCAAATAAATAATTTTTATTCTTAACATTACAAATAAATGATTATGATTACAAACAGTGTTAATTGTTAATGCCCTATTGTATGTTTCCCAGACACTTGTCTCAGTAGCCTTTATATAGGTTAGATGATCATGAATTTTAAGATGGTTTGGTTAAATCTCTCTGCCTGACCATTAACTCTAAGACAAGCTACTGCGTTTAAAATATGTTCTAATACCATGTGTATTACAAAAGGTTTAGTCTTTCAACGTAAAGCTTGTGTCACGGTCAGACACAATCTTAGTTGGAACACCCATGACCGAAGTCATAAACTATTTTCTCAAAGACCTTAACCGTGGTTTTGAGTCGTATGTTCACGTAATTTATTATTAAACTGCGGTTGAGGTCTCTGAGATGCAAGAAAGTTAAGTAGATCTTCGGGTACCGAACTATTCCGAGTCCGCGGCCTATTCCTAATCGAACAGTCAGTCAGCCAGCCAACAGCTACCGGTAATTTAACATCTATTTAATAATCCTAATTAATTTATCATAAAATATCCACGAATACTTTCATCACCAGGTAAAGTACGATGTAACATCCCTTCCAACGGACGTCCGTAACTTTCTTCACTAAGGCAAGCCTTTTCACTCGAACTATGTAGATATCAATGGGCTTTTCTGCCTGAGCCTTCATTTTCATGGACTTACGCCGGCGCCTCAGAGGTGTACCAGACGGGGTACCAAGCTCAACATCAGACGACATCGTCACAGCTCACTGAAACATTGTACATCATTTGAGAAGTAATCCATTCACACTCGCATAAAAACGATGTCATGTGAATGATCGATCACAATAAGTTTAATTATCATTAATTTTAATTAATTTAATTCTCTATGACAGAAATATCCATATTTTGGGTAATAGGCATAAAAACATTATTATAAATCAAAGACATATACACAATACTATTTACCAAATCAAGTAAAATAAGACGCTGGTCTTGGTCAAACAAACAAATAAGAAATTGAACTAAAATATCAATATAAATTAATTAATCAATCAATAAGTGAGCAATCCAACAATGTGAAACATACAAATGTCATTTGTTTGCTAGCATTTCCAGGTTGTTAGCAACACAACATTTACTTGCCCAGAGGGGATTCCAAAAATGTTGTATAATTTAAACTTCATGTACAATAGTGGTACTGGTAATGGTGGTTTTATAATTTTGTAGTGCATGCTTTTCACTTTAGTGATTTAAAGTGAATAAGAAGACTTATGAAATATGTAGTAGTACATAGGCGGACTTAATGCCACAAGGCATTCTCTACCAGTTAACCTTTGGGTTAAATAAGAAAACATTGTACCCTAACTTTTTGGTAACGAGAATATTAATACTTAGGTATATTGATACTAATACACATATACAGATAAAATTAACTAATATATATTCTATCAAATACCAAAAATTAGAAAGAAAATAACGAGAAAACTAATAATAATTATTATGACTAGACTTCGAATTGAGTACGAACTTTTCTTTAGAAAGTGAATTTGCTTTGCTTTTTGATTTTATCCGTCAATGTCATTAATTGTCAGACGTCAGTCTATACCAAGATTAATAAAGAGGAAAGATCTGTATCTTTGTATGTAACGAATAAACTTAAAAACTACTGGACATTTTTCTTTCAGCAAAGGATAGCTACATTACCAGCGAGCAACATAGGCTATATTTTATCCCCGTACTCGAGACTGTGACGTCCGCTAGTACTTCTACTACATAAAAATACAGCTTAGCAGTCAAGTTCCTCAACAACTACGCCTATTGATTTCTGAAATGTGTACAATATTCATCGACATAATCTGTCTCTTATTTATTTAATTAAAATCATTCGAATTCAATATAATTACTACGCTTCATCTAAACGTTGTAAGAGTCATTAACCAGTAAGCAAATACAGTTTGCTCAAATCTGACGAATGTATGCAGCTCACCCAATAATCAATGAGAAAATATACATCGCCCCTTACGCATCCAGCGAGCAACTCACGAGCTCCATTAAAAGAAAAGATATCCCGTAACATTGATAGGGAATAACCAACTACTACAATAACCTGTTTTAATTCATTGCTCACCATTATTAATTAATTTTAAGTTGTAAAAGTGTTTGTAAAAACCTACTTGCAAAATAAACATCATTTATCAATTATCATTTATCAATTATCATTTATAATTTATCAATTATCAATTATCAATTATCAATTATCATTTATCAATTATCATTTATCAATTATCATTTATCAATTATCATTTATCAATTATCATTTATCAATTATCATTTATCAATTATCATTTATCAATTATCATTTATCAATTATCATTTATCAATTATCATTTATCAATTATCATTTATCAATTATCATTTATCAATTATCATTTATCATTTACAAAAATCCAGCGAACTCACTAAGTCGCATAACATAGGCCCTGTGAACACATTTAGTTCACTGGGTTAACATCTGTCTGACGACCGATTCACTGTGATAAATCAGTAGGACACGACTACCTAAAATCAAGTGAACTAACCGAGTCGCCTATGAACACACTTAGTTCACATTATCATTATCATCATTATCATCATGGATCCGACGACCGATTCACTGTGATAAATCAGTAGGTCATACCTACCTAAAATCAAGTGAACTAACCAAGTCGCCTGTGAACACACTTAGTTCACATTATCATTATAATCATCATCATCATGGATCCGACGACAGATTCACTGTGATAAATCAGTAGGTCATACCTACCTAAAATCAAGTGAACTAACCAAGTCGCCTAACATGGATCCGACGACCGATTCACTGTGATAAATCAACAGGACACGCCTGCATAAAATCAAGTGAACTAACCAAGTCGCCTGTGAACACACTTAGTTCACATTATCATTATAATCATCATAATCATGGATCCGACGACAGATTCACTGTGATAAATCAGTAGGTCATACCTACCTAAAATCAAGTGAACTAACCAAGTCGCCTAACATGGATCCGGCGACCGATTCACTGTGATAAATCAACAGGACACACCTGCATAAAATCAAGTGAACTAACCAAGTCGCTTGTGAACACACTTAGTTCACATTATCATTATCATCATTATCATCATGGCCAGAATAATAAGTTATTGACATTTACCTCTGGATGTTTGTAAATAATCATAAATAAAGCATGTTTGTTACATTGGCACTACCAATGTTGCTCATTTAAATGCCGGTGCAGAGGCCTATGACAGCACAGCCATGTAAATAATAGCAAAAACAATGTAGCATTGTCTAATAAACATTGTGGGTAATAATTCTCATAAATGCCTCATGGTCAATTCTTCAAAATACTTCAAAACGTGTAAGTTTTTATGTTTTTTTTTTTTATCAAGCAAATATTAAAAGTTTAACGACTATCCCTATCTCTACCTACATGGCATACTATATGTACACCTCAGTGGCGAAGGTACCATACAACTCGATTCCTACCGGATTCCCTTTGAAAAATGGCACAATCAGTATTCTATAGACATATAATTAAGGATACGTACTCCGGCTTACCCTTTTACAAAATTGACCCTTCGCTACTGGTACACCTACATGGTTTACTAACAACACTCACACATGGTTCTTTAGAATGGATGTTAACATGTAAAATCAAAGAAAACAACAAACAAAAAGAAGAAGAAGATTGGTTGCTTCTCATTTATCTCCATTTATAGTGTTCACTATTCGTTTTTTTTTTTAATGTCGGTTTATTAGAGTTAAATAAATCAACTTCAGAGAATTCAGAGTAATAAATTCGAGCAATGCGAGTCAGAACACAGTTCTTAATAATTATGTATACTTTCTGCATAGTTGAATCACGTGAGCTTTTTAGCGGGGTAGAAATTTTTCTCTATTTCATGATATAACAATAATCTCCATGGTGTAAAACACTGTGCATACGTGAAAGTTTATTTGTTAAATTTCCACCCTCTTTTTTTTTTTACCGAAATTTAACAGAAAGTATACATCTTACTATGGTAAAGAAAAGGAAACAAATTACTTACTATTTCGCTGAGAGATGGCTCGTGGTTCTTGTCACTTCTGAACTGTAATAAAACAACTGTAGCTCCAATCAACTCTTGAGTATATTCAAATCCAAGTATTTCAGTCCCCATAGGCCTGGATGGGCACTTCTACATTATTTCACGTTTTATACAAAATGCAATAATTACAACACTTATCAGTTATCAGACACAGATTCGACTATTAGTCTTAACACCACAATTTCTCCCAATGAACAGCGCTCTCTCGGCCGAGTGTCATGTTTTATAAACTACCCCTTCCCGCTACAACATTGACGGTTAGGCAGTGTTGTCATTTCTCAAATATAAAACGAATTATTAAAATCTTTAAAACCCTACATAATATTAGTTTAAATAGATCACAGCAGATCTTATTATTTAATACATATTTGAAAATCATGACAGTTGCTTCTCCATTTTGTTCTCAGATAGTACAGGAAAAGGGTTAAGCAAGTTAATTAGTAACAATCTGAGTCATTCTTCTCTAAATTATTGTACTCCTCCGGCTTCTTACAACCAGATAATAACATCAATAACTCGAATTTGATCCTAATACCATTATAACTGTACTTGTAGGTAACAGTTCTAACGTTAAACTTGATGATATCACGGACAATGTCACTCAACTATTAAAACTAAATTGTAAGAGACTAATTCTGTGCTCCTTCCCGTATTTTGAGAAATTATCAAGCAGACGCAATCATTATATCCATGCACTTATCGCTAGGTTACATTTGTTGGTTAGTCATTTTAGTGACAGGTTGACATTTTTCGACACCAACAGTTTCGTTCAGAAATTAAAGTCAACTAGGAATGATGCGTACCTGCCTATTAGTTTTAGACGTCAAATAGCAAGACTATTAGCTTTTAATATAAACTCAGACATATGTAGTATGTCGCAGTTTTTTGTAAATAGGTCTACAGAAATTAGTAATTATACTAATTGTAATTATACAAATATTAGCTTAGATTTAAACTAGTCATCAAGACAATAGAAGGTACGAGTGAAAATTTAGTTAATCTCGCCAACTTCGAGGTATCTTCTAGCTCTCAATCAATTAACTGTAAAAAAGGGGCTGAGCAGAATTCCTTAAAAGTGTTTCACCAGAATATTCAGGGACTTTCTTCCAAAGAACTAGAAATAGAACTATTTTTAGAAAAAACTAAGTTTGATATTATCTGTTTTACTGAACATTGGATGAAAGATTATGAAGTAATGCAAATAAATTATGAGAATTACAATGTGAGCAGACTGCTTTAACCTAAAATCTAAGATGCGTGGGGGTTCATTAATCCTAGTAAAAAATTGTATTAAATCTAAGTCTCGTAATGATGTAGTCGATCTATCGGCTGAACATAGCATTGAATTGTCTTGTGTTGAGCTAGATAAGCATGTAATAGTGTGCGTTTACAGACCCCCTAATTACCTGAACTATTCTAGCTTTGAGTCAGTAATGGAAGATGCTTTGGAAAAACTTGTAACTGGTAATAAACCAATAATGATCTGTGGTGACTTTAATGTCAATATCATAGAGAATAATGTGAGTAGCAGTAGATTCTTAAGTCTCTTTAAATCATTTAACTTGTCAAATGTGTTTTCAGAACCAACTCGAATTACGACAAATACTGCTACATGTATCGATAATGTTTTTTGTTGCTGCGATTACATAAATAAATCCATCGTAAATTACCTGCCTTCAGATCATAGTGGTCAGACGGTTACTTTTGCGTACAATAGACAATTACAAAGAATTCAGATACAAACTAGACAAATAACACCCAGCAATCTAGACAAATTTAATAATAATTTAATTAGCAAGTTAAGTATACCGGGTCATATTAGAAACAATGCAAATGTATTTTATGAAGA
The DNA here is from genome assembly GCA_905147715.2 of Xestia xanthographa. Classification (NCBI taxonomy): domain Eukaryota; kingdom Metazoa; phylum Arthropoda; class Insecta; order Lepidoptera; family Noctuidae; genus Xestia; species Xestia xanthographa. The sequence goes on from LR990643.1 coordinate 27,060,257, forward strand.
ATTATTTTCGGTAGTGCACACCGAATTTAATAATACTTTAAAAAAGAAATCTAAAACTATTGGCCCAAAGTTTATTTTCAGTGACTGGGCAACACAGGGTATTCGGAAAAGTAGGGAACGATTGTTCGAGCTGTACGGCCTTAAGCCTTACATCAACACTGAAGCTTTTAATAAATATGTTGCTACTTACTCGAAAATTTTTAAAAACACTTGCAAGGTAGCCAAATCCTTATTCATTAGCAACAAGATTAAATCAGCCGACAACAAAATAGAAACGGTTTGGAAAATCATCAACAGTGAAACAAATAGAAATAAAAACCGGCCAAGTGCGAGTCGGACTCGCGCACGAAGGGTTCCGTACCATTATTTAAAAACATTAGACAAAACTGCAAAAAAATCACGTTTGTTGTATGGGAGCCCCCCTTAAATATTGATTTAATTCTGTTTTTAGTATTTGTTGTTATAGCGGCAACAGAAATACATCATCTGTGAAAATTTCAACTGTCTAGCTGTCACGGTTCATGAGATACAGCCTGGTGACAGATAGACGGACAGACGGACAGACGGACAGACAGCGAAGTCTTAGTAATAGGGTTCCGTTTTTACCCTTTGGGTACGGAACCCTAAAAACAAGGTAATGACTTCACACTAGAGACATCGCGTGGCCTTGTGAGCTCCAACAATGTAGTTGCTCAAGAATTTATAAATTTCTTTACCAGTATCCCACTTAAAACTACAGAAACCTTAAATTCCTCTCCCTTGTTCTCTATTGATTTATTGAAAGCGAACGTTTCAGCCTGTCCAACTGAATTTAAATTTCATCATATAAACCCCTTAACAGTCATAAAAGGTTTTAAGCAAATCAAGATCAAATTAACGGAAGATCTATGGGGTATGTCTATCAAAGCTTGTACCTCAATTATTGAGACAGTAGCGCCGTATTTAGCTTCAATATTTAATTTGTGCGTGGATCAAGGAGTCTTCCCGGATCTAATGAAATTCAGTAAGGTAATACCGCTTTATAAATCCGGGGACAGTAAAGACACCAATAACTATAGGCCCGTATCCGTGTTGCTGGTTTTCAGCAAGGTGTTTGAAAAGATAATGCTCAATCAAATGCTTAACCATTTTAACACTAATAAAATATTACACGAGCAACAGTATGGTTTCACCAAAGGATGTTGTACAACTGACGCCGGTGTCACTTTATTAAAACACATATTTACTGCGTGGGAAGAGGCACAAGATGCTATAGGAATCTTTTGTGACCTTTCGAAGGCATTTGATTGCGTAAATCACGAAACCCTGATCTTGAAACTTCAGCATTACGGTTTAGGTAAACTTGCGCTCAGTTTAATAAAATCATATTTGAATGATAGACAGCAGCAGGTACAAATAAATGGAGTCAACTCAATGGGTTTACAAGTAAAAATGGGTGTACCACAAGGTTCGATATTGGGTCCCTTCCTCTTTTTAGTATATATTAATGACCTACCCCATCTATTTAACAACCATCCGCATATGGGTCAATTTCAAACCCACCGTAAAAAGCGGGTTCATGGAATAACTCCCATAATATTGTTAATATTCACGTAATCTTTATTTAATGCGATGCTTACATTACATTTTAATATTGTACAGTTGAAAATATTGAACTATCATTTGAATATTTGACATAATTTAAAAAAAACCATTATCCATTTTTTCATTTGTGTCACCGGTAATTTTCCTGCTTTTTCAACAAAACTTTAATTATAAAAAATACTAATCTGTGAAATTGTATATTTTTTTATTTTGGTTACACATTAATAACCATAACCCCAAATTACGCTAATAGTTTTAAATTCATTTAAAATATAACACGATTTGTAATTCTTATAATTTTTTTCAATCATTTGTGTCGACTTAATAAAAGTTCCGTTATTAACAACGCCTATGCGTCTACCGCCATCCCCACTTCTACGCCGCGTAAAGGGGCCCCAGTGGCACGTAAACGTTAGGCGAGAGCAGACGCGCGCTTCATCGTTCTGGTAAGAAACCACAATTTTACTCTATATCTGTGTTTAGTACAAAAATTTAATCATTCGTGTTTATAATAGTGTGGAAGTAAGTGTTTGAACAATGAATTCTTTATCATACATGTAGATTAGTAACGAATAAGCGGAACATTTTGTGGCCTTCTAATAGCTTCTAGAATAATCTACGTCGCAATTAATCAGATTTTTTGTTGAAAATTTCATTCGTGTCACTTCATTCGTGTAAGTTTTTTGAGTAACACTAATGAAATTCCATTTGACACGAATGAAGCAGTTTATTACTTCATAACGAAAAAGTAGGGTTACGATTCTTTGCTTGTTTTAAGCTTTAAAAGTGAGGTTTAAAACCAAATTTGACGACACTAATGGCCAATAAAGGCCATGCAGCGTTAAACGAGCGCCCGAGCAGTTTATACAGAAATGGTAAGTCGCGAGCCACGTCGCGGAGAGGCGGGCCCCGCGCCCGCTCTGCAGTCGGGGACTGCAGAGCGTGTGATGGATTGATGGCATTTTTGTATGATGATGCAAATAAACTATATTGTTTTAGTTTAGGTAGAGAAAACTATTCCCCGTCCCGGGCTCCCGCTTAACGTAGCGTTGGCCTTTAGTGTCGTCAAATTTGGTTTTGAACCTTACTTTTATTTGTAACGTTCAAGAAATTTCTTTGTTAAGATTATTAAATGGTTTTTATTTATCGCATACGGTTGATTGTTTTAGATTTGAAATGGCGAAAGAAAAAGTTAAGAAAAATGAAGATGAGTTAGAAAGGAGAAGGATTGCCAGAAGGGAAAAATATAAACGGATAAAAATCGATCCCGAAAAATATGCCATAGAAAGAGCCAAAAAAAAGGAAGCTTACTTAAAGAGGAAAAGCGAAAATAAAGTAAAAAATATCAATCAAATGTCTCCAAGAGAACAAAGAGTACAAAGAAAACGATGGAGAGAAAATTCGAAGCGATACCTGGAAAAGAAAGCAAAAGAACGGAAGATACAAGAAATAACTGTTTCTGAAGCGCTCGAAGCTCCAGGAAAAATGAATGATAAAGATTTATCCGATCCATTGGGTGGAGAAAATTTAAAGAAAAAAGAGATTGATAATGAAAGTAAGAAAAGAACATTCCAAAGTAAAATTAAAGCATTAAAGTTAAAACATGCCATTGAAAAAAAAGAAATGACGTTATTAATTATGAAGTACCAAAACCGTTGCAGAATTTTAGCAAAGAAATTAAATAAAATTAAAGAAAATCAGACCAATACTGGTTTTGAAGAAAAGGCTGCATTACCTACTGACTTGGGTAAGCCTATTGATGCATCGAGTTTCCATGATGCTGCCAAAGAAATAATAACCGAACAAGTTATTTTAAAGCCCGTTGGCAATATAAAACGTAAACCTAGTGTAGAGCTTCGTAAAAAGGTTCTAAAAGACAAATTTCAGCAGAAGATTAAGCAAGGCAGTGACAGCGTCCAAGATTTAATAACACAATTTTATAAAGACGACATTAACAGTCGCATCGGCGCAGGCAAGAAACAATATGTAAAAAGATACGGAATAATGAAACAAAAACGGTATCTGCTTGATTCGGTAAAAAATTTACATAAAAAATTTCTCGAAGAAAATCCTAACATAAAAATTAGTTATGTAACGTTTACAAGACTACGCCCATTTTGGATCTATTTGCCACGAGATGACAGAGAAACATGTGCATGTACGACACATACAAATTTAGATTTAATGATTTTCGCTTTAAAGAAAAATAAAATTGTGGATATAAAGAATTATCAGGACATGCTGCACGTTCTTTGTTGCGACAAATACAATACGAAGTGCGTTGGTAGAGGATGTGAAACTTGTAAAAACAGAGTCATACCGTACAAAGAATTTAATAATCAGGAAGTAATTGAATACCATGAATGGTGCAGAGACAAAAAGAAAGTGGGCTCCAAAGAAATAAATATAGTCAAAAAATTTACAAGGAAAATAAAGCCTAAGGACCTGATATTTAAACTTGAGCATCTCCTGCCGAAATTCCTCAATCATACTGTGAACATCCTCAATCAATATCAAGCTGTTACTCTGTTGAAACAATCCCTTAATCATGACGAAACAATTCTCCACATGGACTTTTCCGAAAATTATTGTTACAAATTTGCTAAAGAGGTGCAAAGTCTACATTTTGGGGGTAGCCGTGGACAAGTGTCTCTCCATACCGTGGTGGCTTATCTTAAGGAAGAAAGGGAGACCGTTTACTACTGCCTATGCACGGTCAGCGAATGCACACGGCATGATTCCCCTGCAGTCTGGGCACACTTACAGAAGGCGTTAGAATTTGTGTTCGAAAAATGTCCCTCTGTCACCACCGCGCACATTTTAACAGATAGTCCAACAAGCCAATACCGGAATAAACAAATATTTTACGTGATAACTCGGCTCCGCGATACCTTCCCGTCTTTGAAGTTAGTTACATGGAATTATCTAGAAAGTGGTCACGGCAAAGGCGCCCCCGACGGCATTGGAGCTGTGGTTAAGCGGACCGCTGATCTTCAAGTTAAATGTGGGCGTGACGTCGGGGATTTCTCAACATTCCTTGCAGTTGTTCGCGAAAATGTTAAAAATGTTGAGATAAGGGTAGTAGAGGAGCATGAAATTATGGAAAAAGAATTGCTTCTTCCTAAGGATATTTCGCCTTTCAAGGGAACTATGTCAGTTCACCAAGTGATTTGGAATTCTGGATCTGAATTTCTTGAATTTAGAAAACTAAGCTGCTTTCAGTGTAGCAATAAAATCTGCGAACATGAGAATAAACATTTGCAATTGCATAAAATCTATAAGAGTGTAGTCGAATCAGCTATCCAAAATATAAAAATTATTCCACCAAGCAAACAAATTACAATGTTGAGTGATATATCGATCCAGTATTATAATCCTAACAATAATACAAACAATAATCTGTCAACTGCCGGAACACGCAAAATTATAAAATCGAGAAAGAAAGAAAATGTAAAAAGACTTGCAGATGTAAAATTTGACTGGACAAATCAGACATTTATAAATACCCAACACAAGGTATCCGGTGGGCATGAAGAGGCATTCCTTCGCTTTATTAATGAACGGTCTTTTGAGAATACAGAATAAGAATAGAAATGAAAGAAGAGAAGAAAAAGTGATTGATTTTAAAAAAAAATATCAAGACTGATTATTAAATTAAGTTAATAGGAAAATAATCAAAGTATTAATAAAAAATAAGATTTAATAAGAAACCAAAAACTGTAGCCCGACCGCTTATCTGAGACTGTTCCTGAGGTAGCTGCGCAGTGCGAGACGTGACGTGAGAACTGACTGATCACGACGCGTCAACTTGTGATAACAGACCCTCTAGGCAAGTGGCATTGTAGAATAGATAGTAGAATAGAATAGATTGTTAAAGGTATGGAAATGACATAAGCTCACGCTAAGTAATTGACGTCTATGCGGACGTCAATTACTTAGCGTGAGCTTCATTTGTCAACATTTGACAATCTATTCTATTCCATCGTCTATTCTACAATGCCACTTGTCTAACGGGGCAGACGTCTCTCCTGCACCGCGCAGCTGCTTCAGGAATGGTCTCAGTTAAGCGGTCGTTTAGATTTAACTAGATATTATTAGGAGATCACCTCTCCAAAATGACTGATTAAACAAGGAAAAGTAGATTTTATATGAAAAAAAAAAGTTTGTTACTCATATTTTGTTGATCACAAAAAATACTATTTAAGTACATTATTCGTGTTATTCTTGATATTTGTTTTGCATTTTTTGTAATGTCCAATTTAGATTAAAAGCTTAATAAAAGTACTCATATTCTTGTTTTTGTTCTCACTTCTAACCTATGTAATAATTATCATAATCATTAATTACTAGCTGTTGCCCGCGGCTTCGCCCGCGTGAAGTTCGGTAACTGTCCCATAGTATCATACTAAAGGGATAAATAGTAGAGATGCAACGGATATCCGGTAACTATTCGGTATCCGGCGGATACCGGATATGCATAAACTTTCTAAAAAATCCTTTAAAACGGACATGAAATAAGATATCAGCTAGCAATTATGATAAGTTTTTATTAAAAGCTACATGTATTTATTCTAATTAATAATCGCACCGCACTAAAACATGTTTTTTTTTTAGTCAAGCGACAAATAAACACTTGATTGAATAGCGCTTGTCATTACCTCACGAATACACGCACGATCACTCCCGATGAGTCCCGATGAGACCCGAAACCGCTCGAAATAATGCAATCGCGTTGCCCGCAGCTGTACGTTGCTAAACATGTCACAATTTGACCTCAGAGAACTACTTATTCTTCGCCGGAGCTCCGGCGGCTGAATATCCGGCTATCCGGCCTCGCGGTTCGCCGAATATCCGTTATTCGGTATCCGGCCAAACAACTATCCGTTGCATCTCTAATAAATAGTATCTACATGTTAATCCAGGTTATAAACTATATATGTGCCAAATTTCATAATCATCACAATTATAATCATCACAATCACAATCACTATCACAATCACAATCACAATCACTATCACAATCACTATCACAATCACTGTCACAATCACTATCACTAACACAATCAAGCCACTATACAGCGACGCGCGGCCGAAACAACTATTTCACTTTGAGGAGCAGTAAAACTCATAATTTTGATATTTATTTACATGTTTAATTTTCATTTACGAATTTATATACTTACTTAATATTTGCTTTTATACTGTCTGTACTTTTTAATTACCTAGGTTTTGGGATTTTTACTTTTAAACGTTTTATGTACTGGATGCTCATCCCGCCTTTTGCCCTCGGGAGCATGTACGGTTTACGTACATAACGTCAGGCTGCAAACGCAGCAACCTACTTTTCTCTTTAGTATTTAAAACCTTGTTTAATATAATTTTAAGTTAGTTGACAAATTACATACTTACGCGAACACCGCGGATTAGCATCCAACCCACTTTTACTTTGTTGTGATCGGTACTCTAATAAACTTTTAGTGTTACCAAATCTGTGCGTGTTTACGTCAACTCACCTAACTCCAAGTACATACTTACTTGCCACTTCCTACTTAAACTGCAAGTGTAAGGTGCCGACTACTACGGGATCTTACAATCACTATCACAATCACTATCACAACACTATCACAACACTATCATAATCACTATCACTATCACAATCACTATCACACAATCACACAATCACAATCACTATCACAATCACTATCACTATCACTATCACTATCACTATCACTGTCACAATCACTATCACTATCACTATCACTATCACTATCACTATCACAATCACTATCACAATCACTATCACAACCACTATCACAATCACTATCACAATCACTATCACAATCGCTATCACAATCACTATCACAATCACTATCACAATCACTATCACAATCACTATCACAATCACTATCACAATCACTATCACAATCACTATCACAATCACTATCACAATCACTATCACAATCACTATCACAATCACTATCACAATCACTATCACAATCACTATCACAATCACTATCACAATCACTATCACAATCACTATCACAATCACTATCACAATCACTATCACAATCACTATCACAATCACTATCACAATCACTATCACAATCACTATCACAATCACTATCACAATCACTATCACAATCACTATCACAATCACTATCACAATCACCATCACTATCATAATAACAATCACCATCACTATCACCATCTCTATCACAATCACACAATCACTTGCGTTGACTAATTTAAGTTCTGGTATTGTATGTTCAGCTCTGAATCCACTAAGTATAATTGACCCTTTGCATCCCCCAATTGAAATTAATTTAAAATCATATAAAGACACAAGACTTCCGTATAATGGTAACAAAAGACTAAATTTTTACAAATTAGATTATGATATTATTTGTAAGCAATTAAATGAGATAGATTGGAACCTCTTATTTGATGGTATACACGATGTGAATGATATGCTCAGTATTGTTAAATAATCAACAAAATACTTTTAGATGAATATTTTATTGGCAAACTAGTTGCGTGGAGTTACATGAAAAAATTGTAAGAGAGCGAGTGAAGGGGTGAACATAAAAAACATCGTTTTTCCACAGACTAAATAAAAATAATGAATGAAGCTTTTTGTTTTATACAAAATTCCCCCCACACGCATCGTTAACTTAATAACTACGTAACTTAAAAAGAAAAATAACAAAACTTAATCTCCTAATCATAGATAGGCAGTACAGCTACCTTATTAATAGCTCTAGTGTGCAACGACCCTGTCTTGGTAATGACTTCAACTGACCTCACCATATCGTCTGACTTGCTTCTAAAAACCTTGGTCACCCTAGCTAGGGGCCATTGTAAGGGAGGTACATTCAAACCTAGCAGCAGTACTAGAGCGCCCTCTTGAACATTGGGCGATTTTTTTAACCACTTAGGTCGACTTAACATTTGTGATAGGTAACTCTTGTGCCAAACAAGCCAAAAGTCTTGTTGCAACTTTGTACATTTTTTCCAAAAACTTAAGTATTTTATGTTAGATGTTGCGGTAGTTATCTCAGGCTCAGGAATCGCTGTCAATGGCTGATTTATTAAAAAATGGCCTGGTGTTAAGTATGTAAAATCCGCTACGTCACTACTAATGGGAGTTATTGGCCTCGAATTTAAAATTCCCTCCACCTGTATCAGGATGGTGTTGAATTGTTCATAAGTAAATAATAACCCCCCAATGATTCTCTTGAAATGATACTTGGCAGACTTCACCGCAGCTTCCCACAGTCCTCCCCAAGTTGGTGAGTAACTAGGAATAAATTTAAAATCAATCCCCTTAATATTACAATATTCTGTGACCGCTTTCTGATGAACCTGAGATTTACATAAAACATATAGGTCCTTTAATTGATTGTTTGCGCCCTTGAATGTAGATGCATTATCACAATAAATTGTTTGAGGCAGACCTCTTCTGGACTGAAACCTTTTTAATGCAGCCAAAAAACATGCAGACGTTAAATCAGATACCAACTCTAAATGTATGCATTTAGTAACAAAGCATACAAAAACGCAAACATATCCTTTGGATATTACAGACCTTCTTATACTAGATTGCTTAATGCTAAAAGGCCCACAATAATCTATACCTACTTTATTAAAAACTCTGTCTTGCACAACCCTATCTTGTGGCAATGAGGCCATCAGCTGTTGCGCATTTTGCGCCCTATATCTAAAACATGGGACACATTTATTTATAATACTTTTAACTATAGTTGTTGCGCTGACTATGTAGTACTTTTGGCTTAGATTGGACAGTGTCAACCTTAGACCTCCATGCATTAAAGCACAATGCTCATTTCGAATGATCAACCTTGTGAAATTGCAGTCCTTTGGCAATATTTTAGGATGTTTTTGTTCAAACGATACGTTGGCATTGTCCAATCTGCCGCCCACACGCAATATTCCTTCCTTATCTAAGAAAGGGCACAATTTTCTTAAATTAGACTTTACAATAAGATTCCTTTTAATCATTGAAATCTCTTTGGCAAAATGTAAAGATTGTACATTTTTAATGATCGTGAGCATTACTTGCCTATATTCATTTACATTTAGTGTTTTTGATAGCATACGATCCTCCTTCTTGGCCCTACAGTTTTTGATAAACCGTAGCATGTAACATACCACTCGTTGAATTTTTAACAATGATGAAAACTTGGATGTAGGTATGACCTCATCAATTACATTACAATTCACAGATTGTTCATTCCTATCATCAATTATACTACTTATTTCCTTGTTACCAAAAGGAGTTACAACAAAATTACAGTTTTGCAATTCTAGAGGACCATGCCACCACAATGTGTCTGCATCAAGCTCAGAAGGAGATAAACCTCTTGATAAACAATCTGCTGGGTTACAAGATCCACTAACATGGCCCCAAATGCAATCTTTTGTCAACTCACTGACTGCCATGGCTCTGTTTTTTACATAGATGTCCTTGGTAGGTGGGTTTTGTAACCAGCAAAGTGCTATCTGAGAATCACTTAACAAAGCTCTATTTCTAAATGAATAATTGGCCATTATACAACTAATTTTCGCATACAATTTTGCAAGGAGCAAACAGGCATTTAATTAGCCTAGGTATTGTTTGCTTGGTTTTTAGTGGTGCAATTCTTGACTTGCTACAAAGTAAGTTTACAGAAACATTGTTGCCGTGAAAGGCTCTTATATATAAACATGCACCATAGGCAATGCTAGAAGCATCACAGTAGCCAATTATTTCTAGATAATCAGCATCATCCATTGCTAAACTACGTTTTACATATATAGGTTTCATAGATATTAAATCATGAAAAAATGATCTCCAAGGTAATAATAACTCCTCAGGGAGTGAAGTATCCCAATCTAAATTTTGCCGCCATACCTTTTGCATAAATTCCTTAGCACGCGTTACTATAGGGCCTGCCAACCCCAAAGGGTCAAAGAAAGTACCAATGAAGCTTAAAACAGTGCGTTTTGTCCATACCTTAGCCAACTGACCACAAGGCTGAGAAATAATGAATTGGTCTGAATTGATATCAAGTAGGAGTCCCAAGGCCCCGATGGTCAAACTAGCATTGTTCAGGTCAATCTCCTTAAAGTGTTGTTCACTGGATGGAATCTCTGCCAGAATATCTGGATGACTGGCACACCATTTATGAAGCTGGAAACTACCCAGTGCGGTGAGCTTAATCAGTTCGCTGCAGACTAGCTTAGCCTGCTCTATAGTAGAGGCTCCGAATTGGCAATCATCCATGTATGAGTTGTTGCGCAGTACAGCAGCGGCCAGTGGGTACTGCTCTTCATAACGGCGAGAAACTGGAACTGGTAACCCCATAGGTAACGGTCTGTAGCTGAAAACACAACAATGGATCATTTAGATTTTCTTTCCACAATATTGATTGTAGGTGAGTGTGGTCAGGATTTAGCGTCACTTGTTCGTACATGCGTTTTATATCTGTTAACATAACATACTTGGGTGTACGGAACGAAATTAATATCTCAAACAGTTCCCTTTGAACAACTGGCCCCACATGTAAAATATCATTCAGACTTTTATTAGATGTGGTCTTAGCGCTAGCATCGAAAACCACCCTGAGCTTAGTGGTGGTACTGCGTTCCTTTATTACCGCATGGTGAGGCAACAAATAACATGACTCAAAGGGTATTCCAAGCTGAAATAATTCGACTTTCTTAGCATGACCTGACTTTACATATTCACTAATGAATTTAATATACTTGCTCTTTAGGTTTTGATCCTTTGAAAACTTTTTGCACAAAACATTTAATCGCTGTAGTGCTACATTGAAGGAATTTCCCAAATTAACTTCTCTTATAGGAACTTTCAGAGGCAAACTCACTTGAAATCTATTGTCATTTAATTGGACAGTGTTTTGGAAATTTGTTTCACAAAACTCTTGACTGTCATGAACATTTTCATTTTTTAATTCAGGAGTATGCTGCTCCTCCCAAAATCTTTGAAGGATTGAATCAATGTTGTCCTCATTCATTGTAGCATGTAGTATAACACCTTCATTTGAAATATTTTGTGAAGAAAGATAAACATTGTCTTTGTACAACTTGCCAGATACTATGTAGCCAAACTTGGTTGCTAACAAAAATAAGTTATTCTTGGATAAACTGATTTTGCCTGCTAATATAATTTTGAACAGGATGTCAGAAGATATTAGAAATGATATCTCACCAGGAATATTAAACTCATTGTCAGCCAACATGACTGAATCTGGTAATTCAATGCCACTTATATTGAACCTTGTCTGCGGCAGATAGGTAGTTATGTTGTCCACCACAGAAAACAGTGCATTGCAACTGAAGTTAGTGTACATTGAATACATGGATAAATTGACAGCCCTTGCAACAGGTTTCTGTATTTGGCTGAGAGCTGTGACATTAACATTAACATTATTTTACGATAAAATTAAAAATATTATAGAGACGCAAGATCCCCCTACCACCCGTAAACATAAAACACACCCTCCCTGGTTTGATAAAAATTTAATAAGAACTTTGAGAGAAAGGAAAAGATACGCCAGAGATACAAAACTTATAAAAACCCAATGGATGAGCTCGAACTAAAGCTGCTGAGTAAACGGTGCTCGGTTATGGCAGCTTCCTGTTACAATAAATATGTTAACGACCTAGAGGCTGCAATAACTAAGGATCCGAAGCGATTTTGGACTTATATCAAGGACAAGCGCGGTGGTACTAGTTCGTATCCCCTAACAATGACTGATGGCATCGCATCGTCTTCGGATTGCATCAATATCTCAGAAATGTTTGCGGCTCATTTTTCCTCCATGTACAGTCAACATAATGTGACTCATCATACATTTGCCTCAGAGTACATGCAGGACAAGTTAGCTCATAGTTTACCTTTGACAACACCAACGATTGAGATTGATGCCGTGCTCAGTAAATTGAAATCTCTGGATCGCCGTAAAGGCGCTGGACCCGATGGAATCCCTCCTTATTTTATCTCCATGTGTGCTTCGGCTCTGGCTGCTCCTTTAGCACGAATATTTAATCAATCACTTTCCTCCGGTATATTCCCAAAGCTTTGGAAGGTAGCAAAGGTTGTACCAATTCATAAATGCAGTGATCGTAATAATGTAGGTAACTATAGACCGATTTCAATTTTGTCCACCTTCGCCAAAGTTTTTGAATCCTTGATTTGTCCCTACTTCCAGTCTCATTTGAAGCTTTACCTTAGTGATACCCAGCATGGCTTTGTGGGTTCCAGATCTACGTCCACAAACTTAGTGACTTTCACGGAGACCCTAACGAGTGCCATTGACTCTGGGAAACAAGTTGACGTGATATACACCGATTTTAGCAGGGCCTTTGATCGCGTCCCACATAATATACTTCTACATAAGTTAGCTGCTTACGGCGTTACTGGCACCCTCCTTAATTGGTTTAATTCTTATCTCGACGGTCGTTCCTTCTTTGTTGCCCTCAATGGCTACCAATCAAGCTCCTACAAGGTTACATCTGGCGTCCCACAAGGATCACATGTTGGCCCAATATTATTTAACCTATTTGGTAATGATCTCGTCAATGAGTTTAAATTTTCTGAGTGTTACATGTATGCCGACGATTTAAAATGTTGCAGAGTAATTGAATCAGACGACGACGACGACGACGACGATTTGATGTTAAGTTGCTACAGAAAGACATTGACATGTTAGCAAAGTGGTGTGATGAAAATGGTATGAGCTTAAATATTAACAAGTGCTACCACGTGAAATTCACCAGAAAAACTAAGTTAACACGGTCTGCTTATTACATTAATGGTAACCTAGTGCAGGAGGTGGAACAGATAAGAGACTTGGGAGTTCTGTTTGATAAGCAGTTAACATTTGTACCCCACATTGAAAATGTAGTTAAAAAAGCCTCAAGAATGCTTGGGTTTGTCATAAGAAATGTTACCGGTTTTCGACGCTATAAAACTAAAATTCTGCTTTATAATTGTCTAGTCCGCAGCTCGTTAGAATACTGCAGCACTGTATGGAGACCTCACTATGCCACCCACTCACTAAGACTGGAAAGGGTTCAAAAACGTTTTCTGTGGCATTTAGCATAGAAAGAAACCATCGTATAAAGAGAGACTCTTTCATTTCAAGATGGTATCCCTACAGAAGAGGAGAGATTTACTGGATTCAGCATTTTTATTTAAAATTTTGAGAAACAAAATTGACTGTCCCCAATTATTGAGCATGATCAAATTCAGTGTACCTACGAAAAGCCCACGAGCTCCTATAACGCCCTTACGTCCTCCTCCTCGCAGAACCGTGCTTGGTGCTAATTCACCTATCCCCCGCCTTTGCAAATTATTAAACAGCTGCAGTGATCTCGTAGATGTACACTCTGATTCACTTACTAAGTTCAGAACTTATTATTTACGAAAACTTGTAAAATCATCATTGATGTTTAAGGCATGTATACTTATTTAATGTTTTTTGAATTTTGATTATAATTTAAATTTTGATTGTAATTTTGGTTGTAATTTTATTTTAATTGTAATTTTAATTTTATATTGTTAAATATTGTTAATTTAAATTTTGTTTAAGGCATGTATGCTTATTTAATGATTTTAAATTTTGATTTGAATTTAAATCTTGATTGTAATTTGATTTGAATTTTAATTTAAACTTTGATTTTGATTTCAATTCTGATTTCGATTTTAATTTGCACTTTAATTTTAATTATGATTTTAATTTTGATTTTAATTTTTATTTTATTGTAATTTTGATTTTAATCTTGATTTTGGTTGTAATTTAATTTTAATTTTGATTTTAATTTTGATCTTAATTTGATTGTAATTTTAATTTTTAAAAATTATTTTAATTTGGATTTAACTATATATTTTAAAACCATAGCTGAGTGTAGTGAGTATTTAGGTGCTCATCTGATTTTAAGAAGACACTGAAGACAAATAAGTAGTGCATGATGTGCTTACCTGTAAGAGGTTGATACACTTGTCTGTGTGTGTAATTTAATGTATCCTGTATCTTTGAAGCAGTGTATTCAATTGTTGGTGAGCCAAATAAATAAAATAAAATAAAATAAATTATGAAAAACGCTGAGACACGTCTACATTAATTTTTCATTGTCTGCCTTAATACAAAATTTGAAGATCCTAACTTTAAAATTGACAGACTTTCATACAAACTTTCATCCCCTATTTAACTACCTTAGGGGTTGAATTTCAATAAATCCTTTCTAATTCCTTGTCTACATTACAAAGGGAACCTCTGTGCAAAATTTCAGCTTTCTAGGTCTAAGGGTTTGGGCTGGGCGTTGATGAGTCAGTCAGTCAGTCAGTCTGTCAGTCAGTCAGGCCTTTTGTTTTTATTTATATAGATAGATGTGATGATTCAGTTAGCCAATATCATTAGTGTCATGCAGACTTCATTCGTGTAATAAGAATTTCATTCGTCTTCCTAGGTAACTCATTCGTGTTACCTTGATTTTGATTTTTTGTCACTTGTAAGTAAATACGCACCGTGATTTTACATTTTTCGTACATAACTTCATTAAAGTAAACGTTTTAAACCGCCAGTTAGCAATAAAACGGGTATTTGCAACTATTTTTTAGCTATACGTTATGACTTGGAGTATAAAATTAAAGTATTTCATTTTGATTTAGTTACCTTGACCCATTGAATTGTTGAAACCCATTGTATTTTTTCTAGATAAATAGATTCCTTATCTAATCAGCTTGACAACAGTAGTTTTGAAATTGCTGTAGGACTTGTAGTTTTTGAGCTACAGGTGTTTTTATCGGAACAGGCGGAAAATGTGTCAAAAATTGGCTAAAATTGTTGACACAGCGCGGTTGGGAGTTTCGACAGCTCGCGCACCGCGCGGCAAAGAGGAGGCAGATGAAGGAAAATGTATTGTCTTAGAACAGTATGTTCAAGCTGTGAAAGTATGACCATATATAAGAGCCAGCAGTGCCTATTACCGAAGAAAGTTGATCAACCATAATTTTACGGTTTATGAATATCCATCCAAAAAAGTAAGATGGTATTGGTTTTCAGAAGTCGACTGTGATATTCAGGCATCAGTCTTTGTTAGTTGCATATTAGATTACCTACGTGATATGATTCGCAACTCTGAAGGCGAATTTGTAACAAAGCCTATCATTATTTGGAGTGACGGTTGCACCTATCAAAACAGGAATGCAGTATTAGCAAATGTTTTATCTAACTTTGCTGCTGTGAATAATGTGGTCATTTACCATAAATATTTAGAACCTGGCCATACGCAGATGAAAGTGGATAGCGTTCATGCTGCCATCAAACGTGGCATTAAAAAATATGACGCTTTTTATGTTCCATCACAATACGCAGATATAACTAAGAAATCACGCAAAGATCCATACGACGTCAAAATGTTCGTCTTCTTCGTCGACTTTTTCAAAAAATATGATGATCCAAAAGTGATGCGTTACGAAAGTATTAGGCCTGGAAAGAAAAAAGGAGCTCCTGTTGTCATAAATCTTAAAGTTTTACTGTACGAACCAGATGGCAAAATTTATTATAAAATTGACATCTGTAATGAAAACTATTCTTTGTTACCAAGTAGACCAAGAAAAAATAATTTTCCAATATCAACCTACGAGCAACTTTTTGAGGAATCGCCTAAACTTACTTTAAGCAAATATAATGATTTGCAAGCCCTTAAAACTGATTATCATTCTTTTTACGATAATTTGCCGCTGATTTAATCTAATATAATAATGTTTTTTTTAAAAATTGACAGCTCGTAAGTAAATGTTGACTACTTGTAACACGTTAGTAGTGAGGTATTTTTAATATTGATAACTCATAACTGTTTGTTTATTGATTATTTAATGAAAAACCTATGGGGACAGTTTATTGTTTTAAGCTATATCAATAAATAATTTAATTACCTACCAACTACTTTTTTGTTTTCGAAATTAAGCAGTTTTTTTTCCCCTCCTGTAAAATTTGACACATTGCAGTTACGTGTTGTCAACCTTTGACCATCGTATGTTTGTGTGCTCTGCAAACCTAACTGCTGTGGGTGCAATAACGTATTTTTTTGGCAAATTCGGAAAAATACACTTTTTCTTTTATTTTGCAACAAATTTATATTGAATGTATGGTTAATTACACGACTGCCCAAAAAAAAGAGTGTTATTGCGTTATTTTATTTATTTTTCATTACTCATACTCTGAAAGTAGGTCTGAAGTTGCCTGAAGAGCGGGTTGAAAGTAATACTTTTCAGCCCTAGGGAGAATCGTTTTCAACTGACAGCTGTCAACTTATTAAAAAAAAAATGTTCATTTTACTATTGAACCATGTTCCAACCTTCTATACAGCCACGATGTAAAATGGAAATATAACATATAGTTAAGTATTAATTAAAGGATTATATTATTTTTTAAATATTTTTTTTTACCTTTGGTATAATTACTACATCAGCCCATAACGTCCACTGCTGGACGTAAGCCACTTAAGCGTATGGTATGGTATAATTAAGTTTGAACTATTTCTTTAAAATAACATAGATTTGGGCAAAATATTTACCATTTTTTCGATGATGAAAATGAAAAATAGGTAATGGCTGAATAGCTGGCCGGCCACAAAAAAAAAAGCAAATAGGCGGCAAAGCGGCAAACCGACCTTCATTTGTTTTTTCGAGTTGATTCATGTTTTTATAAAGTATTAATTAGAGAATATATCTTTTTTAAAATAACTTTATTATAATTAGGTAAGTTATAACTATTTATTTATAATAACGTAAATTTCGGCAAAATATTTACCATTTTTTCGATGATGAAATTGAAAAATAGGTACCTAATGGCTGAATAGCTGGCCGGCCACAGAAAAAAAAGCAAAATAGGCGGGAAAGCGGCAATCCGATCTTCACTTCTTGATTGAATGTTTTTATTTTTACTTTCCTTGTATTCGTAATGAAAAGCACAGTGTTTACCTCGGGTTAAAGACTTATTTAGTCCCTCGAACTATTAGCGCCGTCGCTTCGCTCGGGCACCAAACCCCGTCTCGGGACTAAATAAGTTACTTTCACCCCTAGGGTAACAATGTACTATTATCTGTCTGCATGGTGCTATTGTTCGTTTCGAGGTTTTTGTTACATTTTTTTTGTTAGCATAACGTTAATTTGAAATTTATTGTCTTTCAGCCGCAAAATGAAGCTGATATATTATGTCTTAGTCATTTTTTTGCAAACTGCGATCTTTTTGGGTACTTTTTCAAAAAAATAATCATTCAGAAACATGTCACTGTGCTGTCTATGTTAATATGGGGGTTATTCACCAACTGGACACGAAAGACTGGACACGCGTGTGTCCAGTTGGTGAAACTCACAATTAGTATTACTTATTATTTCGTCATCTGGACACGCCAGAATTTTTACGCGTGTCCACATAGTGAAACTTAAATTAAATCACTTTTGTTTTCGCCAACTGGACACACATTCGTATTTTATCTGAATTCATGAGAAAGTACAGTCACGCAGATTGATATTCTGTATCACAATCATGTTCGGCCACGTTCCACTGTTGGAAACCGGTGATTTTGCCAATTTCTGAATAAAAAAATAATAATATCAGAAATGGTGAATATTTTACATTGACATACAAAATCACCTGTTTGGATTCCACTGTTGGGACAGTGGATTCTGGCCGAACATGATTGTTGTTTGCGACGAACGTCACCTAATCAGCATATAGCGTATTTGTTATAGTAAAACAGTGTAGAGTCAGTGTATGGGCAATATAGTGACAAATAATATATAATAATATAATGCCTTCAGTGATTAGAATAGTAAAAAACAGTAATTTACATAAGCGCTAGACTCATATAAACTCGCAAGTGGAGTTTATAGTTTAATTTAGTATTCTAATAAGATCCAGGTAGCCTATATAGGTTGCGACCTAGGCCTGGATATAGTCTTTTTTAATAAATTAGCCCTTCAGGAAAACCACTTTGATGAGAGTATGACAATCTAGCGCAGCTATATTCGTCAGTGATAGGAAATTTTTTGGTCTAACAGAAAAACAGTTAAAGGATCGTTACAGGCTGAAAAATACAGACACGACAAAATAAGTAACAGTTTTCGATAGGCCATGTACTCGTCTAGTATATGCAATTATATAGTTACGTACAGTCACAGCAACAGTTTTCGCGTAATTCAGCCTGGAAGATCCTTCAACGAGCCACTGTTGGAAAAGTTGTCTGGTTTTTTGGAAATAATTTCCTAATTACAATAAAGATTATTGTGATTTCAATGTTTGCACATTAATAACTTTATGTAGAAGCCATATCATGTATATCATGTACTTAGATATAAGCACAAAATTGTAATTTTCCGAAAAGATGCATGTATCGATTATCAAAATTTTCCAAAATCAGGAAGCGAATCAGGGTTCTCGTTACAGTAAAGTTCCGGAGTACCTTAGTAAACACAACATTTCTAAGAATTGTAGTCATCAGTACGGCAAATAAATTATGAAGAAAAACTGAAAAAGTTGTGCGCGAAAAGTCCTGAAGCTCCGAATCGCTTCCTGAATAGTTATGAAAGTTTATCAGTGTATTACTTCCCAGTAAACCTCCCTCGTTAGGTTCTACGCCTGAGATTGCGTAGATTGGCTACAGTTAAATAGGTGTAGGACGTCAGCGCCGTCTGAGAGCGAAGTACAGTGATGCGTGCGCCCGGTGTAGAAAGGGTATAGGCAGACCGCTAGGTACACGTTATACATCCACGCCATCAGCGGATCACGCCCGTTCGGCACAATTGTGATACAGAAATCAATCTGCACGACTGTACTTTCTCATGAATTCAGATAAAATGCGGACGTGTGTCCAGTTGGCGAAAACATAAAAGTGATTTATTTTAAGTTTCACTATGTGGACACGTGTAAAAATTTTGGCGTGTCCAGATGACGAAATAATAAGTGATACTAATTGTGAGTTTCACCAACTGGACTCACGTGTGTTCAGTCTCTCGTGTCCAGTTGGTGAATAAACCTAATATGGAATTACTTATAACCAGTTTGCATACAGCTTTAATAATAAATAAGAAAAACAGCAA
>LR990643.1:27079995-27130350 GCA_905147715.2 Xestia xanthographa
CTGATTACATAATAAGAGCAGTAGAACAACAGAGAATGTACTTATATGTGCCAGAAATTACACTACGACTTTAATACAGACGCTGATTGTGAATGTCGCCTGTAATGGTAAATATGAGAAGGTGAGAGCAATATTAGACAGCGGATCACAAAGGTCGTAGGTGAAACCTGCAGTAGTCAAGAAATTGGGGCTACGGCAGACGGGCACAGAGGTCATATGTTATTTGGAGTTGTAGAACAACCAGCAGAGATATGTAAGTGCTTTGAATTAAAGGTGAGTAGTTTGGACAACTCATTTCATGCTGAGACCAATGCATTACAACAGGCAAATTTAAATTGGTCTCTTGATTGGGACTAATCGTCTTGGGTATTCCATAGTTAGTAATGAATTGTTACATTTAGATGACAACCTGATGGCTGTGAAAACAAATTTAGGATGGACATTACAAGGGCCAACACATAATTTAAATTCAGTCAATACTAATAGTGTTTCATGCTTTTCGAAAACAAATATTTCTGTTTTGTGGAGTGTTCAAATAACAAAATAACTAGGCTAGTAATTTAACACTTCCATTGCCAAATATTGTAGTGTTACGTTGTTTTTTTGGTACCTAACATTTACCTGTGAGCATGCGTTGTAAATTGAGAGGTTTCCAATATGATTCTCTCCATGATTTCCAAGTGAAATGTTCATTGTGGTTTATGCAAATGACTTTGGGTTGCGATTTGAAGAAGGAGTCATCTTTTCATCACCGGACTATTTAGTAACACTTCCTGACGATAAATCACTGTTCGGAACCATAATAAACTGGTGTTCATAATAAATTAGATTCATAATATCTTATATAAGCTGCGATTGTGTTTACATTCCAAATGTCATTCGGTTAAACGTCAGTTTCTTTCTGACAGTTGGAGGCGACATCTAGCGGCTGCGATATGCAGTTGTAGTTCTAATCGATACATTTTAACATTTTCATTGGAAATCATCGAACTAATATCATAAAGACAAATCCTTAATAATTTCCAGCTTTTGGTTGAAATACTTAATTGTTTTTTTTTAACCGTAAACGGAAGTGAAATTATTTTTTTATTAAGGAGATTGTTCTAGAAGTATCGCGGACCTCAAAATCCATATTTAATCTGTGGCATGTCTATGGCTTAGTGTTGCCAGGTGATTCATTCTCAATTCGCCGAAAGAGTGAGGGAAAAGGTTGCTCCACTTAGGACAAATTTTAATGTTAGACTAAGAAATAATTAGTTTGTCAGCTTGGATCCTGAAAATTGTTATTGTTTCAGAGTATAAACGTCATGTTGGACAGTTGTTAGGGATTTTCAAGAATTAAATATCTTGAGGTAGTGATTCGGTCATCAGTGCTCTTGTAAGTTTTACCTGAAACAGGGGAGATTTTCTAGGTGCTCCGCCTGTTTCCGGTTGGGAGGCATAACAGGACAATGGAAGGTCACAGGCGTCAATTTGCTATTGATCAAGCCAGAGTCAAGTTACAAACTTTATCTCGTGTTCTATAAGGTAAGGATTTTGGTGAATTAGTGTTTGGAAGTGATCTCTGAGTCCTTCCCAGGTCGTTAAAAGGATATTGACGTGATCCCTGGATATTTATTACAGGATTCCATGCGTTGAGGATTCGCAGATGAAATAGGCGGACCTGTTCTACAGCCGGTCGCATCAAGCAGTCAATTGTTTTCATCATTACCCAACTGTGAGTATTACCATTGCTGTCCCACCACGCAGGGTTAGGCAAACAGAAGTCGTAGCTCATTCAATCGTGTTTTCTAAGGGCCTCGTAGGCCACGTGGACTGGCTAATGGTTTAGTCTTTAGATCTCCTAGCTCCTCCCCTCTATTCATTCTCAAGGAAAGTACCATGGTTTCCCCTTATATAATAGGGTCCCCGTATTGTCAATTCCAGGTGAGGCAACTCGAGCGATTCGTCTCGCCGCCAGGATCTAGACGAGCCTCTGGGACCTGGACGCGAGACCCGTTCCTCGAGTCCACTCAAGGCCTCCAGTGGAGACGGTCGTGCAGTAGCAGAGTCCGCCTAGCGATTTATTGCAGGCGGGACGGTTTTTTTTTTAATATAAATTGACACCTTTTAAATTTATTTTCCACTGGTTCATATACGAACCCGTGTATCACCTGCCCGGTTTTCCAAATTAGAAGCCGGTCTTCAACTTAATTAAATTAAAGGACCCCGGGTTCGACACCTACGCTTAACTGGAATTATATTGGACATCTTCGTCGGCTCCGTGGTCCGGGACTGTTCAAGTCCCTGGCGCCCATATAATATCTATTAGTATTCACTAAACTGGAAGGTTGTATCTTGATATTTTAGTAAGAACTAATTTAATTTAATTATACTTTATTTACCTACTTTAATTTGATTTAAACTTTTGAAAAAGGAACAGTACTGGGTTTATCTCCAACCCCCCATGACCATAGTTCGAAACCGACCGAATTTAAGGCTGGCTGGCATTACCTTTTTTTAATAGTTAAGTTTATATAGTTTAAATAAATAAACTTACATTGTTTGAGATAATTTGTTGTTTCTTTGCATTTTAATACCAACCCACCTAGCATCTGGGCTTTTGTTCCATTACCACTAGAGGGACAAAATCTCAAATGTAACAGTGGCGACCAACGTGTGTATTGGTTGGAGATAGAGGTTACGTCTATTGCTGTACCTTATAAGCCAGAGTACTGTTTCTTAAACCTTCCAGTTGTTTTAACTTAAAAAAAAAACCGTCGCGCGGAATCCTTTGTTAACGAGTTCTTGTCTATATGTTTGTATTGTTTTATACACTTTTGTTTACTTATACTTAACTAACCTTACTCAATAAGACTGCCTATTGTGTAACTGCCTTTACTGCAGATAATATTTACACATTGTTTGAGATTGTACTTTGTGACAGCCAGCTTTCAGTTCAGTTCACTTCAATTTTTTTTATTTAACAATATGGAACGTCCCATTACATTTAATTTACTTCGCAAGGATGAGCTCATTTATGAAGTACTGGTTCGAGACGCGAAACCTGCCTCAACCGTAGAGGAACTACGTGTTCAGATTAGGGAACTAAATAAATTAGTAAGTTCAGACGAAATTGAGGAGACAAACATAGATCCGAAAAGCGAATTACAAACAATCAAGGCCAAACTCCCAGAAATTAGTGAAGTACTTGATAAATATCCTTCCAATTTCAAAAAATTTAACCGCGTTAAGGCTTTATGTTACCACCTGTATCATCGCTTGAGTAGGATCACCCCTCCAACTGATCATAGTACCGACTATGCAACCATTGACAAGCAGCTTAAGGGTTACTTGTCTAGAATTGATTCGGCTAACGCAAGCTTCCATCAATCATTTACTTCCGCCGAGGAGACACCGAAAGCAACGTCAGATTTGCAGCCAAGGGACTTAGTCATTTCCTGCAAGAAAGAGACGGTTAAGACCCTGGGTATTAAATTCGAAGGTACAGCCTGCGTAAAAGCGTTTATTGAGCGCCTTGAGGAGCTTTGTGAGGCCAGAGATATTAACGAAGCCTCCTTACATACGTCAGCGCTGGATCTTTTCTCGGACGGAGCCTTATTGTGGTACCGTGGAATTAAAGCGTCGGTTGATGATTGGGCGGATCTAAAGAAGCAGTTGCTCACAGCTTTCGCTCCACCAGATTACGACATGCGTCTAATTTCGGAAATAACAAACAGAACGCAAGGGTCAACTGAGTTGTCTTGTATATATAGCAGTCATGGAGAATCTGTACAATAGGCTATCTTATAAGGTTCCAGAACGCGACCGTTTGGCACGGATCAAGTTCAACATGAGACCGGAATACACGACGGGGTTGTCAATAATGACTGTCAACACGCTGGACGACTTAAAAGAGAAGTGTAGACAACTGGAGCTAGGTTTCCATAGCAGGGCTCAGTTTCATGAACCACCCAAACCAACGACTTCTTTTGTTGCAGCAGACTTGGCATACCAACCACCAAAAGGTTCACAACGAGTTGAAACCGTGCAAACTGATTCTGGTTCGTTGTTCTGTGTTCGTTGTAGGGTTAAAGGGCATTCATTATCACAATGCAAATCCACGGAAATTGTGTGTTACCGTTGCGGCAAGAAGGGCGTACGTGCACCGTCGTGCCCTACGTGCAGTAAGAAGAAGAAGGAGGCTCAGTCTTGTCCAACCTGTAATTCAAAAAACTAAATTTCCGGAACTACAGCCAACATTTCGATCAGTCAGATTGGGATGATTATTTAAAATCTTTAAAATTATTTTTTCAAACACTAAGGGTAGATACAGTAAGATATAAAACTACGGATGATAGTCGTCCACATTTAACAGTTTCCATATACGATGAATATTATTATGGTTTACTCGACTCGGGTTCCTGCATCTCGGTATTGGGTACCGATGTTGGCCAACAATTCATAAAGGCTGGTGCGAGTTTACACGCCGATACGGAGTTGGGCAGCATCGTAACTGCCAATGATTCGCGGGCATCCGTGGAGGGTTATTTATTTTTACCAGTGACTCTCATGGGAGTGACTAAGGTTATTAAATTCTATGTTATTCCAGACATTACCACACCGTTGATTTTTGGCGTTGATTTTTGGAAGGCCTTTAATTTGGCCCCAAAATTTTTTAATAAATTACCTTTACACTATTTAAAAAACAATAGAGGCCATTCATGTGTTTCGGAGGTTAGGCACCTACAACCTTTTGACGAATTAACACCTGATCAAAAAAATAAAGCGGAGTCATTAATTAAGGATTTCGAAAACGTTTCCTTTGAGGCCAAGGGACTAGGTCGTACCCATCTGTTGCGTCATAAAATAGACACCGGGGATGTTCCTCCTATTAAACAGCGTTATTATCCTTTATCACCTGAACGCCTCAAGGAACTTAACCGTCAGCTGGATGAGATGTTGGAGATGGGAGTGGTGGAACCCAGCAATAGCGCGTGGAATAACCCGGTTCTACTGACTCCTAAACCAAATGGGGAATGGCGATTTTGCCTGGACAGTCGAAAGCTAAACGCGGTCAGCAAGCAAGATGCGTATCCACTACCCTACGTCTCTCACATCTTAGACCAGTTGCGAGACGCGCGATACCTTTCGTCGATTGATTTGAAATCCGCATTTTGGCAAATCGAATTGGACTCCGTTTCTTCCAAAGAAAAAACCGCATTCACGGTTCCGGGTCGAGGTTTGTTCCATTTTAAAGTTATGTGCTTTGGGTTGACGGGAGCCCCAGCAACCCAACAGCGATTAATGGACAGACTTTTCGGCCCAGAGTTTGGTAATAAGGTGTTCGTTTATTTAGATGACATTATTATTTGCTCACCAACCTTCGAAGAACACATTTCGCTTCTTAAACGGGTTTTAGACAAATTAAGGCAGGCTAATCTGACAATTAATTTGCCAAAGTCTTGTTTCTTTCGACGAGAATTAAAATATCTGGGTTACAGAGTGGACGAGCATGGCTTACACACTGACCCGTCGAAAGTTCAGTCAATTGTTGACTTCCCAACCCCTACAACCCGTAAGGAAGTGAAAATGTTTCTTGGAACGGCCTCATACTATAGACGTTTTATTAAAAACTTTAGCACGATAGCGGCCCCTTTAAACGCACTAACGAGTACGAGCAAAAAAGCGCCGCCTTTTCAGTGGACGGCTGAGACTGAAACCGCGTTCTCAACCTTAAAAGAGGCGTTGGTGTCTGTTCCGGTATTGGCTTGTCCAGATTTCTCTCAACCTTTTGAGATTCATTGTGACGCATCTAGTTTTGGGATAGCGGGCACTTTGACTCAGGTTACAAATGGGGAGGAGCACCCAATAGCCTATTGCAGTCGTTCGCTCAATCCGGCGGAGCGCAACTGGGGCTACGGCAGACGGGCACAGAGGTCATATGTTATTTGGAGTTGTAGAACAACCAGCAGAGATATGTAAGTGCTTTGAATTAAAGGTGAGTAGTTTGGACAACTCATTTCATGCTGAGACCAATGCATTACAACAGGCAAATTTAAATTGGTCTCTTGATTGGGACTAATCGTCTTGGGTATTCCATAGTTAGTAATGAATTGTTACATTTAGATGACAACCTGATGGCTGTGAAAACAAATTTAGGATGGACATTACAAGGGCCAACACATAATTTAAATTCAGTCAATACTAATAGTGTTTCATGCTTTTCGAAAACAAATATTTCTGTTTTGTGGAGTGTTCAAATAACAAAATAACTAGGCTAGTAATTTAACACTTCCATTGCCAAATATTGTAGTGTTACGTTGTTTTTTTGGTACCTAACATTTACCTGTGAGCATGCGTTGTAAATTGAGAGGTTTCCAATATGATTCTCTCCATGATTTCCAAGTGAAATGTTCATTGTGGTTTATGCAAATGACTTTGGGTTGCGATTTGAAGAAGGAGTCATCTTTTCATCACCGGACTATTTAGTAACACTTCCTGACGATAAATCACTGTTCGGAACCATAATAAACTGGTGTTCATAATAAATTAGATTCATAATATCTTATATAAGCTGCGATTGTGTTTACATTCCAAATGTCATTCGGTTAAACGTCAGTTTCTTTCTGACAGTTGGAGGCGACATCTAGCGGCTGCGATATGCAGTTGTAGTTCTAATCGATACATTTTAACATTTTCATTGGAAATCATCGAACTAATATCATAAAGACAAATCCTTAATAATTTCCAGCTTTTGGTTGAAATACTTAATTGTTTTTTTTTAACCGTAAACGGAAGTGAAATTATTTTTTTATTAAGGAGATTGTTCTAGAAGTATCGCGGACCTCAAAATCCATATTTAATCTGTGGCATGTCTATGGCTTAGTGTTGCCAGGTGATTCATTCTCAATTCGCCGAAAGAGTGAGGGAAAAGGTTGCTCCACTTAGGACAAATTTTAATGTTAGACTAAGAAATAATTAGTTTGTCAGCTTGGATCCTGAAAATTGTTATTGTTTCAGAGTATAAACGTCATGTTGGACAGTTGTTAGGGATTTTCAAGAATTAAATATCTTGAGGTAGTGATTCGGTCATCAGTGCTCTTGTAAGTTTTACCTGAAACAGGGGAGATTTTCTAGGTGCTCCGCCTGTTTCCGGTTGGGAGGCATAACAGGACAATGGAAGGTCACAGGCGTCAATTTGCTATTGATCAAGCCAGAGTCAAGTTACAAACTTTATCTCGTGTTCTATAAGGTAAGGATTTTGGTGAATTAGTGTTTGGAAGTGATCTCTGAGTCCTTCCCAGGTCGTTAAAAGGATATTGACGTGATCCCTGGATATTTATTACAGGATTCCATGCGTTGAGGATTCGCAGATGAAATAGGCGGACCTGTTCTACAGCCGGTCGCATCAAGCAGTCAATTGTTTTCATCATTACCCAACTGTGAGTATTACCATTGCTGTCCCACCACGCAGGGTTAGGCAAACAGAAGTCGTAGCTCATTCAATCGTGTTTTCTAAGGGCCTCGTAGGCCACGTGGACTGGCTAATGGTTTAGTCTTTAGATCTCCTAGCTCCTCCCCTCTATTCATTCTCAAGGAAAGTACCATGGTTTCCCCTTATATAATAGGGTCCCCGTATTGTCAATTCCAGGTGAGGCAACTCGAGCGATTCGTCTCGCCGCCAGGATCTAGACGAGCCTCTGGGACCTGGACGCGAGACCCGTTCCTCGAGTCCACTCAAGGCCTCCAGTGGAGACGGTCGTGCAGTAGCAGAGTCCGCCTAGCGATTTATTGCAGGCGGGACGGTTTTTTTTTTAATATAAATTGACACCTTTTAAATTTATTTTCCACTGGTTCATATACGAACCCGTGTATCACCTGCCCGGTTTTCCAAATTAGAAGCCGGTCTTCAACTTAATTAAATTAAAGGACCCCGGGTTCGACACCTACGCTTAACTGGAATTATATTGGACATCTTCGTCGGCTCCGTGGTCCGGGACTGTTCAAGTCCCTGGCGCCCATATAATATCTATTAGTATTCACTAAACTGGAAGGTTGTATCTTGATATTTTAGTAAGAACTAATTTAATTTAATTATACTTTATTTACCTACTTTAATTTGATTTAAACTTTTGAAAAAGGAACAGTACTGGGTTTATCTCCAACCCCCCATGACCATAGTTCGAAACCGACCGAATTTAAGGCTGGCTGGCATTACCTTTTTTTAATAGTTAAGTTTATATAGTTTAAATAAATAAACTTACATTGTTTGAGATAATTTGTTGTTTCTTTGCATTTTAATACCAACCCACCTAGCATCTGGGCTTTTGTTCCATTACCACTAGAGGGACAAAATCTCAAATGTAACAGTAGTAAGTAGGTTTTATCTGTGGTAATTTACTCTATAATACAAAAAGGTTGTGTCTATACCAACTGATGATGAAGCTGGACCATCTGAACCTGCCGAGGACGTCAGATATCAGGAGAGGCCGTGTTAGGAAACCTAAGAAGACAGACAATAAAGACTGTCAAAATCCAAAGATAGATTTCACAGAACGATCTTCAGCCACTTTTTGCTGGGGACAGCTCTGCGGGCACATCATTTTTAGGGTTCCGTACCCAAAGGGTAAAAACGGAACCCTATTACTAAGACTTCGCTGTCTGTCCGTCTGTCTGTCACCAGGCTGTATCTCATGAACCGTGACAGCTAGACAGTTGAAATTTTCACAGATGATGTATTTCTGTTGCCGCTATAACAACAAATACTAAAAACAGATTAAAATTAATATTTAAGGGGCTCCCATACAACAAACGTGATTTTTTTGCCCTTTATTTTGATAATAATGGTACGGAACCCTTCGTGCGCGACTCCGACTCACACTTGGCCGATTTTTTTGTATCGTATTAAATTGTTTATTATTTAGTTGAGTAGTGTGTAGAAACCAGAAAACAATAATTGTTATGTTTGCTTTACTTTAATTATTAAATTTGTAAAATAAGTGTTGTATTAGAAAGTTAAACAAGTATACCACAGTGTTTATAAGGGCCAATACATGGTATTTTTAAGGAATAAAAAAGTTTTAGTGTTGGAATAAAAAAAGCTAGTCAAATACGAATGGCTACGCTACGAACAGTTGGTGGTGAACTGGAGGAAGGGTTTCTGTCTGCAATTGATGAATGAATAGTTGCAATAATGGGTGGTGAAAACTATGTTACTGGTGACAGGGAGCTAGAAATTGACCTTCATGTATTTTTTTTAAGTTACATTGTATTTATCTCGTGTTTCGTAACGTGTATATTTCATATGGGAAAACCTGTTTTTTTTATGTGCTTGTTTTAATTTTATGAAAACTTTATAAAGTAAAAAAAATAGGTCAGGTGGTGTAAGTTGAACCAGTGTACTAAATGAACCACACAAATATCTGAGGCTAGCGACGTTGCCGCTCTGTGCAACATTCATAATTGCGCGCGTTTATATAACTAAGCGCCCCTCTCCAGTCGTCGCGCGTCGGGACGCTCGCTGCCTACGCTTAGTGACATACCTGTGATAAGTGATTTTGTATTTTGTGCCGATAACTATCGCCTGGCGTGGGATTTGTTATGTCAAAGGTACAACAGTCTCTTAATAAGTAATCAAATGAAATCAATATTCAGTATGGAAAGTATAACTAAGGAGTCCGACAAAGCTTTGCGTGTTATGATTGACAGTATGAAAAAGAATTTGAGTGGTTTAGAGGCGTTAGGAAAGCCTGTAGGTGTAGAACATTGGGACACTATCATAATACATTTTGCGTCATTAAAACTCGACAATGTAACGAGTTGGTTGGAGTGGGTTGGGGGAACATAAAAGTATAATAGGAGATGATCCTACCCTCGAAGAGTTTTTTAAGCTTCTACGCGATCGGGCGGATGTATTAGAAACAGTAAGGCATCATAAATCAAGTATAATCAGTAAAAATGAAAAAGCCGCTAGTTTGATTGCATCCGCACAGACGAGTAATAATTGAAGATTGGATGAACTTACCAAGTGAAATCCAATTGTAATTTTATGAATGTTGATCTGAAATATAAAATTGATTTACAGTGTAGTTTTCCATAAGCTACTCTATGGCATCGCGTTTTTATTTAGAGTATTTATAGATAAAAAATAAAAAAATATAGTCAAACTTTGGTCTGTGGCAACACTAAACGTCACTGATTTAGAGCTGAGCCCGGATATGAAGGTACCCATTATGCCCCGGGTCAGCTTCCAGCTGATATTGGGCTGGGTGCGTGTTTATATTTCAGATCAACATTCATAAAATTACAATTGGAATTCACTTGGTAAGTTCATCCAATCTTCAATTTTATTTCATGTTGATCTGAAATATAAAATTGATTTACAGTGTAGTTGTTTAGAGTATAGTGCATAATGGGTAGTTCTTCGCCACAACTGGTAACTAGTTGTGTGTGTGATATCTAATAAGAAATAATAATAATTTTAAAATTAGAATTTTAATTGTTTATTAATTCTTTAGAATGTTAACATAATGTAATCAATAATAATTACTTAGAGTTAGCTCTTAGCATGTAATTAAAGAAGCTTTTATTAATTTAAACCTGAAGGTTTATAAGAAAATAATCAGACTATGTTTTTACACATAATATAAACTAAATGAAGGAGCTAATTATTTACTTAAACAGGTAACTAAAACACAACTTATTTTCAGTTGTGTGTGATAAAAATAGGTGGGTAGTAGAATTTATTTTTCTGTAATATATGTTTTTCTTCTACTATCTACATGAGATCATTTTAGGAACTTCAAGTTTATAATCTAGGTTAGTATTACTTAGCTAGTATGCAATTCTCAATTTACTAACTATAAATCACAGTTTATTATGTAGTCATTATTATGAATCATATGTTAAAGATAGATTGAACAAAATCATTAGTAGTATTGTCGTTCTGGATGGGTAAGTTATAAAATTTAGCAAATGTCAGTGAACTATCAGACCAGCCAGCCGTTTTCCTGATAATGTCCATGGACACACCAGCTCTATTAGCAGACGAGGTGGAAGAGTGGCGAGTGCTGTGTGAGGTGAATTTACTTGTGTCTATGCCACTCTCAGCGAGGGTATACTTGATCCATCTGCTTATGGTTTGCTTTGATGCACGATGATGAGGTTTCTTGAAAGTAATGAAAAGGTATGGTTCATTCTCTCGAATAGTAGCTGTGTCACGGACATAATCTTGAAGTGTACTGGCTGGACATATTTTTGGCTCTTGAGTAAAAAATGGAAGATTTAAGCTAGTAGGCTTTTTTGTACTTACTGATGTTTTGACTAGGTCATTTATAGTT
Organism: Xestia xanthographa; assembly: GCA_905147715.2. Lineage (NCBI taxonomy): Eukaryota > Metazoa > Arthropoda > Insecta > Lepidoptera > Noctuidae > Xestia > Xestia xanthographa. Next base: position 27,091,317 of record LR990643.1, read on the forward strand.
ATGATTATCTTAGTACTGGATACAGTTATATTATCTAGCTTTATTAATGATATGGTTTGTACCCTTTGAGCAGTCGCCAAAGCAAGTAAAGTAGCTAGCTTTCTTATGAGCATTTCCAGGTTCAGAGCCGAGTTTTGAGGTAGTTTGGCAAGATGATACAATACAATACTTGGGTTCCAAATCTCTGTGTATCGTGGCATGGAAGGTTTCAGCCTAAACACTCCTTTAAGGAACCTCTGAATTCTGTCATCTGTGCCAAGTTTTCCACCCATGAGAAGGGAGAGTGCAGATTTATGACAATTAAGGGTATTGTAACCCGCTCCCTTCTGATATTTTTCTGTTAAAAATTGGATTACAAATGGCACAGATGTCAGCAGAGACTCCTGGTTGTGTGAGTGACAAAACGTCCACCAGCTTTTGTAAGTAGTATTGTATTGTTTCATTGTACCTTCAGATATAGAAGCTAGCATGATGTTCAGTGAGCTTTCTGGCAAACCTCGGCGTCTGAGTGCTTGCCGCAGAAGATGCTCGCTGCCAGGGTAAGGTGGCTGCTCAATGGATGTACAGTCCTAAGAGGAGATATCAACAGATTAGCACTTGGATTAAATATTATAGGTTTAGTCATCATTAGGTTCATGGCTAGTGGATACCATGGCTGTGACTCCCAGACTGGGTAGACCATAATGCCTTTAGCTTTATCATGTTTTATTTTCTGTAAACATTTTGTGATCATGGCAAATGGTGGAAAAGCATAAAAAAAATAGTCCCCAGTTGAGTGTCAGAGCATCTATGTTAAATGCATGTGGGTCTCTCTTCCATGAAACATAAATATCACATTTTTTATTGATTCTAGAAGCAAATAAATCAATGTCAGGATCTCCGAACTGATACTTAATTGAAGAGTAGGCATCATTGCTCAATTCCCATTCAGTATCAATGTTTGTGTTACGTGATTCCTCATCAGCATAGACATTTTCTTTAGATTTGATGTAGGAAGCATAGATGTTAATATTTCGTTCTTCACACCAAGTCCAAATGTTTCTGGTAATCTCATTTAAATGTGGGAATTGAACGCTGCCCATTTTATAAATACATGCAATGGCGGTAGTGTTGTCGATTCGAAGTAGTATTTCACAATGACTTTGTGACTTTGCAAAACATTTCAATCCAAATGAAGCGGCTAATAGTTCTAACTGGTTTATGTGAAGGTTTTGTTCTGAGTGTGACCAAAGACCACCAACACTCTCGCCATTACAATGTTTTCCCCATCCAGTCAAAGATGCATCTGAAAATATTTCTAATTTGTATTGTCGGCCAGATATGCTTTTGTTTTTTCTGTTTATGTTGGAAGACCACCACTTCAAGTCTGACAAGATATTAGAGTGCAGTGTCATAATAGCATCATAGTTATCATGATGAGGCCCAGGCACTGAAATAAATTGAGGGTTGCGTCTCTATTAGCTAGGCACTCATCATATGTGCGGCCAATACATAATTACTTATGTATTGGCCATATGTATTGGCTATAATCATCCAGATAGATGGTTGATAAGAACCCTTGCTTCCGAAGGACACTGACAACAGGCTTTAATAACTTTGTAAAAACACTTGGAGCTGTGCAAAGGCCATAAGGGAGGGCAGTGAACTGGTATAGTTTATTGTTGAATTGAAATCTTAAGTATTTTCTGCTTTCTAAATCTGCTGCAACTAAAAAATATGATTCTTTTAATTCTATTGAGCACATGTAGTAATCTTGATCTACAATTTTAATAGCTGTTCTTATGTCTTCCATTTTAAAGTGTTCTACTTTAATAAACTTATTAAGTGGTTTTAGATTAAGAATAAACCTGAACTTATCATTAGGTTTTGGTCTTAGAAAAATTTTGGAAATAAATTGATCATTACTATGATCACATGTTTGTACAGCTCCTAGTTCTAACAAATTAGTAATGGCTTCCTGTATGTTACCAAGCTCTGTGTCAGGTACATTATTTTTGGGCACAATGTTTTGAGTAGGTACTTCAAAAAGAGGGATATGATAGCCTATTATCCACTGTAGCAGTACAGGGTCATTAGTAATTTGTTTCCAGCAGGAAAAATATTGAGCTATGTTGCCTGCATGTACCTGATTGTTTAGCGTTTGCTGTGTGGCCCACGTGGAGCAGCCCTCTCGGGGCGTAAGCGGCTGTAACTGGGAGCTGCTCGACGAGGTGGTGGGTTTGTTGCACGGTTCTTGGGTCCACCTCGATGTGCTGCTGCTCTGGGCTGCTGGCTGGATTGATTCTGAGGTGGACCATATCGGTTTCCCACTGCCTTGTATCTAGTAACAGTTTTGTTCTGTACTGGTCTTGTTACAGTCTTCTTAATTTGTGAAGAAGATTTCATCAATTCTTGACTGGTTTTAATTTTTGCTCCCAAGTCAATACCGTAAAGGTGTTCATCACGCTTTACCTTCTCTATCAGGTAGTTGAAGTTTTTGTCTAAGAGTGGAGCAATGAGGGTTCTACTAGTCTTTGTTTTCTGGAAGTTTATGTCATTGAGGAGTTTTGAAGAATCATTTAGTTTTGTTACTAGTTAGATTAATTTCTTTATTTTCAATTAGGTTTGTCATTACGTGGCCCACAATTGCTGTGGCCAGCCCAAGCTGATGCTGTACCATTTCGAGCTCTCTGTCATAACAGACTCAACTTCCTCATTAAGAATTGGCGCTTCTAGAAGCTGACAGTTCTCCGGTAGCTTGTACATTTTAAGTATTATAGCTTTTTCTTCTTTATTAAGTCCATTGACTAAAATATGATTAAAGCGCTTAGTGATCTCTGTTTGATATATATACGTAAGGCCGCTATTATATTTTGACTGTCTTCATCTGCAGGTTGAGCAGAAGTAGGTTCGGTGAGGCTGGTTGTTTCCATTCCGTCTTCTACCACATAATCGCTGCCTTCTTCTACGTATTCTGAAAATGACAACCATATTCTTAGACAGGTTGCTTTTTATCAATCAGGACATCAAGTGTTCTGAATGTATCAGTGTACAGTATCTCGTACATACACTTTTGGTATCTCGTACCGAATCAAAGCTGTGGTATCGCGTACCAAGTTTGATCTTCGTGCTTCATTGTATCACGTACAAGCACGGTAGGCAGGTAGGTAGGTAACCAACGGTTGTGAATTTGTTTTCTTGAACATTTGTGAAAATCTGAAAAGACTGAAACGATGAGGTTTACCTGGTACATCCGAAAGACTGGAACATGGCGAGGGATCCCGTAGACGTAATCTTGATCGACTTCTGCTTCTACTTTTACTTAATTTCCGATGAAGCCGGTTGAGGCGTTTTTCATATTTTCGATCTTCTTCTTCAGTTTCTTGTCACTAGGCATGCTAACTATTGTTGCCTATTACGCAAACTTATCAAATTTGAATGATTAACGAGATTTAAATGGATTTGAAAAAGTATTTGAAGACGGAAAAATCTTACGATGCCGGACGAGCGCGCGAAAGGAAAGTGACGTTTAGTGTTGCCACAGACCAAAGTTTGACTATATTTTTTTTATTTTTATCTATAAATACTCTTAATAAAAACGCGATGCCATAGAGTAGCTTATGGAAAACTACACTGTAAATCAATTTTATATTTCAGATCAACATGAAATAAAATAACCGATTAAATTGTATAGTTTGTGAACAAGATCGCCGTCTGTTTGAATGTGCGAGATTTATTTCTATGAATTTAGAAGAAAGAAAGAAGTCGTTTCGAAAAATAAATTGTGTGTTAATTGTCTAAAACCAGGTCATCATTGCCTTAATTGCAAATCATCTGGTTTGCAAGACATGCAAGCATAACTTATTGCATCATGGAAATAGATCTCCATCTATGGATAATATTTTTTTTGTAAAATGGTGGGAGTCAAGCAACCTTACTCTCCTCCATACTATCCTGCTACTAATAGCAGCAATACTAATAGCAGAACAGTTTGTTGAGACATTTAAGTCACACTTAAAAGCACAATGTTCGCTCCGGAACAATTATTGTAGTGAGTGTGGTACCAAAGGACGTATCTATAAGCAGTGCGGTAAAAAAAAAAATGTGTAGGTGAATAATGTGAATCTAGTGGAAAATACTAATGTAGAAAATAAGGAGGTAAATAAGGAAAAATCCGGTATGTCATCGGACACAGAAGTTTTTGACATATTTTATTTTCATGATTAAGGTAAAGTACCAGCTGCCAAGCTGAAAATTGCAGTGAATGGAAAGATATTAATTAGACTTTGAGGTTGACACAGATGCAGATGTGAGTACCATTACATTATCTGAAAAATTACAATATTTCGCTGATTTAGGAATTTATCAATGTAATGTCTTATTTCAACTCAACCAAATACAAAGTAATAAATAACTAAATATAACATCGGCTACGGGCTACGTAATGACTTTTCACTAGGTAACTGTTAGTTCCCGTAGTGAAAAGGCGACTGGTATGTCACCCCCGATTTCGGTCGAAGTTGTACGTCAAGGCGAGCTCGAACCTGCACTCTCGATTGGATTGCCTCAATATTCGATCTCTTTGGCCGCCAGGCTGGAAAATGGCGTTTTTTTTGTAAAAATTACGGAGATGTAATCAAAATGTACCATAAAACCACTACTTATATAAAAAAAATGAAATTAGAAACAGGTCAGTTAAGTCACTTCTCGTCGCAAAACAGTGTTATTGGCATGCTTGTGAACATGTCCAGTGCACTCAATTTATACCAATCATTTGTAATAGAGAAGCATTACATTGAATAGGTACTTGCCTTTCTAATAAATTTCACAGGATAATCTGGATTTTTTTTCCGCTATTCGTTCAAGAGGTGGATACAATAATAATCCCAATGCCGTATAATTTAAGGCAGTCTACAAAAGGCTATTAGTTCGTGCAGAAATTAGAGAACATGGCATTGGAACTGTATTCCCCTTGAATAAATATCAATTTTGAATCGTCCTAGTACAGAAAGAAGATCCTGTAAAAAATATTAATAAATTAACGGATCGAAACATGTTAATAGAAGAAGACGACAGTACGCTGTATGAGGAGTACCTGGATCACCTTAGATTATCACAGAGTATTCAGAACAGCACCCCTAGCCAAGTTACAAACGTTTGTGTCGATTCTCTTTCTACAATCGTAAACGCCTCGTAAGCGATTGTACAAAGCGCTATATTGGTAGCCAAGTTGACACGACTGAGTCGATCGCTCGTTCTCTAGTGTTCTAGATTCCACCAGTGTGCTGAACTGTGCGGTACTGCAATGCACATTGTGCGACACAAATGTTAACTCTGGTCGACTCATTTTAGCAAACAATAACAAATTGTGAGCGAACATTCTAGGAATGTTAGCTTTATGACGAAAGCCGACGACGGCTTTCGTCATGAAGAAAGTAAACAAGAAAAATATTAAGTGTTTTAAGTGTAATAAGCTAGGACATTTTCAAACCGAGTGTAACAGTAACATAAACAAAGGAAACGGCAATAATTCGGAATGTGACTGTAGTGTATTGACTAAAGTGTTGGTTGTCTCATGCGCCTACGTCACGAGTCAGTCGTGCTCCGGCAGTTAAGCGGGGTAGTTGTGTAGTGCGATTGTATGCGTGTTGTGGTGTTGGTGAGCCGTAAAATAATCCAAAAGGCAGGACAATACATGTGGCGACGAGGACAAAAGTGAGTACACAATAATAACAACCATTTAAAGAAAAAAAGATGGAAAGATAGTCATGTGATAAAATGAAGTAAACAAGTTACGTCATTATTACGAACCGATTGTTATAAACGTTAGTTATTGATACCAATACAGTTGCATCTCGGCTTATATAACGACTGTCGAACATTTTACCAACATTTTGCTAGTATTATACAATGATAGGTAATTGGATAATAACAACAATATTTATATACCTACTTCAAGTGTATAATCATAGTTTTGGTTTAGTAAACAACAAACCTTTAGGAAATTAAGTGAAAAACATATTTAGATTGACTACCTACCTTTATTCAATTATACCTATCCTGCTTAATTATGGAGAGTAGGTACAAGTAATTGTTTTGGTTGTAAGGATAATTTTGCTTGTGTTTAGTTACCTATCCAGGTAAATAGCAAGAGTTACAATAAAACCGTTGACCATTAAGTCGGTACCTACCTAACTCACGCAGATTAGAATTGATCTGCTTCACTAAATTGATGCAAAACTGTGTGTGACTAATGACACTATGTAATGTGACTATGTAATGTGAGATACAAGGTAGTGTGCATACAAGGTAGTGTGACTATGTAATGTGAGATACAAGTGTTTACTTACACTAAGCAGATTAAACTCTGATCATTAAATTGATATTACCTAATTAAATAAAAATAGAACCTAATAAGTACGTGAGGTACATACACTAAGCAGATTAAACTCTGATCATTAAATTGATATTACCTAATTGAATAAAAATAGTACCTAATAAGTTTATGCGGTACCTACACTAAGCAGATTAAAATCTGATCATCAAATTGATACATTTGTTGATATAAACAACTAAGTATTAAAAATATAGCGGATAAAAGTAATCCGATCATTAAATTGATACGAGAGAGACAACGTGTTACTGAGGTTTATAGTTTTTATAATACAAACAAGGTATTTGTGTGGATGTAATGTGGAGTGCAAATAATCACAATCACGCCTATAAAACTCACCAAGTGATATGTGTGATGTGTGTACGTCTGCTATTTTAACAAAAATCATGATCAAATCAATATCACGCTTTATTTCTCTTATATTTAAGAGATAGGCAGTGGTGTTTAATAGTGGTTACTTTGGATAATTTCAAAACATAATGAAGCAAGTAAGCTGGCGTAGTGCCTGAAATAGCAAAGTTATTTTTTAGGTTTGTTTATGCAGTGTAAACAGTTTATACTGATCATTAAATTGATATTATGGAAGCAGCATAGCTGGTCATTTAATTGACACTGATTGACAATATTCAGGGGAATTATATCCTCAACAGCTTTTTTGGTAATTAAACTGACGTGATAAAAGTGAGCAATGTAAAGTAAATAACACACAGTCATTGGCTAAATAAAAACCGTTTCAGTTTTTAAGCAATGATTTGAAGTGTGTAAGGTGCAGTTTCAATGGGTGTTGTACCAATACAGTGTGGAAATGAACATGAGAAATTAATTTTTAAAAGGGTACCAGTTTGTAACATTTCATTATTAATTGGGATAAGTTACATCGATTAGATAGATGGTATGTTACAAATAAATTATGGGTAGATAGGTTACGAAGTAACAAGCAAGTACTATGTCACCTTAGATATGTATTAAATATTTGGGTAGTACAATTAAGGTCGAAACCGGGACCTCACGCTTGGTTATTAGATTTGTGCTATATGAAACCAAAAGCAGTAGAACATTCCTACTGGTCATTCAATTGACAGTTGTGCACTAGTAGTAGTTGTAATTGTAAATCGTACGTGATTGTTTGTGTCAGGTAGTGCGAACCTACATGAAATTGTAAATCGTACGTGACTGTGTTTTATTAAAGAGCGTTGATGGCCTTGTCCGACATATGTCGTGGGTTCGAAACCAGACAGGCATTTTGTGTTATTATTCCACTCATCACCAGTGGACGCTTTTTGTTAGTAGAGTATACCTACTGGTCATTAAATTGACAAGTCATCAAAGGATGACAGTTATTGCAGTAGAATATATCTACTGGTCATTAAATTGACAAGTCATCAAAGGATGACGGTTATTGCAGTAGAATATATCTACTGGTCATTAAATTGACAAGTCATCAAAGGATGACGGTTATTGCAGCAGAATATATCCACTGGTCATTAAATTGACAAGTCATCAAAGGATGACAGTTATTGCAGTAGAATATATCTACTGGTCATAAAATTGACAGTAACCGCAGTAGATTGTATCTACCGGTCATTAAATTGACAGTAACTGCAGTAGATTGTATCTACTGGTCATTAAATTGAAAGTAACTGCAGTAGATTGTATCTGCTAGTCATTAAATTGACAGTAATTACAGTAGATTGTATCTACTAGTCATTAAATTGACAGTAATCGCAGTAGATTGTATCTACTGGTCATTAAATTGACAGTAACCGCAGTAGATTGTATCTACCGGTCATTAAATTGACAGTAACCGCAGTAGATTGTATCTAATGGTCATTAAATTGAATTGACAGTAATTACAGTAGATTGTATCTACTAGTCATTAAATTGACAGTAATCGCAGTAGATTGTATCTACTGGTCATTAAATTGACAGTAACCGCAGTAGATTGTATCTACTGGTCATTAAATTGACAGAACCGCAGTAGATTGTATCTACTGGTCATTAAATTGACAAGGTGAAGGAAAACGTATTGAGGAAACCGGCATGTCCTAGAACAAATACTTCAAAAGACATGTGACACTTACCATGCACTGTTTTCGCGTGGTAGGTTAAGGGCATCCATTAAATTGGAAGCATTGGGCATCTGTTAAATTGGAAGCAATGAGCAACCATTAAATTGGAAGTATTGGGCATCAGATTGGAGAAGAATGAATCCCAATTATCATCATCATCACTATCGTCATTTCAGCCGGGAGACGTCCACTGCTGGACGTGGGCCTCCCCCGGGTGTCACCCCATTGGCCGGTCCCGTGCGACTCTTATCCAGCGGATCCCCGCAACCTTCACGGCGCATCAAACGGCGCATGGCTATTACCAGATCCTCCATCGATCGGCTTGGAAAAATATGGAGAAGCAGAAACATCACAAAGGCCACTAAAGTGAGACTTATCAGGGCTTTAGTTTTTCAGTCAAGTCAAAACTGCACTCAATGGTCCACTCCACGAGTGCACAAGAAAAGCCATAGTACGGGAGGGATGGCGACGGGTTGTGAAGCTTGCCACCACCCCTGATGTGACGATCACGACCACTCTGCAAAAAGTGTGACGACGAAGAAAAAGAAGATCTAATCACTGACAACATACACTGGTCGTGGACTTCGTTTTGTGACGCTGCGGTGGGTTGGACGAGGGGATGCCGCGCGGCTTCCCGAGAGCTGCCCGGCCGAGTCGGATTCGACGGTTGGCCTCTTTCTCGAAATTGAACCTGCCTGGCTGGACCGTTTATCCCGGGTACACGTAATATAAAGTAAAGTGTGGCGTCTCCAATCTTGATGGGAGTGGGTGTTACAAGGGCGTTTAATGTGACCTTGGTTTTGTCCATGTTCATTTTGGGACCTACTCTTTCGGAAGCTCTGCTGAGGTCATCGAGCATTGTGCTGGGGTCCTGCAGGATCTTAGCCGTGGCCGCTGTATTGCCGGCGTGCCGAGGGTGGGTGATGTGCTCGCCGTTGGCGTTGGTGCCTGGCCCTCTCCGGTCCGGAACCTTCGGGACGTCATCCGGTGCGGTGGTGAGTAGTTTCGGGGATGTGACGTCTCCCTGTCTCACGCCTCGCTGCAGAAGGATAGGCCCAGAGAGACTGGGCGTATATAAAACAATCTCTTCAGCTTTACAGTATTGATATAGATGTAAATATCAGATTGTATACAAAGATATAGCCTGATAGAGAAGGAAGAAGTTTTGCTCTTGTCTGGGCTATCAATCATTTAAACATCTTTACTTTATGATGCAATTTGATTACCGACCACAAAAAATTGAAGATATAATATAATATTGCTAAAAGTCAAAGAGGTAAGAGAAATTCTCTCAGTATATCTCATGTTGTATGAAGGAGAATGCTCATGGATATATGGAATCCCGTACCATGCTGCGTCAAAATCAAACTTTATTTATAGTCGACACTTATCGTATTAACCCCTACAAGAGTTCTTCTAATAAAATCGGAGTTTCGGAGTAATTTTATAAAATCGAAAATAATTATTGTAGTAAATAAGTTGTAATAAATAATTTGGTAAATGATTTTGCAGCAAACATCATAGGTATTTATTGTAAAAAGAAACTGTTGGAATGACTGGTTAGTCGATTTATCAAAACAGTTTCTATAACATGCCATGCATCTCCAAAGAGATTTAAAAAGACTTATAATACAAGTTGTACATCTCTATGACCGGTTGTGTGAACGTCATGTAAAGGGAGTAAAACAATATTCATACTTCTATACCTTAAATTATATTCCTTGTACAAAAAAAAAAACAGATTCTTTATGCGTAATGGCGGAAAAATAATAATAAAAAACAAAAAAAAAACTAGAGTCATTAGGAAAAAATCATATAATATAGGTTATAATTCCCGGTCCGAGTAGTGTTGAGTCAGAAAGACTGGTAGGAGAGTTTGCTAGACTATTAAACTATGTACAATAGCACACCACATTCTGTGACCGAAAGAACCCCATCAGAACTTTTCTTCAATAGAAAATTTAGAGATAAATTACCTATGGTTAGTGGTACAAAGGAGAGTATATCACAGGATACTGAGGTTAAGGATAGGGATCAAGAAAGAAAAGAAAAAGGAAAGGAAAATGGAGATAGGAAACGGAAGGCTGAAGAATGTGACTTAACACCAGGAGATAAAGTGTATATCAAAAACATGAATAGAGAAAATAAATTAAGCTTGGAGTACAATCCAGAAACACACACAGTTGAAAATAAGAAAGGAGGAGATATCACGGTTCGAAATGATGAGACTGGTCAAATTCCTAGAAGGAATGTAGTGCATTTGAAAAAAAATCAAGGAGAATGGAGTGTGTGCCAAAATCGAAATGAAATCAACGACGAAGAAAAATGGACGTTGAAACCTAACCTTACTCCACCTAAATAATGTTAAGTTTTGATTTACCTTTAATAATACATCAATTATATTTGATTAATTTAGAAAACAAATTTATAATCACACTTGATGAAAACCTCATTACATACATAAAAACGTCTTATAATTTAGATTTACTAATAAATAGATAATTAATAAAAAAAAAAAAAAATCAAAACAAAAAAGGGATGTAGTGTATTGACTAAAGTGTTGGTTGTCTCATGCGCCTACGTCACGAGTCAGTCGTGCTCCGGCAGTTAAGCGGGGTAGTTGTGTAGTGCGATTGTATGCGTGTTGTGGTGTTGGTGAGCCGTAAAATAATCCAAAAGGCAGGACAATACAGTGACAATAACAATAAACAAGTTAAAAAATGTTATTACTGCAAAAAAACGGGACATCTAAAAAGTGAGTGTTGGTTCAAAAAGAATAAGGACAAAGACGGTAATGCGTTCGTGATCGTGAATACAGGTGGATAGTTTCAACAATCATACTGGTTAGTGGACACTGGAGCCAGCTAACATATGTGCCGTGATCGTAATTTATTTGCGAAATATTCGCCATTGTCGAATAAATCTGTAGTAGTCGGAAATGGCAATGTTATTAGTGCGCAAGGTTGCGGGCAGGTGGCGCTCCAAATCTATGATGGTAACAAATGGATAAACACGACCATAGACAACGTCTTGTATGTACCGGATTTAAAAATAAATTTATTCTCTGTGAACTGTGTGACAGATAGAGGTTATGTCATGACCGTAACTGAGAACTTATGTAAATTCTACAAAGGAAATAAAGTGTGTGCGGTGGCAAATCGTAATGCAAACATGTACTATATGAACGTGCGTTACAAATACGAACAAGTAAACGTGACCCAAGTTAAATCCAGTCTAAAAGAGTGGCACGAGAAACTAGCACACCAAAATATGCAATATGTCAAAACAGTGCTCAAAAACAATAATATATCCGTGAAGGACGACTCAAACTTAAAGTTTGATGGCTGTCTAGAGGGCAAAATACATCGTGCCTTTTAGTGCGAGTGAAACGAAGACAACTAAAGTTTGCGAACTTATACACGCTGGTGTGCGGTCCCATGGAGGAGCAATCAGTCGGGGGCTCTAAATACTTCCTATTGCTCAAAGATGATCACTCAAACTATCGAGTGGTCTATTTTGTTAAAAGGAAGGACGAGGTCAAAGGGTGCATCGAAGATTTTTTGAATAAATCTCAGAATATTACCGGCAACAACGTACAAACATTCAGGAGCGACAATGGCTTAGAATTTGTTAACAAAGAAATGAAAGAAATGTTTCGAAAACGCGGTATTACTCACCAGACTACGGTTACATATACCCCTGAGCAAAATGGGAAGGCAGAGCGTGAAAATAGGACTTTGGTTGAGGCGGCAAGGACAATGCTATGTGCTTAAAGTTGACCTAAAAAGCTATGGGCAGAAGCTATTCATACTGCAGCATATGTGTTGAACAGAACCAGCAAGAGCACTGAGATTGGAAATACCCCATACGAGACATGGACAAACAGAGACTATGACATAAATAAGTTGAAGACCTTTGGTACCCCTGTTGTTGTTCATATCCTAAAAGAAAAAAGAAGGAAGTGGGACTCTAAAGGACAGAAAGGAATCATGGTTGGTTATGGAGAAGAAGTCAAGGGTTATAAAATATTTTCCCCGGAGAAGAACAATGTTGAAATTAAGAGGGATGTTGTATTTGTAGAAAACGAGAAAGTAGAGGTAGTTATGCTGGAATATGATACAAAGACCCCGGAGAAGGTCAGTGAAAATGAGGAACAACCCAAAGGCTGTAAAGAGAAACCAAATGAAGAGGAGAGACATACCAATGACAGTGATGGACAAGTAAGCGAGAGTGAAGAGCTGAGCAAGGAGATGGAGGATGAACCTATGGAAAGTGAAGACAGTTTATACATACCATGCTCGAGTGATGAAGGATCAAGTGATGGAGAAGCTGATGATACATTACCATGCCGAAGAAGTACCCGTGTAAGGAAGCAGACCTCATATTACACTTGTCATCATGTCTATATGGATGGAAATGAACCTAAAACTTACAAAGAGGCAATGCAAAGGAAAGATGCTGATAAATGGCAAGAAGCTGTCGAGAAAGAGCTGGAAACCCTGAAAGAAAATAATACCTGGGTCTTGTGTAAGAAACCTGAAAAGTCTGTAAGTAGTAAATGGGTATTTAAAATTAAAAGTACAAAAAGATGTTGTTCAGTACAAAGCTAGGTTAGTAGCAAGGGGTTTTGAACAAAATGATATAATTGATATGTGTGACATTTATGCTCCGGTTGCAAAATTGGCAACTTTTAGATTATTTATCTCAGTAGCTACAAAATTAAATCTATCCATATTTCAAATGGATGTCACAGGTGCATTCCTATATGGAGATATTGATGAAACTGTGTATTTAGAATTACCAGAAGGGGCTTATAGTAGTGATAATAAGTTTGTTAAATTAAATAAATCTCTATATGGTTTAAATAAATCTCCGAAGTATTGGAATGATAAATTTAACTCGGTAATAATGAAACAAGATTTTATAAGATCCTATAATGATTCTTGCTTATATACAAAATGTAATGGCAGTTCCAGAACATATGTTTTGTTATATGTTGATGACTTGTTAATTTTCGATAATGATAATTCAGAAGTGTGTAAACTCAAATCAGTATTAAACAAAGAATTTAAAATGAAAGATTTAGGATTGGTGTCAAACTTTCTAGGTATACAAGTTAAACAAGATTTGCAAATAGGGAATAACTGAATTAAATCAAACAAAATATCATAAAAGTGTTTTAGAAAAGTTTCAGATGCAAAGTTGTAAAGGAATGTATACTCCAATGGTTGTTATGTTAATTTTAATGCTAAAATATTAGATGGAAATAATGATTCTTTGTGTGATAAAAACATTGAAAAAGAATGTAGGAAAATAATAGGTTGCTTGTCTTATGCTGTATCAGGAACAAGACCCGATATTTGTGTAGCTTTGTCTATTTTAAGTAGATTTCAAAATAAAGCAAATAGTGCCCTGTTATCAGCACTTAAAACATTATTGAGATATGTAAAACAAACAATTGATTATAAATTAGTATATAAGTGTAATGATGACATGTTGGTGGGATACTGTGATGCAAATTGGGGAGGAGATTTGCAAGATAGGAAATCCACAACTGGATTTTGTTTTATGTTTGCTAATTGCTTAGTTTCATGGTGCTCAAAGAAGCAAGCCAGTGTCAGTTTATCATCCACAGAATCCGAATATATAGCGATCAGGGCCTCAATTCTGCTATTACAATAGTGTCAGAATAGTCGTTCATTGATCTCATAATTGTCGATTTTGACAAGTTTGGTAATCTACTAATATAATGGCGTCATTATGGCTTTCCAATGAACAACCACTGACATTCCATTGAAAGAAATGGCATAGAATAGTAATCTCGTACACAATGACAAATGAATGACTGACTTATGCGGTAATCTGCTAAAATTTTGACAGTTCCTTTGGATCATTGACTTATCATTGAAACGTCATTGTGCGGTCATGGTTTTTAATTCGATCGTGGTTGTGGATTATTGAATGGAGACAATGAATTCACTACGAACAAAATATTCTCGAGCCAGCCAACGCAAATCAAGTCTGCTATTACAATAGTGTCAGAATGATCTATCGTTGATCTTCTATTTGTTGATTTTGACAAGTTTGGTAATCTACTAATATAATGGCGTCATTATGGCTTTCCAATGAACAACTGCTGACACTCCATTATAAGAAATGGCATAGAATGGTAATCTCGTACACAATGACTAACATAAAGCGGTAATCTGCTAAAGTTTTGACAGTTCTTTTGATCACTGACCTACTAGGGGAACGTCATTGTGCAATCATTGCTTTTATTTTGATCGTGTTTGTGGAATATTGAATGGAGACAATGAATTCACTACGAACAAAATGTTCTCGAGCTAGCCAACGCAGTGGATGCTAGAGAAAGAAGATGGGCGGAATGCAGAAGACGTCGTCGTGCTCTTCGCTTGACGCGAATGATGGACGTTTTGGGAGAGTAGACGTTTTGAGCCTAAAGGGATTATTTGAACCCTTTTAAGATATTCCCGAGGCGGAATTTGTAAAGTCGTTTCGCCTTGGAAAGAACTCATAAGGAGGTTAATAAATTGAAGAACTCATTCCCCATTGCAGCGTATTAGAAGCATGTTTCAGGTAAAGACCCATTATTATAAGCAATTTATTGTTTTAGATACTCAATAACAATGATTAGATGCAATAGTTTATGTCAAGAACAGTATTAATTAAATAAAAGTTAAGTTACCTGCGGTTGTACTTATAAAAGTAAATTGATTTTTTCAGGTTGCAGTTCATGCTTTACATTATAGTCGAACAACTGCAGGCAAGATTGTGAATGCATGTTACATATTGCACAACATTCCATACATGGCAAGAGCACCGTTGCCACCTGATGAAGTTTATCTAGAAGTACTTGGTTTGCAATATGTGATTTACATTCCACATTTCACTTAGAATGAAGATGGAATTTAAAATAATACTGCTATGTTAAAAATCAACATTTAAAATAATCTTTATTTCTCATAAACTAAATATTTATTTAACATTTTAAACTTGAATTTCAAGTCAATTGAAAAACCTGAAATGTAAATATAAGTACTACATAAAACAAAAGACAAGTTACAATATCTAATGTAATAATAATAACAAATCAAAATCAGTCTTCATACAAATCAAAAAGATCTT
The DNA here is from genome assembly GCA_905147715.2 of Xestia xanthographa. Lineage (NCBI taxonomy): Eukaryota > Metazoa > Arthropoda > Insecta > Lepidoptera > Noctuidae > Xestia > Xestia xanthographa. Next base: position 27,106,905 of record LR990643.1, read on the forward strand.
CAATATTTTAATTTTAATCATCATTTGAATAACAAATCACAAATATTACCTTTTAATAAAAATAATAACAGTCATGTCATTAATCACTAATCTGTCTTTTAATTTAGGAGGAAAATAAAATGCAGCACCTAATTATCAAAACCATCAAAGGGTGAATCGGGATCTTCTTTCTTGAAGGTCGGGCACTGCAGCAGGCTCTTCTTGACAGACTGTGGAGAAATGCATAAATTAAATTAGCAGGTATGTACTGTAAACCTTAATGTTCTAATGAAGTACGAAAATGCTCTAAGTATTAATAAAATGATTTAACTCTTTGTTACAGATCCACAGTGACCACAGTATTGACAAAATATGATTTAACGTTTCAAGCCCGGGAACAGAACATTGTTATTCCTGTAATTACGGGTAACTTATAGGTTAAAATAAATTAATACTCTTTTTATAAACACTGTTTCATTTAATCATTTTGTCATGACATTATAATTCTGCAGAGTTTGTGTGAAAACAAAATTAAGTTTAATACAAAAGTTGCAACTTCTTTTATAGCATGTTGTGTAACCTAGCACTTAGTATCAGAGTTGCAATCAAGATGTCAGATTCTGGCCAATGTACTACTACTGATTGAGCCTAAACTGTCAGTAGTGTGGACCATCCATAATAAAGTGTTGTGTGCGTGACTTTAGATTATCTGTGGTGTCGGTGGTAAAATATAGAACATGGCTGATTATTACAAGCCCTGCAGTTTTATTTAAAATGCAATTAGAATCCCAGTATCATACTAAAACTAATTCAAGATCTATTATGGAGATCACATGGCGCTGCGGACAGGATCAGGCGAGTGGTTTGAGTTATATAAAGATTATAAGGCGAAGTTGTGTAGCGGCACCGAACAACGGGACGCCATTAAAGTACGTGGTGTAAAAAATTATATAAAGTAAAAAATGGAGATGTTACGGCCTCCAGATCCGCTAAAGTTAAATACACAAAATACCAAACAATCGTTTTTAGCCTGGAAACAAAAATTTGATTTGTATCTGACTGCGAGTGGCGCTAAAACCAGGTTAGCGGAAGATCAACTGAAAGCTCTATTACTGCACAGTTTTCGTGACGAAGGTCTGGCAGTATATAATACATTAGAGAAAAAAGAGTCGCTTTCATATGAACAGGTAATACAAAGTATAGAAAAGCACTGCAGTCCACCCAGCAATGAAACTTACAACAGACATGTATTCCTATCTCGTAAGCAAAAAACGGGAGAAACCTACGATGAATTTATCACGGATCTAAAAAATCTAAGTTTGGATTGTAATTTTGATCATATAAAGGACGGATTAATAAGAGATCAAATCATAATGGGATTATGTGACAATAGTTTGAAAGAAAGTTTATTACGAACAACAGATCTTACACTATAAAAATGCATAAACACTTGTAAAGCGGCTGAAGTAGCAAGAGGTCAAATGGAGAAAATTAAAGAAAATGAAGTTGGAGAAGTAAATAAATATAATCCTCGTGGGAGACAACTGGGACAAAATAGTAGTACAGACAGAAAAAGGTACCAGTCAACATCGCGGACAAGGCAAAACCCAAGAAATAAAATGGATCAAGGAGATGGAGCACGACGAGTTTGTGGCAAGTGTGGAAGTAATCACCAATATAAAAAGTGTCCGGCTTTCAATAAGAAATGTGTTAAGTGTAGTAAATTGGGTCATTTTGGTGCGATGTGTAGGAATAAGTGTGCGGTTATAGAAAAAAGTAGTGAAAAATCATTTGAAATAGAAACAGTACAAAAAGTTGGAGAAATAAATAGAGACTGGCAAATGGAACTTATAATTAAAGGAAACATTGAGAAATTTAAGATTGATACAGGGTCACAAGTGGATATATTAAACATAAATACATGTAAAAGGTTAAATTTAAAGATTAATAATGCAGATAATGTAAAACTGACTAATTTTGATGGTTCAAGTATTAAAGTATTAGGGGCATGTGATGAACAAATAAGTTACAAAAACTGTAAATGTATCACAACTTTTTATGTAGTAGAGTGTTGTAAAATGGGAGTTATAAGCTATGATACAGCATTAAAATTGGGAATAATTAAAAATATCTGTAAAATCAATGAAGGTACAGTATTTAATTGAAAAATATAATTGTTTATTTTCTGGATTAGGACAACTTGAACATGAGTATAAAATAAAATTAAAGGATGACTGTATACCGGTAGCGGAGAGACCAAGAAAAATACCATTTAAATTACAAGATAAAGTTAAACAGGAGTTAGATAGGATGGAGCAAGCAGGAGTGATTAGGAAAGTGGTAGAACCTACAGAATGGGTTAATTCTATGGTAGTAACTAAGAAATCAGGTGACAACATTAGAATATGTTTAGATCCTCAAAATTTTAATAAATATATAATAAGGGAGAGACATAAGATGAGTACCTTCGAGGAACTAGTAGCTAGGATGCCTAATGCTAAATACTTCAGTGTATTAGATGCGTCTAAAGGATTTTATATGATAAAGTTGACAGAGGATAGTCAATTGCTTACAACTTTCAATGCAGGTAACTGGGGAAGGTATTGCTATAGAAGGTTGCCATTTGGGTTAAATTCAGCACCTGAGGTGTTTAGTAGATGTTTTTCTGATTTGTTTAAAGATATTGAAGGGGTAGAACAGTATATAGATGAATTAATTATATGGGGTCAGAGTTTAGAGCAACATAATGAGAGGTTAGAAAAGGTATTACAAAAAGCAAAGGAATCAGGAGTTAAATTCAATAAACAAAAATGTCAGTTTGGGGTTAAAGAGGTAAAGTATGTAGGGCATATATTAAGTGGAGATGGTATAAAACCAGATCCGGAGAAAATAAGAGCAATTGTAAGTATGGATGAACCAAAAACTAAAAAACAATTACAAACAATATTAGGTATTGTTACTTATGTGTCAAAATTTGTTCCTAATTTATCAGATGTTACATATTCTCTAAGAGAGTTACTAAGAAACGATGCAGAGTTTATTTGGGGTGAAAAACAGAAAAAAGATTTCTGTAAATTAAAGCAGTTATTAACATCAACACCAGTTTTAAAATATTATGATATGAATAGTCCTATAACATTATCAGTTGATAGTAGTAGTACGGGGTTAGGAGCAGTCTTATTGCAAAATAATACACCAGTGGCATATGCTTCTAAAGCACTAACAGATTGTCAGAAGTCTTGGGCCCAGATAGAGAAAGAAATGTTAGCAATCGTTTATGCGTGTGAAAAATATAATTGTTTATTTTCTGGATTAGGACAACTTGAACATGAGTATAAAATAAAATTAAAGTTATATAAAGTAAAAAATGGAGATGTTACGGCCTCCAGATCCGCTAAAGTTAAATACACAAAATACCAAACAATCGTTTATGCGTGTGAAAAATATCACCAGTATATTTATGGGAAACATGTAGTAGTAGAAACTGATCATAAACCTCTTGAGTACATTGTTAAAAAATCTATGAATGAAACACCCTTAAGGCTACAGAGACTTACACCGGTATTCAAGAACGCTACTTAGATAAGTATGGCAGCAACACTATGCTAAGTAAGACATTTCTCACTGCGTTCGTCATGGCAGGCCATTCATTTCATAAACAATACTTAATGGACTCTTTGCTGTGCGGACACTTAGCATTGAATGGGGCGCTGTGATTGGTTATCGTTGTGACGCGACTTCACTCGGGTTGACTGACTGACAGAATAAACGTCAATCAAGACAACTGTTTTAATTACAAGTTTTTTATAAAACTTTTCAAAATGAATACTAGTTGCTTGCCTTTGTTGAGTACGAAATCACCCAAAACATGGTAAGTATTAAATTGTATGTTTCTGTTTGTTTCGTAGTCAAAGATGTGAAAATAATAACACGTGTTGTTTTCTAATTAAATAATTAATTAATAATAATAAAAATAATAATATTTTTTTTTTTTTTTTTAATAATTATCAAAATCATCTTTGCTGCTGTAATCCATCGCAATTAAACAAAACAAATCAGTGTATCACAATTCACAAATCACTAACATAACCTAATACCCGATGCCAGTTTGACATTTGTGTTGACTGTCGCACTATGCGTCGCGTAAAGTAGCTAGCGAGCTACTTTAGCTGTGCGTTCATTATAGTAAGCGCATAGTGTCGTTCGTCCCTCAATTGTCGTTTATGAATAGGTTTTTGTGACCCTGTGCGTCCGCGCGCCCTGTGAGACCTCATAGTAATGTTCATGAATACCGGTGTTAGACTTAGATTGCAAGGATATGATTTAGAAATAAGATATAGGCCAGGGAAAGAATTATTAGTGACAAATGCTCTGTCAAGGTCTTATGTGAATGATACCATATGTAATAAAGAATTGGATGAGGTTATAGAATTACATGTATGCTTGATAAAAGAAAGTTTAAATATTAGTAAAGAAAAACTTGATATATTCAAAAAAAAAACAGCTAAAGATGAAGATTTAATAATATTAATAAAGTACATACAAAATAAATGGCCTTCAGTCAAAGACATACCATACAATCTTAAATATTATCATTCTATAAAAGATGAGTTATATGTTACAGATGGTTTAATTTTCAAAAATACAGCTATTTTAGTACCCAAGTCATTGCGTAGAGAGATGTTAAACAATATTCATTTTAATCATATGGGAATTGATAAATGTAAAAATAGAATTAGGGGTTTATTGTTTTGGCCTTTTATGAATAAAGAATTAGAATATTTAATTCAGAATTATGACGCATGTCTTCAATATAGCAAAAATCATTCCTATGAAGCATTAATGTTAAGAGATATTGTAAACAAACCTTGGGCTATAGTTGGAGCAGATATGTTTTTTCTAAACAATAAAATTTATTTGTTAGTAGTGGATTACCTAACTAAGTATGTTGAATTAATTGAGATGTATGATCAATCTGCTGATAGTCATGTAAAAGCATTAAGTTCAATTTTTTCTAGATGGGGAATTCCTGAAAAATTGTATACTGATGATGGATCTCAATATAAAAGTTACATTTTTAAAGATTTTTGTTAAATTGTGGAATTTTCAACATATTACTTCTACACCATATTATGCTAGATCTAATGGAATGGTAGAAAGACACATACAAACTATTAAAAAAATGTTTAAAAAATGTTTAATTGACAAAAAAGATTTATATTTGGCTTTACTAGAATACAGAAATACACCTATTGATGATAACTTAAAGTCACCTAATGAATGGTTAATAGGTAGGCAAGTATCATCTTTTTTAACAACCAAGAATACTTTTGTTAAAAATAATTACAATAAATTAAAGAAACAGGTAGAAGTTAAGCGTTCTAATTAGAAGCATTTTTCCTGATACAAAAAATGTCATATTATGTATCTAGCCTGTCTGAAACCTAGTAAACATGTGAGATAGGCGTTTCGACTTTCTCGGTATTATCGGCATTATTTGGGTCACAGTGATAACAATTTTTATAAATTTTCTCTCCACTGTAGGTAGGTGTGTGTGTGAGTCTATAAAATAGATAGCATTGTCACGCGGACTTCAGTTGTAAACTCACCATGCAGAAATGACTAGGTTTCAGACAGGCTAGATACATAATATGACATTTTTTGTATCAGGAAAAATGCTTCTATTATGTAGTCTGAGCCTGTCTGAAACCTAGTAAACATGTGAGATGTGTTTATTATCGCATGGTGGAGAGAAAATCAACTGTGACCCCATTAGTAGGTACAGAAATGTATTCATTGAATCAGAGATCAGTATATAATTTATTAATCAGTAATTATATAAATCACAATCAAATAGGTTGAAATAATTAGCACATGAATTATCAAACCGGTTGAAAAGAAGATACCACTGAGCTGGTATCCCTTATAGGTTGAGCGATCGGACGCCTGTAGAAGTGTAGAAGAGTATTCAGGGACGCCCAGTTTCCACCAGCCACCGATGACGGTGCGGCTCGCTGCACGTGGAGCACCACGTGTTGTGATAAATAGACTAGGTGTGTTGTCAGCTTGAGCCCACCTTGAAGCAGACAACTCCAGCAATCTTCTTAGCCAGTGGACCACGTCAATGTTTAAATGAGGACCAACTGATAGCCGCCAGCCCGACTTCCTGTGAGTCAGCGAGTCGGTTTTGGACCCAAATACTGGCCAGAATGTAATATGGTCGTCTTGGTCGACCATGTGATCCGCAGTGATCGAGAGCAGCGTCAGGTCATGAATGTGTCTTCCAGACGCTAAGAGTAACAGCATGGCGCATATTCTGGAAACATCAAACAGACTAAGACTATCCACCTGTGGACTATTACTAATAAGCCAGTCTACAAATAGCTGAGGGTTCCAAATGGGTGGCTTATTGGTAATAGTCTTTGCACAGGTTTCATTAGCAATACCCTTGAGTGCTTGTCGCACTAATGGATGTGAGCATAAGCTATTGGCATCTTCTGGTCTACAAAAGTTAGCTACCACTGATTTTTGCACGAGAACAGTCCTGTAGCTAAGGCCCAGTGTATTATGTAAATAAATTAAATACCTCGCGATGCCGTCTGGACCTGGATTTTTGGCATCGGTTTTTACTGATCGACACCGAGTAACCCATTTCAGCCATGATTGCTTATATGTCCTCAAGGTGGATGGCCTCCGGCTGGCCTCGATCAACGATCTTTGTGACGATGACCAGTCACGTAATAAGTCGTCCCACCATACCTCCAATGCAAGACGGTCCATTTGAGGAGGTGGACGGCCCGTGGTTGAATCTATCAACACCCTGTGTAGGTTGCGAATGGTGAAGGGCGGGCACAGAGCTTTCGTCTTGAGGTCCGCTCGCCAAAACACGTTCAGCCACCGTGGACACACAACCATGTACTTTCCCCTCGCATGATTGAGTGCAAACAGTACCTGGTGCATGAGGCATGGTGGTGGAAATACCCATGTCAGTTTGTACGACCAACTCCTGCTGAACGCGTCGTGATACACTGCCATCGGATCCCTGAGATCCCTCGATGCGTACCGGGGAACTACGTCGGCAGTTTGCGATGCAAATAGATCCATTACTGGAGTTCCCCATTTGTGAAATATGACTTCGCAGGCTTCGGGAAGTAGATGCCACTCGGGAAGCTCTTTGAATGTTGACAGACTGTCTGCCACAGAGTTCAGCGGGCCTGGTATGTAACTTGTTACCAGATGGATTTTATAAGTTATTAGGTAACTGTAAATAGTCTTGGCGATACTTAACAAAGGTTCGGAGCGAGTCCCGCCCTGGTTTAGAAGATAAGCAAGAGCCGTCCGATTGTCGCTCTGCACCAGAACCGTCTTGCCCGCGAACAGTTGAGCTTTGTTCTGTAGGACAAACAAAACTGCTAGGAGTTCCTTCCTGTTAGCTCGAAGCGTTGTAATTTTGTGACTGCATCAAGACGCGTCTTATCAGCCTTTTAAATAGATTCAGCCAACGTGGTTTCCAAATCTTCTAGCTCAGGCACCAATGGTGGGGCCGGAGGCATAAGATCGGACAGGGTGTCCGAGTCATTATTCTGCCGACCCTGTTGCGTGGGATTAATAAACCCAAGCGCCGCTGGAGCAGGTAAACCAAGTGGCTGCACATGCGAAAGTAACAATTTAATTGATTCTAACTCACGGTTAAACTGTTCAAACCTCTTGTCAAGGACATCCGGGGGGTTTCATCCTTGCTGCGCGAAACGGAATGCGGTACGTTTGGCGGTATGTCGGGTGATCGCAACGTCTGCGACGTGCGCGACAACGGTGGTGTCCGCAGCAGCGATGGCAGGTCCAGCATGACCTGCGCCGACGTGCTTGAGGCCCCGACACTCACGTTCGCCTGCCCCGCGTCGTGCCGCGGCGTTTTGGGCGGCGGCAAAGACTCGTCCGAATCGGAAATATCTTCATCCGGGAAGCAAAGCCGCCGAGAACCGTGACTACGTTTAGCCATTTTTGCCGATGTGAACGCGACGAAGTCGAAAAACCAACTGAAGTCCGCGTGACAATGCTATCTATTTTATAGACTCACACACACACCTACCTACAGTGGAGAGAAAATTTATAAAAATTGTTATCACTGTGACCCAAATAATGCCGATAATACCGAGAAAGTCGAAACGCCTATCTCACATGTTTACTAGGTTTCAGACAGGCTCAGACTACATAATATAAATATTATCATGATAAGAAAAATAATTGTGAAATAGGTAGATTTTATCCGGGACAAAAAGTTTTTATACATGATAGAAATACTAATCAAAAATTAAAAGGGGAAATTGTTAAAGAGGAGAAATATAGGTCATACTTAATTTTATTAGAAAACGGGGAAAAGGTTGTTAGAAATAGATATCATATTTTTAAAGGTTCACCATGGAGACAATCTAATGATAATAATTATAACTGTTTAAATGACTTTGTAAATGTTACAGACCAGAGTTCTTCCACACAGAAAAGAGTTACTTTTAATTTAGATAATAATGTTGAACATGTTTTACCAAATAATAACAATAATTTTAATAATAATGTATCTAGGTATGGAAGGACTTTGAGGCGACCTCATTATCTAGGGAACTATGAGTGTTAAAATTTATTTGTATTTTCTATTATTAAAAAGGGGGATGTCAGTAGTGTAGACCATCCATAATAAAGTGTTGTGTGCGTGAATTTAGATTATCTGTGGTGTCGGTGGTAAAATATAGAACATGGCTGATTATTACAAGCCCTGCAGTTTTATTTAAAATGCAATTAGAATCCCAGTATCATACTAAAACTAATTCAAGATCTATTATGGAGATCACATAAACCTAACACAAGCTTATAAGCTTAGATGGAGGGGTCATATTAATTATTATAATTTTTATTGTTTTGTTTTCAATGCTCCATAATACTTATTGTGGGTATGTTGGTAGCACACACAATGAGTAGAAGTTCCGGTTTTGGGTGAAACCATTACCTAAAGGTGAATGACTTACCTATAAATCAACAGTAATTAGTAATTACCTTTTTTGGCACACAGTGGCCTCTATGGTTCACCATTTTTTCTGCGGTTAAGCTGTCCATCAATGCAGCAGCAGAGTTGTTGATGGCCTGCCCGAGCATGTTTTAAAGTCGCCTCGTTCCTGGCTTCAATAGCATCCAGCCTTGATTGAGCAACTTCGAGAGGGTACATGGTCTGTTTCTAAAAAAAAATATATATTTTGTAACATCGGGCGACATACTTTGCCCATAAAGTGGGGCGTTAATGGTCAAAACAAATAATTGCAAGATCTTTACCTTCGATAAACTTCGCCCTTCATTGGTGGTTTTCCAAATAATCAAGTAGAGCCGAAATTTGCTCAATTATCACCATTTTGTATAAAATCAATAAATGTAGGCTTCTCGGTCAGTGGGTCGTCTTAGGGGTAAAAATATACAAACAAAAATCTAACTAGACAATCAAATGAAAATAAATACAATAACAAAACACCGGCCGCTAGATACAAAAACAAATAAACGTCAGTAAACAGTAATGCCACATTTGACTTTGACATATAAACAGATAAAATATTAAATTTACATTAATCCGCGTTGAAAATTTTAATGTTTTTTCCTATTTACGAACTTTTTATTAATTCAGATGGCTTAAAACACTAATAAATAATATGTAAATAAATAAATAATATGTAAATAAATAAATAAATGAAATCTGGCATGAATAAATGTTCAAATGTAATAGTAGTTTTTCGAAAATCATTTCTACTAACGGGTCTTATATTAATGGCAATACAACAAAGTCATTACAACACGAGACCATTGTCCGGACAATGATCGATCACTATGAATTTAGCAGACTACGAACTTTTACCAAAATGACAATAGGATCGTGTTGGACTGACGAAGAGCGTTATATAAAGAGCATTATTCTAAGCAACTGTTCTAAATACTCATGATGAGTCATCATCATCATCTGCCTAGCCTTTTCCCAACTATGTTGGGGTCGGCTTCCAGTCTAACCGGATGCAGCTGAATACCAGTATTTTACATGGAGCGACTGCCTATCTGACCTCCACAACCCAGTTAGTACTGGGTAATACGATACCCCTTGGTAAGACTGGTTGTCAGACTTTCTGGTCACTGACTACCTGTAACGACTGTCAAAGATCTACTAATAACAGCCGGGACCAACAGCTTGACGTGCTTTCCGAGGCACGGAGGAAACTCGGTATGTAGGGGTGGTGGTCACCCATCTACAGACCAACCTAGGCAAGCACGGCTTAACCTAAAGATCGACCCGAGCGGCTGTTATTATTTAGCCACAAGCTCCTCATGATGAGTGATTATTAGAATAAAAAATAGAAAATAGAATTAATTTCTTACTTTATAAATTTAGATGCTCTATTTCTTGTTTATGTCAAGAACAGTAATTAAATATAGTTAATCTACGTTTACCTAAATGCAGCTAGGTAAAAAAGTAAATTGATTTTTTGCAGGTGTTTGCAGCACACATGCTTTACATAGGGCTGCTTTACACCGGGGCAACCAACGATATTCTATTAAACAGATATGTTGTGAGCGCGCAATCGTGAAGAGTCAAAAACGTGCCAATTGGCCTGTTTTGCCTTTATTCTGCGTTACTGCGTGTATGTGAGCTGGCTCTGCCCCGCGGCACACTTTTTTCCGTGGTTTTGTAGGTGTAATAACATATCTGTATAATATGGCTAGTTTATACTTTACACCGGGGCAACACTGTGCGGCACTGCAGCATGCCACAAAGGCGCATGCTACAATAATTTAGAATGTTGCACATTGTGCGGCATTGCAACAACTTGCGTCATGTATCAGACTGTCACAGCTTCTATCCAAACACTATGGATTCCATGCCACAATCTTGGTACGTCATACAGTTTATAGGTTATGTTTGGGATGCTTTGAAAATTATCTAGGCACGATGTTGCCTCGGTGTAATATAGTCTGCGGCATACCGCAATTGCCGCTCACCGTGGTTAATTGCATCATACCAAAAGATGACGCACGCCACAATATGTAGCTCGCTGCAATGCCGCACAGTATGCCCCCGGCGTAAAGCTACCTTTAGAATATCATTGGGGGCAACACTACATGTTGTGGCGTGCGTCGTATTATGGTGTGCTACAAATAACGATACAATGCAGCAATTGCGGTATGCGGCAGCGTATTTTACGCCGAGGCAACATCGTGCCTTTTTCAAAGTATCATGCTGTGTATTTTATTGGAGTGTTTTGGTCTACCAACTTGATTGATCGAGGGGATAAGACACCGTAGAATATGGCTGATGAAGTAACTTTAGCAGCATGACGCAAGGTGTTGCCAAGCCACACGATTCTTGCCACAAAGTGCAACATTTTAAAATATTGTAGCATGCGGCCTTGTGGCATGCTGCAATATCGCATAGCGTTGCTCCGGCGTAAAGCAGCCTCTAGAGTTCAACAACTGCAGGCAAGATTGTAAATGCATGTTACCTATGGGTTAAAATCATCATCTGCCTGCCTAGCCTTTTCCCAACTATGTTGGGGTCGGCTTCCAGTCTAACCGGATTCAGCTGAATACCAGTATTTTACAAGGAGCGACTGCTTAACTGACCTCCACAACCCAGTTAGTACTGGGAAATACGATACCCCTTGGTAAGACTGGTTGTCAGACTTTATGGGCCACTGACTACCTACCTGTAACGACTGTCAAAGATCTACAAATGACAGCTGGGACCAACAGCTTAACGTGCTTTCCGAGGCACGGAGGAAACTCGGTGTGTAAGGGTGGTCACCCATCCACAGACCAACTTAGGCAAGCACGGCTTAACCTAAAGATTGACCCGAGCGGCTGTTATTACTTAGCCACGAGCTCCTCCACATAAGGGTTAAAATATACAAACAAAAATCTAACTAGAACACTCAAATGAAAATAAATACAATAACAAAACACCGGCCGCTAGAAGAAAAACAGATACACGAGAGCAATGATATTTAATTAAACAGATATGTTATGAGCGCGCAATCGTGAAGACTCGAAAACGTGTCAATTGACCTGTTTTTCCTTTATTCTGCGTCACTGCGTGTATGTGAGCTGGCTCTCCCCCGCGGCACACTTTTTTCGGTGGTTTTGTAGGTGTATAACATATCTGTTTGTTAGAATATCATTGCACGAGAGTAAACTATAATGTCACATTTGACTTTGACATTTATACAGATAAAATATTAAGTTTTACATTAATCCGCGTTGAACATTTTAATCTTTACTACTTTATGGATATTTTTGTCTGACTGAATAAATAAATTGAATTGAATTGAATTTAATGTTTTTTCCTATTTACGAACTTCTTATTAATTCAGATGGCTTAAAACACTAATAAATAATATGTAAAAATATATAAAATGAAATCTGGCATGAATAAATTTTCAATTTTAATAGTAGTTTTTCGAAAATCATTTCTACCACCGGGTTTTAAAAATGGCAATACAACAATATCATTCCAACACAATTCTATTACGAGACCATTGACCGACCAGTGTGTTCGTGGCGTAAACATAAATAAAATTATCTGTGAAACTTTGTATCACTTTATTTCATATGATCAAAAATCAATAAATCTTATTTTACTGGTCTCCGTTGTTCGACCATTTTTTATATCCTTCTTAGGGCCGATTTTTCAATCCTCAGATAAACAGTTAGATAGTACTTATTAGACAGATAGGAAAATATTGCATTTTTCAATCGTCAGATAGGCTCTATCTGCTCAATAACGGCCGTATCTGACAAATAAATCTATCTGCTTCTTTGACGGCCAGATAAACGTTAATTCAATAGATACAAGACGTTTAATTTGAGGTTATTTTTTCTTTTTCCAAAGTAATATCAAAATTATGGAGATTTTTGATACTATTGATGATCTGGCAATTGAAGAAGAGGCTTTCTTGTATGAATATATAAATACTGAAAGGAAACAAAGAGTAATCAGACCAAGACCCGACCAGTTTGCTATGTGGGATTCAAAAGAATTTCATCGCCGTTTCAGACTTTTAAAAGAATCTGTACTATATTTGCTTCCCCTGATAAGTGATAAAATTAAGCACGAAACACAAAGGTAAGTTTCAGCTAGTTTTTACAATAATTAATAGTGATCTAAGTAGGTACATAAGTACATAAACAAAATACAGTTCTGTTAGTGTCCATAACAGCTATAAAACACTTACCAACACTTTATTATTGTTTCAGGAACCAATGTATCTCACCCATGTTGCAACTACTTATTTCCCTACGATTCTTTGCCACTGGAAGTTTTTACATCACTGTTGGAGATTTTGGAGGCATACATAGCTCCACTATGTGCCGTATTATAAAAAAAGTTGCTGAAGCCATAGCATCTTTGAGGCCAACATTCATTCAGTTGCCAAGAGGTAGTGAAGAAATAAGAAAAACTCAGGAAGAATTCTATAAAATAGCCAGATTTCCTAGAGTGATCTCAGCCATAGATTGCACCCACATTAGGATTCAGTCGCCTGGTGGAAACACAGCAGAGGAATTTCGAAACAGAAAAGGCTTTTTTTCCTTTAATGTTCAGGCAATGTGTTCAGCAGATTTGCTATTTCAAGATATAGTAGCACGTTGGCCCGGCTCCAGCCATGACAGCATGATATTTGCAAATTCATCGGCTAAATTTCATTTTGGGAACGGTGAATTTGGCAATGGAATTGTACTTGGTGATAGTGGTTATGAACAAAACAATTACCTATTGACTCCTTTTCAAGAACCAAATACACCAACTCAGAGTTTGTATAATGAGTCACAAATACGAACACGAAATGTAATAGAGAGATGCTTTGGTGTGTGGAAACGACGCTTCCCAGTTTTAAGCATTGGTTTAAGATGTAAGCTTCCACTAGCACAAGATGTAATTGTAGCTTGTGCAGTATTACACAACTTGGCAAGAAGGAAAAATGAAGAGGAACCGCCGGAGGATCCAGAAGTAAATGTTCCACCACAACCAATGTTTGCCCCCATCATACTCAATCCCACTGGTGAAGAAAGGCACATGACTAGAAACATTGTGCTAGAATATTTCAGTTCCTTGATTATCTAAATTACTGAATTAAGCTTATTACTTCAAAATTAAACAAATTTTACTTTCAACAAGTCTTTATTTTCTTTTACATATTATATGCATTACCATTGAAAACCGGTCCTGTGTTTCTTATTTTTTGTAGAATTACATCATGAATTTCTTGCTTTCTTGCCTCATCATTAGCAAGATGTATCATTTTAAGTTTGTGTTCATCTTCAATGAACTGTTGTTGCTTTATGGCAGTCTCCATTTGCAACTGAACCAGTTCCAATCGGGCTGCACTTAATTTATCCAGCCTGCCGGTAACACTTGCTTTTGTAACTGTATCTGGTTTTAATATAGCTGACACCTTTGTTTTCAGGGCCTTTGGATGCCATTTTACCCATTTATTTTCTGAAATCATAAGTTCAAATAAACAAACAATTCACAAACAATATTAATATCACACCTATTATTTTATTTGTTGTAGAATCTGCAAATTTTGCAACACGCTACTTTCTCCAATATTATTTATTGCAAAAGTAGAATAGTACCTGTTTGATATTTATTATCCTCTTCATTTCTTTCCAGGACTATTGACTCGTTCATTTCTAAAATAATTAAATTAATAACAACATTAAATTAAAATGTTACATATAAGTTAGTATAGGTAAGCTGTTTGCACCTGCTAGAAATTGGCTATTGCAGCTGTTGTAACGTGTGTTACGTACGACAATGTGAATAGGATAGACTATCTGTTTGCGAGTAGAATAAGAAAAAAACAGGATACTGACCTGGTATTATAATATCGGCATGGGTATTGCTAGTAGAATTTATCTCTAATTCCACAGAGTTCATGTCAATTGCATTCAGCACAATGTTGTCATGGACAGAAATTATTGGTACTGGAAATCAATATAAAGTAATATTAAAAAATTGAAGTTTTATGTAAACAGATTATAAGAAACTAGGATGAATTCCAAATGTTTTTCAAGATAATAATGAATACCTACATGTAATAATATCACTGTCGTGACGCGCTTCCAGGCCAGTAATATTAGAGCAAATGCTCAGCACCTTTTCTTCAACTTCGTTGAAATCTGGAGCATTTGAAGGCCCTCCACCAGTTCTATACATCTCCTGCCGTTGCACAGAGGACTTCTTTTTGGTACTTTTTTTTATACCTTCATACTTTAACTTTAATGTCTTCCATGTTCGAATACTACTCGATATTCCACATGAGTTAAAAGAACTCTCAATTTTCTTCCAAGCCGCATCTTTGTCTTTATTAGTGACCGCATCAGTCTTCTTGTTTTCCACAATATGTTTGTGCTTGTCGACTAGACTAACGAGCAATTCTACTTCAGCAGCATTGAAATTAGCAGAGCGCTCTCTTTTCTTCGATTCCATTATTAGGAAAATAATACCTAACAACTGACAATAAACCAACTACAAAATCACCACACACGAGAAAAAGAAATAAAAGATGCACGGGATGCACACTCAGAATGCACCACGGAAAATTTAGAGGTTATTAAGAAACGTCAAATAAACGAATGTCAAAACATTTGCTATCCTTTTCTAACACACATTACACCGTATGCGTGTTTCACGCTCCCACAATATTACAGTGAAGTTGGTAACTAAATTCCACAGATAACTATTAGCTTGCTCTCTGGCCATTGAAAAATGCAACAATTTTATTTGTCCTTTTATGAGTCAGGTAAGTTAATTTGCTAGGTAGTTATTTGTTCAGTTATTCGTTGATTGAACAATCGGCCCTTAGACAAGTACGAAACAATAGAATATAACGCCTTATTGCCAGTATAAAAAAATAAAACATTTCAATGTAGCCAGAATAAATAAAACCTATGTTCTGATACGAACATATTGGGGGCGCCTCTGGCCTTCTACAGAACAGTGGAACCCAAAAAATTGAATTATTATAAACTTAATTAGTAATTAACTATTATCCTAATCCATAGGAAAAGGACATACCTTCGTTACACTAGTTCGGATGACAGATCCCCTTGCTGTCTTAACCTCTAAAGCACGAACACATCCATCTTTACCAGGCATTACATTTAAAATTCTTCCTACCGGCCAGTCAAGGGGTTTTATGTTATCATATTTTAAAATTACCATATCACCTGGTTTTAAGTTTGGTTGGATAGTTTTCCATTTTGGTCTATTTTGTAAAAGCACCAAATAATATTTATGCCATTTTTTCCAAAATAATTGTTGCATTTGCTCACACTGTTTCCAAAATGATAATCTTCCAACATTCTCATTAGTTAGATTTAATTCAGGATAAGAAGACAATGGTGATCCTGTTAAAAAATGTCCAGGTGTCAAATAAGACATATCATCTGGGTCTCTAGATAGAGGCGTCAACGGCCGCGAGTTAAGAATGCCCTCAATCTGCACAATAACAGTATACAATTCCTCATAGGTTAACACTGTATTGCCTATTACCCGTTTCATATGATACTTAACACTTTTAATACCCGCTTCCCACAAACCACCGAACACAGGGGAGTAACCTGGTATGAAATGAAAGGATATTCTCTCCGTATTGCAAAAATCTATTACAGTGTCTTGGTGACTTGTGGAAGCTTGCAAAACATATAATTCTCTTAACATATTAGCAGCCCCTTTATAACAGGCACCATTATCGCAATAAATTTTTGTGGGTTTGTTCCTTCTGGATATAAATCTTTTCAAGCAACCCATAAAAGTCTTTGTTGACATATCAGATGCTAGTTCTATATGTATCGCTTTAGTTACAAAACAAACGAATAATACAATATAAGCCTTTGTTATTACTGGATTACGAATACGAGTTTGCTTGACGCTAAAAGGGCCACCATAATCAGTGCCAACTATCTGAAATGGCCTTGTCATATTTACCCTATCCAAAGGTAACGATCCCATTAATTGGGTAGCATTCTTAGCCTTTAATTTAAAGCAAATAATGCATTTATATAAAACAGATTTTATTTCACGTGAAGCATTAAGAATCCAGTATTTTTCACTCAAACTAGCAAGAACTAAACTTTGACCTGCATGTTTTAATTGAGTATGTTGCCTCCATATAATCCCCTTAGTAACATTAGATTTTTTAGGTAAGATTATTGGATGCATCTCTGTAAAAAGTAAGTCAGCATTTTGCAATCGACCACCTACTCTTAATAATTTACAAGAATCAAGAAAAGGATTAAGACTACTCAAACTGGATTTTACATTGTTACCAGTTTGTAAGCATTGAATCTCACTTTCAAAGTGTTTACCCTGATCTAATCTAATTATTGTCTGCAAGGCAGAATCTAGCTCATTTGGACTAAATTTTTTCACACCTTCAACGTGTTGTGCCTTACAAAGATTTATAAATCTTAACACATATGCCATTATTCTAGTAGTTTTTTCTATATCTGAGTATTTCTCCACCATCAACAATAACGTGTTGCCCTTAACACATACATTGCTTGATTTTAATTTAGGAATTGTTTCTTTTAGTTCAGGTATATTTTCTATGGACATTAACAGTGGAATAATACCATGCACAAATTCAGCATTTCCCATGCACTTGGGTCCATGCCACCACATTAAATTATCCTGCAAAGAAGAAGGGCTTACACCTCGAGACAGACAGTCTGCTGGGTTATCTGCTGTATTGATATACAACCATTTACATGAGGAAGTTAACTGAAGTATTTTCTTAACTCTATTAGCAACATACATGTCTAACCTCACAGGTTCTGTTTTAAGCCATGCAAGTACTATCTTAGAATCTGAATACAAATATGTACGCACATTATATTTTAAAGATAATTTAGTATTAACTTTGTTTGCCAATATAGATAACAATAATGCACTTTCAAGCTCAAGTCGAGGTATTGTTAATGTTTTGTTTTTAGGATTGATGCGCGACTTCGAACAAAATAAATTAATATATACACGTTTATCAGGTCCTATCACCCTTAAATATAAGCAACAACCATAGGCAACACTAGATGCATCAGAAAATCCAACTAGTTCAAAGCTGTTACATACAATACCCTTTGCATTCCTAGGAACAGCAATACATGGCATATTTATCAAGTCTTTGGCAAATTCAACCCATTTTTTATTAATATTTGAGGGCAACTGCTGATCCCATCTCATATCATGAAACCACACTTCTTGCATTAAAAGTTTTGCTGAGACCAATATAGGTCCAACAAGACCAAGTGGGTCAAAAAATTTACTTATAAAACTAAGCATTTCCCTCTTAGTATATTCGAGTTTTAACTCTTTTACAGGACATTGTATTTCCAAACTATCGGTTCTCACATTGTAGATTAACCCTAATGTTTTAACATACAAACAGTTTTTATCAAAATCCTTTTTATCTAATTGATGTAAATTGACAGGAATGTCGTCAAGTAAGGTAATATCATTAGAACACCATTTATGTAATGGGAAACCTCCCATGCTTAATAATTTGCAAAGCTCATTTTTTGTCTGGTTTAGCTCATAGATATCATCACTGCCAAATTGTATATCATCAACATAACTAGAGTTCTCCAAACAAAATGCAGCTAAAGGAAACTGATCCTTAAATCTATGCGCTAGTTCAACTAAGCAGCGAGTGGCAAGGAAGGCATAACTTTTTAAACCATATGTCACAGTCTGTAATTGAATACATTGAACAAGACTTTCCCTGGTTTCGCGCCAAAGAATATTTTGTAACCCACAATATTTTTCATCCAGAAATATTTGTCTATACATAGCCTTAACATCACAGAGAACTACATATTTATATGTTCTCAACAAAGTCAATATGTCAAACAAATCACTTTGGACAACTGGCCCATTCAACAAAATATCATTTAATGCTAAGCCAATTTTTGTTTTTGCACTTCCATCAAACACAGCCCTGACTGGTGTTGTTTTGCTATTAGGATTTATAACAGGATGATGAGGAATAAAATGTAATTTACAAATATCTAGGCCTTGATTTGTAATATCCAAGTATTTTGCATGTCCTTGCTCTATATAATCTGATATAAACTTTTTATATTGTTGGAACAAGTTAATATCTTTAGCAAATCGCCTTTCTAAGTTGTGCAATCTACTCAAAGCTATGGGAAATGAATGACCTAACCCTGGATTATCCCATTCAACCTTTAAAGGTAAAGCAACCCTAAACCTATTGTTTACTAATGTTACAGAATCCTGAAATATTTGTTCAGCTTGCTCATGTTCAGAAGTATCCTCTTTAAATACCATGGTGACATTTTCACATTCCCAAAATTTTAACATTGTTTGTTCAAGCTGACTATCTTTAGTAATGCATGTATTACATACCTTTATACAATCATATGGTTTTATTGTCAAACAAAGATTAGAAGAGCTTATCCCTCCTGAGGTGATAGGCAGACTACCTGCTACTACATATCCCAATCTTGTGTTTATCAGGTATGGTCCTGATGGAGTTACTGGTAGGGACTCACGGAGCAGCACCTGGAAAAATATGTCACACCCCAATAGTAAAGACAGTACTCCAGTTTTATTAAAGTTTTTGTCAGCCAGTTCCACATAAGATGGAAAGGTAAATTGTGAAATGTCAAACGACTGCTGCGGTAATGGGCATGCAATACTTTTTACAACACAGCATGAAACTTCAACACTGTTGTTATTTATGTTTGAGTAAACAGTGAAATTAGCCCTGCGTGAAACATTTTGTTCACCTCCTTGACACACACCTATGATAAGCTGATCATTCTCACTTAATTTACATTTAATGCTATTAGCCAAGCTTTCAGTAATATTTGATAATGACTCCCCGAGTCAAGTAGAGCTCTAGCAGTGATGAACGTGCCATCATCTTTTACCAAGCGTACCATAGCTGTGGGCAATAAGACATCTGTATAAGCTGTAGCATTCGATAATGCCACCCTATTAACTCCTGCACTATTTTCTGGTTTATCCAGCAATGCTGCATTACTAGATGCATTATCATGCAAAAGTGTATTGTGCCTTTGTCCACATGTCACACATTTTAGTTTTAGTAAACACTTTCCATTATGGCTATTTAAGCATACGTTACAAAGCTTATTGTCATTAACAAAGGATATTCTTTCTTTCTCAGAAGCTAATTTAAATTTTAAACACTCATAAAGCTTGTGTGCCTGTTGACAATACTTACATGATGTGGACTTGGATGTGCTTACACCGCTCATTACCTTGACTGGCCTCTGGGAATGGGAGGCCTTATCATCAGTGGTGTTTTCCATTGCAATAGCCCTCCGTTCCAGAAAATCTAGGAACTCGGGCAACTTAGGCATCTCCTTACTAAGCCGTTCCTGATGGAACCCTCGGTTGGTGTAGTTATCTACCTTTTTGGACAATATATTAACTAGCAAGGTGTCCCAGTGCTCCACCGGCTCCTTCAGATTCCTTAGTGCAGCAATATTTAAGTTTATTACTGAAACAAGAGACCTCAAACCTTGAGCAGTGCATTTTGTGACTATGGGTAACTCCAGAATGTTATTAATATGATGATTGACTATGAGTAATTTATTGTTAAATCTATTGTTTAGCAATTCCAATGCAACATTATAATTTTCATCAGTCAACATTAAATTTTTTATTAGATCTAGAGCCTCCCCAGTCAAGAATGAGCGTAAATAATGCAATTTTTCACATAAACTTAGCCGATTATCTGCATCAATAACCGACATAAACATATTAATGAACGGTGGAAAATCCACTACATTTTTGCCACAAAATGAAGCTATGTTTACAACAGGCAACCTTTTAAATTCACCTCTATGAGGTTTGGCATCTTCACGAATAGTTAATGCACTAGTTGCTGTGTTTAAATTGGAAACTGCAGTGAAATATTTTTCTTCCACTTCAGAATAATCTTCCCTAGTTAAATCGTTAGGACATAAATACAATATTTTTTTATTTAGAGTTTCATACTCACTGAATGCCTCAGATAATTTCTTATATTTTTCTTTAAGCAATTCCTGATGCAGTTCGGAGAGATTATTTTGTGAAAAATTATAAATTCTCGTAATACTACCTTTCACGTAGCCTCTTTGAGCAATGAGCTCCTGTAACTCGGCCATTATATGATTATACCAATTTTTTGCAACAACAATGTCCTTGTCCAATTTCGTTGCGCAGAACACAAACACAAAGGAAGTAAAAATTAAAATTAATACGAAATATACGAATCCAAAATGGCGCAGCTATTGAAGACTTGACAAAATCATCGCAGACAACACAACGCGCTTTTTCTTTTCTTTTTTCAAGATAGGCAACCTGATGACGTGCAATGCTGACGAATCACGAGGCTTCGCAACGCTGATTATGTTGGTATAACTTGCCCAGTCCCGTTTTTCTATCTTCTGATTGGATGCCGCACCTTCACTACCTTCACTTTATTTGCGTTCCAGCACCAGAACAAAAACGAAAGTTCGATGTTATTCTTAATTTTGTTGCCGTCTCTTTTTTGCACAGTACAATGTGAGTTGTTTTTTCAATGAAAATTTTTGACACCCCGCTTGACACTTGAAGGCCCCGCAAGCCAGCAGATGAAGCCCTGATGTATAATACTGAATTTTCAGCAATCCTCCGGGCCTTCCGCCAAGACCGCAGGAAATTCTCCTCCACGCCCACACGAAATAGTTATAGCAGGAACCAAATTTTCTTTGCTAATTAGAACCAAAATTTCTTTGGAACCAAAATTTTTTCGGTATCGGAACCAAATTTTTTCGGTATCGGAACCAAATTTATGTTCGTGGCGTAAACATAAATAAAATTATCTGTGAAACTTTGTATCACTTTATTTCATATGATCAAAAATCAATAAATCTTATTTTACTGGTCTCCGTTGTTCGACCATTTTTTATATCCTTCTTAGACAAGTACGAAACAATAGAATATAACGCCTTATTGCCAGTATAAAAAAATAAAACATTTCAATGTAGCCAGAATAAATAAAACCTATGTTCTGATACGAACACAGTGATCTATCATTATGAACTTAGCAGACTATGAACTTTTACCAAAATGACAATGGCGTCGTGTAGGAATGACGAATTTTATAAAAATAGCAGACTTGGGGCCCAGTATGGCTGCAAGTGAAGTCCGCTGGCTCATTCATTTGTTGAAAGATTTTGATATTAATAATACATGTCCTGTTAAAATGTATAGTGACAATCAGAGTGCCATTATGGTTGCTAATACTGATAGCACCAAACGACTGAAACATATTGATATTCGCTTCCATTTTATTAAGGAACAAATTAAGAAAGGAAAATTGTTATTAAAGTATATTTAAACAGAAGAACAGACAGCTGATATGTTTACAAAGGCATTAAACAAAACTTTGTTACTTAGATTTATAAATAAATGTGGTTTAAGCGAGTAGTTAGAATAAGTAATGTTAAGTTAAAATAAATAATGTTACATTGAGGGGGGTATTATCTGTGTAATATCAATGCAATATTATGTTCTTAATGTTGGTAAGAAATACTCTTAAATTGGTAACATTTTTTCTGTTCTGTTGAAGCCATCTTTTTTTCTCTGCACCAAAATGTACTCGCTGTGTATGAAGTTAAATAAAACAATAAGTAATTAATTATCAAGAGTTTTACTTAAAAATAACATCTCTTCATGAAAGGCCAGTCGAAAAGTTTAAGGCTCCGAAGAACTCGCTTAAACGCCGTATTGTCGATGAAGACCCAAGAATTGAGCAAGCTTTGTCCATTATGAATAACGTGAACAAGCAGATGGAATCAAAAAAACCTGATGACGACGACATTTTTGCTGCAGCCGTCACAACGAAATTAAGGAAAATTAAAGATGAGCGAACGAAGATTTTAGTACAAAGGGATATTGATAATTTATTGTATGACGCTATTATTGGTACTGGAAAATATGTTACAACTCCAATGCCTTCACCGTATTCAGATTTGTCAAATTCTCAGAGTCAACTACCGGCTTCAAGTATTCAGGGCCGCGATAATGATTATTCATATCTTTTACGTCAGAATGATGGCGAAGTAATATCTTGGCATGATATGTAATGCAACAAAACTGACTAAAATAAAATGGAAAGTGTGTGTACCTTAACATTTTCTTTATGCAAAATTTATGAACACACACGAAGGTTGTTGATTTTTCCATTCCTACTGAATGTTCAACCGACATGTATCTTTATTGTAAAATGAGAAGAAAGGACCCTAATATTATTTTTTGTTTTAGATCAAGATGACTTTTGCCTGCAACAAGTTATAAAGGAGAAAGGAGAATGGCGAGATTGCATGTAATTCGGGACCCAGTGATATGTGTAGCGTACATTATAGAAAC
>LR990643.1:27130373-27313372 GCA_905147715.2 Xestia xanthographa
TATGAGAGGGAATGGGCTATAAACCACCACGCGGGCCCAGTGCGGTTTGGTAGATGTGTGAGACTGCACCAGCAGACTCACGATGTCCGCGATTACGCGGAGCCCCAATCAAAATAAAATTGTCCAATCGACAAGTGAATACAACTATTCAACTATTAGATATAACTTACCCATCACGTTGGAACCGGAGATGTGGCGTATTCCCTGGTTCCGTCTTATCTGGGTGGGGTGTAAGTATAACTGTGGTTTGTGTGGTGTATGTGTAGTTATGTGAGATTACGACGGTAACCAAAGGGCGCCCCACAGCGCGTACCGACGTCTTTCTGGACAAACCTTCCTATCACACACGTGGCACCTTTCACCAATGTCCAACTGAATTTTATCCCGGTTTGCTAACCCAATCGGGGATGTAATAGTCCAGCACTGAATTTAGGAAATTACCGGCGTTCAAATAAAACACAAAGGCCGGCTACATAACCAACAAATCACTCGCGGTCATGACCCCAAATGGCGAGATTTCTCAATTTTCACTCAATTATCAACAAAATATCAAACACCGATCAAGATGGTATCGGATTAACAATAACTCAAAGTTTTCAATCAATAATTACACGAAACAGCGTGTACCAAAATTACAAGCACGGAGCGACCATTATTTAATCCCTATGGGGTGGTCTTTTTGATTAAAAACGCAGAAATCTATTAAATTCGATATAATTGTAGAAAAAGCTTGCGCACAGTGCAAAATTGCTGACAGAAGGGAGGATGCGACGCACAGCGCCATCTAGAGTACAATTTTGACAACCGAGCTAGTCAATCTATGGGATTACAAAACGCGCTAAGTTTAAAATGATAACTAGTAGTTTTAATATTATTCATACAGCCCCCCGTTGAAAGGTAGGGCTTTCAACATTATAGATACAATGCAAATTTGAAAGGAAATTAATGACTCAAAAGTTATACAACTCAATGAAAAATTAAACATTTTTGACTTACTACATTTTAAAATAAAATTCTAAGTTCAAAGTTATGAAAGAACAGTTTTACTACAGTAACAGAACAGTAACAGTTTTATTTATATTTAGTTTAAGTTTCTGGAACAAAGTACCAAAAAAGACAACAAAGTACACACAAATTACAATTTGAAGAAAATCAAGACTAGGTACACTTATGTGAAACATTAAAAAGTAACTTAATTACATTTTATTCCAAACACTAAAAATAATTTTAGGTTTTTTGCAGTTACATTATATTTTTTATCAAACTATTTAACTCTTAGTATTTGGAATAAAGGCATTTACACACTTTAAGCACTAAGTTTAGGTCTAGGATTAAAAAATAGGTAACCTTAATCTAAAGGTAAAGGAACAATCTTAGTTATAGGTCTTGTATAAGAACTATCTTTAGTTTTAACTACTACAGCTCTTATGTGGCCATCTTTGCCTGGAAACAGTTTTGTCACACGCCCTAGGGGCCACAGCATTGGAGGAACACTGTCATCCTTAAGTAAAACAATAGAATTCAACAACAAATCTGGTTTTTCTTTATCCCACTTATACCTTATTTGCAAAGTATTAAGATAGTCTGCTCTCCATCGCTTCCAGAACAGCTGACGCGTTTTACATAGCTGCTGATAAATATTTAATCTATTATCAGATAAATTGGTGTAGTCACCCTCTGGAAATGATGTCAGAGCATCCCCAACTAGAAAATGAGATGGAGTCAAACAAGTATCATCCCCAACGTCGTCCCTCAGGGGGGTCAAGGGTCTGCTGTTGACAATAGCTTCAATCTGAGTTAAAAGCGTGTACAAGTGTTCATAAGAAAGTATGGTACTACCTAGAACTCTTTTCAAATGGTGTTTTACCAACTTCACACAGCTTTCCCTTAGACCACCCCAGTGAGGCGAATTTGGAGGAATAAAATTCCACTAAATTTTTTCATTACTTACAAAATCTGAAATTTGTTCAAAATCTTTTTGAAACATGTTATATAAATTATGCAACTCATTGTTAGCACCCACAAAATTTTTACCATTGTCACTGAACATTTGCAAACATTTTCCCCTTCTAGAAATGAACCTACGTAAAGCATTAAGAAATTATTTAGTAGTAAGATCAGATACAAGTTCTAAATGTATGGCTTTAGTGCACATACATACAAATAAGCAAATGTAGCCCTTCACTATCAACGGCTTTCTAACGCGAGCGACTTTGAGCGACAGTGGACCTGCAAAGTCAACACCTGCAATCAGAAATGGGCGGTTAGGAGTGACGCGATATTTAGGCAGGTCTGCCATGATCTGTGACGCAGCTTCACCCTTATATCTGAAACAGCGAACGCATTTATGGATCAAGTGACGCACCCTATTTCTAGCATTTAGCGGCCACACGTGTGCTCGCAAGCTTGACAGAGTAGTCTGTGTGCCGGCGTGAAGAAGCCTTTCGTGCTCGTAGCGGATAAGTAAATCTGTAACATGCGAATGCGAGGGCAGCAAAAGAGGGAATTTTTGGTTGTATGAAATATTTGCATGACGCAAACGACCACCCACACGCAGTAGACCTTTCTCGTCTATGAAAATATTCAGATATTTCATCTGATTGAAAGAAAATTTCTCAGGATTAACCATACTATTTTTGCCAGAAAGTATTTCCAACTCCTTCGCGAAACAGTCACGCTGGACACACGCGATGATGGAATGTGAAGCATCTTTCAGCTCTCTGCCTGTCAAAAAACCAGTGACTTTAATAAATTTCTTAGAGTTATTAAGAAAACGCCGAACATATGCCATGAAACGAATCAATTTGCTCCAATCGGAATATTTCTGAAAAATCTCAATGAGATAAGGACATGGGACTTCCTGAACGACATGGGCGACTCGTTTTTGCTCTGGGATAGCAGTGTCATCACATTGCAGTGAGACATCCCACTGGGCAGTAGGCAATGACAGCCAACTTGGGCCGTGAAACCAAAGTTTGCAATCAGCGAGTTGCCGAGGTTCCAGACCTCTAGAAACCATGTCTGCTGGATTGTCAGCTGACTTCACATGCAGCCAATTTTCCTTGGGCGACAGGTCCTGAATTTCAGCAACTCTGTTTGCAACAAAAACATTCCACTTAGCTGGGTCAGCCCTTATCCAGCACAACGCTATCATGGAGTCTGTCCACAGGTAAGTGTTATTAGAATCAATGTGCAATACCTTCGCTACATTATTCATGAGCTTGGCGAGAAGAAGAGCAGCACAGAGCTCTAGCCTTGGCAGGGTTACAGGTTTCAGTGGAGCAACACGCGACTTAGCGCAGACGAAGTGGACTGTAGTTTTTTCAGGTAGGCTGCAGCGCACGAACACAACGCAGCCGTACGCCTTCGTAGAGGCGTCTGCGAAGCCATGGAGTTCCACCTTCACCATTCCCGGTGATATCATGAGACGAGGAACTGAAATTGAGTTCAAATGAAAGAGGTTAGTACAGAAAGACTGCCATATTTTTAAAATAGTCTCAGGAATAATAGAGTCCCAGCCCACACTTTCCTTCCAAATAGCCTGCATTATTAACTTAGCAAAAACTGTCACAGGAGCAATGAACCCTAAAGGGTCATAGACCTTTGCTATGTCTGATAAGACATTCCGCTTTGTAGGCTTGCTAGTCATCAAAGTGTCAGGCACCACGACTTGAAATTCATCTGAAGAAGGTTCCCACTTTAAACCTAAAGTTTTAAGAGAACTATTTTCATTATTGTTGAATGAAAAATTGCGTTTTTCAAGCTTTTCAGGGGGAATGTGGTGCAACAACTCTGCACTATTAGAATACCATTTATGCAGTTCAAACTTGCCAAGACTCAGCAGTTGCTCCAGTTCCTGGATGGTCCTCAACGCAGAGGGAAGATCATTTTTGCCATGCAAAATGTCATCGACATAGGTACCTTCTAACAGAGCCCTAGAAGCAAGAGGAAACTTCTCACCTTCATCCTCAACTAACTTCACCAAAGTCCTAGTTGCTAGGAAGCTGGCAGGGGCCGTCCCATACGTCACCGTATCGAGCTGAAGACATTTGATCTCCTCAGAAGGGTCATCTCTCCACAGGATCCTCTGGAGCGCTTGGTATTTCGGTTTGATGCGAACCTGTCTATACATTTTCGCAATATCAGACACAAAAACATACAAGTATGTGCGAAATTTTATTAAAATGGCAAACATATCCGGTTGCACTACCGGACCCACCAAAAGTATATCATTCAGGCTCACGCCTGATGAAGAAGGAGCAGACGCATTAAATACTACCCGCAGCTTTGTGGTAGAAGAAGTGTCCTTGAGGACAGCATGATGCGGCATATAAAATTCACTCTCTTTAGAGTTGGGATTTTTCTCCACAAAATGAGCATGACCTAAGTCAACAAACTCATGAATAAAAGACTTGTATGTCTGAAAGAAATCAGGATTATTTTGGAATTTTTTCTCCAATGATGAAAAGCAGCGGTAAGCAAGATTATAAGAGTCACCTAGTTTAGGTAGGAGCTCCTCATTGACAGGTAAATGAACATGGTACCTGCCAGTTTCATCCCTTGACACAGACTCAGCAAAACTCTGCTCACATACCTTTTCTTGAACTGACATTACAGGGTCGGTAGGTAAATCCTCCAAATGCCAAAATCGCTGGATATAATTCTGCAAAATAGACAAATAACATGAGCGCACATCCCTAGAGCGTGTAACATGCCTGCTTGCAGCCAACAAATCACCACAAAAAACCCATCCAAAAGCAGTGTTCAATAGATTTGGCAAACCAGGACCCAAACACAACTTGCCATCTTTGAGACACAATGCAAAACAATTAGCCCCCAGTATCATATCGATTTTCCTAGAAACATTGAAATCGGGGTCAGCAAGTGCTATAGAAGACGGCCAAGTAAAAGCTGCCTTAGCAAATTCAACAGTAGGCAAAGGATCAGTTATAAGATCCAACACACCAAACTCTGAAGTGAGTCTAAAATCAGAGCAGAGTGAAATAACAGAAAGCTCAATCCTCTTATTCACAGGCACAGTGTGACCTCCCACACCAGACACAGAGCAGTCAACATTATCAAAACAATTATTTGTTAGTTTGCTAGCAAACTCGGAAGAAATATAATTTTTCTGGCTCCCGGCATCCAAAAGCATGCGGCATTCATGACGGTTACCTGCAGCGTCATAGACATAGCCCAGTGCAGTAGGCAAAAGTGCCACCTGACACAAAGTAACACACTGAGGAGCAGTTGAAAGCGTTGACAAAGACAAAGTGTTCTTATTGACATTATCAGCATTTGATACAGGCTGGTTATTAGTGGCAGCATGAAGTGATGAGTCAGTATCCAAATGAAGTAAGTAATGATGTTTGTTATTGCATTTTTTGCAAGAAAAGTTTTGTTTAGTGCACTGTGCAACTGAATGATGATTTTTAGAAAGACACAAAGAGCATAATTTGGTTTTTTCAACAAATGAACACCTTTCCGCAACTGAGATTTTAAGGAATTTATAACACTTAGCTATGTGATGATTTTTGTTACAAAAAGAACACTGTGACTTGCCATTAGGAGCAGCAGAACTAGAAACTAAGGAGCGCGAAGCTGGAGAGTTCCTCACAGCACAGGCCGCATCATCTCGAGACAACATTTCAAGCGCCTGACAGCGCTGCTGCAAAAAGTCAATAAATTCTTGTAACTTAGGAAATTCCTTTCCGTCCCGCTGAAGCTCAAAGTCTTTTAATGACCCAAAGTCAAGTTTTGCAGACAAAATATGAATTAAAATTATATCTGACATGTTTATAATATTCAGTGACAATAATGAGTTGTAACACTGTGAAAAATCATTAAGAAGTTTGCGCAGACTGTAAGACTTATTTACTTTACATAGTGAGATTATACTTTGGATATGATGATTGGCAATTAAAACTTGATTATCATACCTGTTGGTAAGTGTAGACCATGCCTTCACATAGTTTTCATTGGTGCATTCCAACGTGGACACAAGGGACGCCGCCTCACCGCCCAGACAGGACTTAAGGTAGTAGAATTTCTGTACCGCACTGAGGTCGGCACTATTGTGCACCATCGACGTGAACAAGTCCTTAAATGCCATCCAGCTGCCATAATCACCGGAGAACACGGGGAGATTGATTTTCGGTAAGTTCGGCTTGAATTCCGTCGCGTTGTCACCCGTTGCGGTAGAGGAAGGTTTTTCACGGATAACCTCAAGACGCCACTTCAATTTTTTCATAAGCGCCGCGCACTTGTCCTCGACTTCCATGCCCTCGTCGCTCTCGGACGCGTCGTGAGTTTCCAACTCGATGTTAACATTTTCCAACTTGCCGAACAAATCACGAAGTCGCTCATAAGCCATATTTAGCTCGACACTAGACGTGATTTTCTCGATGTCACCCAAGCTGTTCCCCATGTGGGTGATACGCCCTTTGATGTATCGTCGTGCGTTGAGCAATTTCTTCATACTTTCAGCGTCGTCCGCCATTTTTTCTTACGCCGGTCGAAACGGAGCCCCAAACGAACCCGACAAAAGCGGTTATCCAACTCGAAAGACTCACCCCGGTCGCTAACTTTAATATCCGGGTGGATGGACCAATATTTAATCCCTATGGGGTGGTCTTTTTGATTAAAAACGCAGAAATCTTTTAAATTCGATATAATTGTAGAAAAAGCTTGCGCACAGTACAAAATTGCTGACAGAAGGGAGGATGCGACGCACAGCGCCATCTAGAGTACAATTTTGACAACCGAGCTAGTCAATCTATGGGATTACAAAACGCGCTAAGTTTAAAATGATAACTAGTAGTTTAAATATTATTCAACCATCTTTCAACCAAAATTGCACTGACAAGCCAACGTCATCGCACAGATTCGCACAGACAACGAAACGTAATCTGTCAAACGTCAAAAGGTGCGTTCAGAACTTGGTGGATGAAACATCTACCCCCCCCGGACGGGCCGTCCCGTCCGCTAATCAATTGGCAGTCTTGACAAGGTTGCGACCGCTCTCTTCATAACCGATCCATCCACTAAAACCTCAGCAAAACGAGGTACCCCGTCGGTGCCAGCCACCAAATTGAGAATGCGCCCCCGGCGCCAATACAGAGGCTTAAGGTTGGCATCCTTAATAAGGACGAGGTCTCCTATCTTGGGCGGATGAGTTTTATCGGTCCACTTGACGCGCTGCTGGAGGATGTGCAGATACTCTAAGCTCCAACGCTTCCAAAAGCTCTGAGCGAGCTGTTGCACCAACTGAAACCGCGATAGCCGATTTTGGCTCACATCAACAAAAGGGTACTCAGGCAGAGCGGCAAGTGGCTGTCCAATCAAGAAATGGCCCGGGGTTAGAGCCTCCAAATCGTTCGGGTCCGAAGAAAGCGGGCACAATGGACGCGAATTTAGTACCGCTTCAATGCGACAAAATACCGTAGCTAATTCCTCAAAGGTGAGAACGGTGTCTCCCAACAATCTCCGCCAGAGTCCCTTTGCCGCTTTCACCGCGGCCTCAAAAATACCCCCCCAATGGGGGCAGGCTGGCGGGTCAAACAACCAAGTGACCCCTCGACGGGCCAATTTGTTACCAATGTCAACCTGGCTCTCATTAAGAAAGTCATACACTTCCTTCAAATAGTTACTTGTACCCTTGTAGTTGGTACCGCAATCAGACCTGATCAGAGAAGGTAACTCACGGCGAGACGTAAATCTATCCAAAGTTGCGCCAAAGGCCTCCGTCGAGAGGGAGGATACCAGCTCCAAGTGCACTGCCTTAGTTGACAGGCAGACAAATACGCACAAATAAGCCTTGACAATTTTACTATTGCGAAGGGTAGACGTCTTTATCGAAAAGGGACCAGCAAAGTCTGTTCCTACGCCTGCAAAGGGCCTCGCCTCATTGACACGATCAGCAGGCAAGTCTCCCATCTGGGGCTGCATCGTTGGGGCCTTAGTCCGATAGCACGGTATGCAACGGAAGACTATGCTACGAATGGTACGACGAGCCGACAAAATCCAAAACTCTCGCTGCAGAATGGCCAACAGCGCATTGCAACCGGCGTGCGAGTTCTTAATGTGACGATCAGTCACCAACAATTTAATCAAATGGCCCGCCTTGGGCAACAAAATGGGGTGACGGACTCCATAAGGAAGGCTAGAGTGCCTCAACCGTCCTCCAACACGCAAAAGACCCGTTTCATCCAAAAAGGGGTTCAACTTACTAACGGCTCCCGACAACTTAACTCTACCGGACTTCAAGGTCTCGATCTCCTTCTCAAAGTGTACGGCCTGCACAGAGCGAACCCACAGGAGGAGTGACTCCTGTCGCTCTTGAGGAGAGAGAACCGGTGACAGGCGCTTGTCCCCTGGATTCCTAGCATTGTGACCAAAACGCCTGATCCACGAGGTAACGTTCAACAATTTGTCGAGGGAGCTGTATCGATCCAACAAAATATCAGGATCAAACGGAGGGTCCTTCGTCCCAACAGCGAGCACCTTAAGCCCGGGCAAAGGATCCGACATCAAAATTGGCGTTCGAGGCCAATCATCCTCGGGGCGAGTCAGCCAATCCGGTCCCCACCAAAGGGGGTGCACAATCAGGCGGGGGGCCATGCACCCACGTGAGGCTACGTCGCCGGGGTTCAAGTCTCCAGGCACGTGCCTCCAAATCAAAGGCGTTTCGGAATTTTGTATCTGTGACACTCGGTTCGCCACAAAGACCTCCAAGGAGTGGACGGACGTCTTCAACCAGCACAAAACAATTTGACTGTCCGTCCAGGCGTAAGAATTCCGAATGTTCACAGATCCACCTAAAGTTTGAGCAACGTGATTCAAGAGACGCACAAGAAGCGCCGCCCCTGACAACTCTAGCTTAGGGATGGTCAATGCCGTCCGGAGGGGGGCCACCTTGCTCTTGGCCATGATCAGTGACAACTTCACCTGGCCTGTCGCGCTGACGGTGCGCAGATAAACAACAGCTGCATAACCGTGCGAAGATGCGTCACAAAACCCATGAAGGGTAGCAGTATAGTTCCCAGGGGGGAGGATAGCGCGTGGTAACGCGACCTCGTTGACCGCAGGAAGTGCGGATACAAATTGGAGCCAATCTTCCAAAAGGGTTTCCTGAAGTGGCTCATCCCAACCAAGTTCCGCGGTCCAAAGGCGCTGGAGAAAACATTTCGCCCAAAACAATACCGGGCATATCCAACCATTCGGGTCAAAGGTTCTCGCGACAGTAGACAATACCAGTCGTTTAGTCCAAGTGTGTGGTGACTCCAAATCGACATCATACGTAAAGGTGTCTTGGACTGGTCGGTACTGAACGCCGAGAACGGCCAACATAGCAGGGTTGTCAGCATTTTCAAACAAATGGGGATCCTGCTTATGATCCTCTTCCACATCTTCCAACAGTGCTGGCGAGTTGGACACCCACTTACGCAACTTGTAGCCAGCGGAATCCAAAATTTGAACCAACTCGTCACGCAACAGGATAGCTTCCTCAACCGTGGAAGCCCCAGTGCAGACGTCATCAACATACAAGTCCGTTTTCAAGATGGCGGACGCCCGAAGGAACCTCAAGCGTTCTCGGTCTGCGAGCTCCCAAAGCGAACGAATAGCAACAAAAGGGCTCGATCGAAGGCCGTACGTATTCGTGTTGAGCTCATAAACAACCATGGGGTCCCGGGGATTCTCTCGCCACAGGATCAACTGATAACGTCTGTCATCCCGGTGAATAACCGTTTGCCGGAACATCATTTTGATGTCAGCCACAAAGACTACTTGATGACGACGAAAAGACGTGATGACATCACAAAGGTCCCTCAACAATTTGGGGCCGGAGTGCAAGCAATCATTCAAAGAGACACCAGAGGAAGTCCGCGCAGACCCATCAAACACTGTGCGCAGCTTACCGGTGGATGCCTTGAGGACCGCGTGATGCGGCAGAAAGTAATGCTCAACTGAGCGCCAATCTAAATTTGACACCGACATGTGTCCCAAGTCTGCGTACTCACGCATGAAATCTAAATATTTCTGCCGCAGCACCGGATCCCTGGCCATACGGCGCTCCATCGCCAACAATCTTTTCTCGGCCATAGGTCTGGACTCGCCGAGAGGTGGTCGAACTGCAACAAAAGGCAACCGTGTTACGAGCCGACCGGAACGGAGTCGACCTGTGTTGTTCTGATAGAACAACTCGCACTCCTCATGTTCCGGGTTCAAGCGGGCCACTTGCGGTGGCTCCTCAACCTCCCAAAACCTCTGAACAGCGTCAGAGAGAGAGCGGAGCCACACGCCAACGCAAAATCAGGCTCAGTTGGAGGGGCAGTCTTCAACACTGGGCCCATCACCGCAAAACCAAAGATGGTCGAGACAGCCCCCAAACCGTTCGGCTGCAAGACTTTCATATTACCCAACAATATTCTCCCTAGTACATCGGAACCCAATATCAAATGAGTTGTATTAGGGGAATCAAACCGGCGGTCAGCCAAATCCAGGCCTGACGTCAACCGGACAATATCAGGCGACAGCTGACGTTGGGGATGACAGCCCAAAATACTCGTCAGAACAATGGCCGAAGGAAAAAACTTAGGGTCCAAACAACTCACAGGAGTGAGCCCAAATAAGGTTTGTCCCTCAACAGTCGGGATAGGTGTTTCGCCTATTCCATTAATCGTGCCTGAAAAGGCACGGACATCCAGGCTCACCCGACCCGCTAACCAAGACGCCACGCGGAGCCGACCGCAACTTCAGCATTCAGCTTTGGTGCTTTAGTAAGCTGAAAGTTTCCTGGTATCAGCGTTTTAGTCAACAGGTTCTCCTTTAGATCCTTCCAGTAGGATTTTACCCCAACGTGCAACGTTCAGAGATGTATATTTTTTCCAAGGGTTTCATCTGACTGTTATGCTTCTCCTAGGATTTCCAAAACTTCTAGAGGAATCGGGTTTTCCTCACCTTGAGATTTTTCTTGAGGTACTTCTGACACTTTTTCCGAGGAAGAGATTTCAGGGATAATTGAGCCGGTTACAGGCGCGGGTACCTCGACCATTGATGCAAGCATATGCTGCTCAGTACTGCATTCGTGTTTGCTGGCGTCGTCACTACCTTTATCAAAAGGTTCGAACTCGACTTCCTCTTGTTCCTCGTGGTAGTCGTATTTAGGATCTAATAGGAGATATAAAGCTAATTATCAAGGTAGAATTTTGCCTGGGTGACATTTAGTGTGGTGACACATTAAGGAAGAATGTAAGTATTTATTTTCGGATGACATCCCGTGCTACCACTGCGAAAATAATGGTATATGTTCGAATCTTCACATAATATCTAATTGACAGGTAATGTCAAATGGAACTGTCTTCTGCTATATAAGTCGTATGTGGAGCAAGGCCTATAGCCTCCCGGGGTTGCGGGACTGTTCCGGGGTTGCAGGACTGTTCGAAGGAGATACCGTGGCCTCGGAACACAAAGGGCGATGAATAAACATGGATGGGTTTTAGTCAGTAAAAGTCTGACACTCCCTCCTGCTCCGCCCAGAGCGGGAGGAGTCATTTGATGATTTCCCATCCGGAAAAAGCCTCGTCTCTCTATTAATTCATTCCATTGTCTGTAAAGATTATTAGTGTCTATGGTGAATACAAACATTCTTTCAATCCATGTGCTGTTTAAATAATCTGAACCAGAAGACGTACAGTATATAAGACCTTAACGGGTCAATGAGTCGTTCTAGTATATATTCTGATATTAATCCTAACTTTCTGGGTGGCATCACGTACCACTACGTTAAGAAATTAGGTTATCTTTTATTTCCGGATGACATCGCGTGCCACCACTGAGGAAATAAACGCATGTTACATATTTCACCATAGGTTCAGGCTTTAAAATGAACGTTACTTCATATATTCACCTGAGACTATGCTCTAATTAGAAACTTAGTAAAAACACTTTGATAAGATGTCGCCAGCGATTTTTGTCGAAACGTTAATTCCTTTTCCAAACGTTTAATTATCCTTCTAATCTCATCATCGGTTTTTCCCTTTGTCTTTTTTCTCATATTTACTTCAAAATTCAATAAAAAAAGCCGATAGTTTTATCTAAAACAAATATTTTAACGGATCCCGCGTGGATGATGCGACACACGGAAAACGAAAGAATTAATATGGCGCCATCTGCGGGCAGGTGTGTGACTCTTAAGTGGTAACGCCGGTCACCGATACTTAACTTTTTCTTTTATTAAAGATCTAAAATTCGTGTGATGTGATGCGGTATAACAGACTTATAAAAGGACTTACCAGTCCTTAGGCATTTTTATCTGAAGAAGTATGTACCTAATTGAAAAAAACCTACCTGATGACGAGCCCAATAACGTAAAGCACAAGCCACTTGAATAGCTGGTTCTATCGTATTACCACGAGGATCACACGGAAGAGCGCCTTTTACCAGATCCAATATTTTGCTAGCAAAAGCTTTGCTAAATCGATATTTATACTTGAATTTTTCATCGCCATATTGTTCGAATGGATTAACTCTCACACGGGTTGTATTATTGTCTCGAACTGTTTCATCGTACTCAATGTCCTGTTCATCGTTAAATTCCACAAAATCCATGATATCCATTACTACCAAAACTTTGCCATTTAAATGACACACCAACAATAAACTTTGATTCTGTCAAAATGTAAGGTTAGACACTTGCAAAACAAGCTTCCACGTCTGTCACAGACACACACACTGTACAGACCCCCAAACTATCAAAACTTTACTTTGTTTGAATCAATAATGGAAGATGTTATGGCAAAACTTGCAGTCAGTAATAAATCTACAATTATTTGTGGTGATTTTAATATCAATATTTTAGAAGAATGTGCAAATAGCAGTCGCTTATTAAATCTTTTTAAGTCATTTGACTTGACCAACACTTTTACAGAACCTACTAGAGTCACTCCATCTTCTGCTACTTGTATAGATAATATTTTCTGCGATTGTGATTACTTAGATAAAGCAATAGTAAATTGTCTACCCTCTGACCATAGCGGACAAACTGTAACCTTCAGGTGTAATACACCCCCATCGCAAAAAGTTCAAATTAAATTTAGACCTATAACTTCTAGCAGATTAAATAGGTATAATATTTTGCTACAGAACAAGTTAAGCGTTATGGGCCTTGATGATATTAATATAGATCAATTGTATGATCGTTTCTTTTCAATAGTTCACACGGAATTCAATAAAACTTTTGAAAAGAAGACAAAAAGTATTTGCCCTAAATTCATATTTAGTGATTGGGCAACTAGGGGTATCAGAAAAAGTAGGGAAAGACTATTTGAGCTTTATGGCCTTAAGCCTTTTATAAACACTGAAACTTTTAACAAGTATGTTGCTAAGTATTCAGACATTTTTAGAAATACATGCAAGGTTGCTAAAGCACTGCACATTAGCAACAAGATCAAAACAGCAGAAAATAAAATAAAGACAGTTTGGAAAGTTATAAATAACGAGACTAACAGGAAGAAAATACGTAACACTAGCTACACATTAGATACAGCATGTGGTCCTAAAAGCTCTAATCAGGAAGTAGCTCAAGAATTTGTAAAGTTCTTTACCGATATACCACAAAAAACAACGGAGGCTCTTATTTCCTCACCTGAACTCTCAATTGGTTTATTAAAGGCGAATGTGTCTGGCTGCCTGGTTGAATTTAAATTTAAACACATTAACCCTATGATTGTTATTAAAACTTTCCGGCAAATAAAGATCAAACTAACCGAAGATCTATGGGGAATGTCTGTCAAATTTTGTACATCCATACTTGAGACTATAGCCCCTTACTTAGCTTTAATTTTTAATTTATGTGTAGACCAAGGAGTTTTCCCTGATTTAATGAAATACAGTAAAGTCATACCTCTTTTCAAATCCGGGGACAGTAAAGATACTAATAATTATAGACCTGTATCCGTGTTACCAGTTTTTAGCAAGGTTTTTGAAAAAGTAATGCTTAATCAAATGCTCTATCATTTTAACACCAACAGAATCTTACATGATCAACAGTATGGCTTCACCAAGGGACGTTGTACAACTGACGCCGGTGTAACCTTATTAAAGCACATATTTACTGCGTGGGAAGAGTCTCAAGATGCCATAGGAATTTTTTGTGACCTCTCCAAAGCGTTTGATTGCGTAAATCACGACACATTACTTTTGAAACTTGAGCATTACGGACTGGGTAAACTTGCACTTAGTTTGGTAAAATCTTATTTGAATGATAGACAACAACATGTTCAAATAAATGGTGTTAATTCACAGGGGTTAAAAGTAAAAATGGGGGTTCCACAAGGCTCAATATTGGGTCCTTTCCTCTTTCTAGTATATATAAATGATCTACCCTATTTACTGAAAAACCAACCTCAAAATATGGTGTTATTTGCTGATGACACTTCCCTAATTTTTAAGATAAATAGGCGGGCCCAAAATCTAGATGACGTGAATAATGCCCTACTTCAGGTCCAAAATTGGTTCACAGCAAACAATTTGGTATTAAATGAAAAAAAAACTAAATGCATAAGATTTGCTTTACCGAATGTTAAAAGTAGTGATTGTGATATAATATTGAATAAAGAGAAACTTGAATTCGTAGATAAAACGGTTTTCCTGGGGATTACGCTTGATTCAAGGCTACAATGGGGTTCTCATTTGACATCTCTTGCGGGGCGGCTAAGTTCAGCAGCCTTTGCCATTAGAAAAATCCGTCAGTATACTGATGTAGATACCGCTAGACTGGTTTATTTTAGTTACTTTCATAGTATAATGTCTTATGGCATTTTGCTGTGGGGACGGGCTGCAGATATTGAGTCTATATTTATTCTGCAGAAAAGAGCCATCAGAGCCATATATAATCTTCGTAGGCGCGATTCTCTAAGGGAACTGTTTAAGGATATTGGCATCATGACGGTACATTGTCAATACATCTACGAAAACATAATGTACGTCAGAAAAAATCTGCACCTTTTTGGTAAACGGGGTGACAGACATAATTACAGTACTAGAAATAGGGACCAACTAGTTCAGCCAGGTTTCAGACTCGCTAAAGTAGACTCATCTTTCATGGGGTACTGTTTGAGATGCTATAATAAAATTCCACAAAGTATTCTTGAAGTGAATGAGACGAAATTTAAAACATGCATTAAACGCACACTATGTAAGCAAGCATATTACAAGTTGGGCGATTATATCGCTGATAAAAATGCTTGGCTCAATGCTGCTCCACATGGACAGGGGCGCATAAATTGAAAGCATTAAATTGTATTGTTGGAGCTGCTGAAGATTGTACAACTATCTTTGCATTGTATAGAATCAATCTCTTTAGTATTATATAAATGCATAGCCCATATTGTGTGAGTACTATGTACTAGAAAGCTATCATTCACTGGAAACCTACGTCTTTTCTTGACTTGAATGTGCCCTGGCGGTTTGGAGTATGTCATGCTCACTCTATTGTCTCGCTGATGGTGGCGCATGTGTCGGATCATTTAGTTCCCTTCAAAATGGTTGAGTTGAATGGTGCTGATCCATGCGTCATGTCCGTGAACGGGCGCTGTCAGTTGTGACTGGTCATCTCTTGGTTGCCATGGCTTATTTGAATGAATTATTTAGAATTGTATTTTTTTTTTTTGTTTGTCTGTTTTTGCTGTGGACACTTTTACCGTGCACATCTTGCTACATTGTTCTCACATAATATACCATCTCAACGTGAATGATGTAACCAAGATTTTGTAACAATATTCTGATTTAAAAGAGTGTCCATGGAGTTTCTTGCCCATTCTTCTCCATAGAGATCTACGCTAGGGAATGGGCAGCTACAGTACTTTCACAGTTTTTATGTCTTGTGACTGGGACTGTAGCTACATTTAATTTTCATCTTTGTTTCGACAATTCAAAAGTGCCTGTAACTGGCTTACTTGAAATAAATGCTTTGATTTTGATTGATTTTTGATTTTGATTTGTCTAACTTTAAATTTCCAAGCAGTGTCTATCTCTATATAAACAATCGTAAAACGCAGTTTTGGGGTAACACTTTTTTCTAACATGTCCTCAACAGATCTTAAACTTTTCTGTAGTAAGACTGGTAATGTTTTATTTATTATTATTTGTCGGCCAGAGAAAATTTTCACTTGTGCATAGTCTTTGTTTACAGAAAAAAAAAAAAATGTCCGAAAAGGAGATGTTGAGTTTATAGATTTCAATGTGAGACGATTTTGCATGTGTGTGTTCCCTTTATATTAATAACAAAACTGTTGTACGAGTTAGTAGAAATAAATCCTTTGCCGCATAACCACGTCTTTTTCATTCATAACTTCCTGCAGACCAAAGTGGACTTTAACTATCAAAACATATGGTCGAATTTCGAGCCGGATATCTGTGTCACTTACAACGTTCTATTCATCGAATGCGATACAAAAGAACCACATTCCTTAGATAAGGAGCAAGAACGTTAATGAGTTATTTGTGCGGATTTGAAGTTTTTGTCATCGTGAGTGTTTACAAGTAATTACGGTCTATAAATATACGATTGGAAATTATCAAAGACTGCAAATATGTCTACACCGGAACAGTGTTTATTGATACTCGAAGATACTGCAATGTTGCTGCAAAAGGCGCAAACGATTCTAAAGAAATGCCCTAAACAACGACTGACTAAAGGTTATATTGAAACACGTATACAATCAATTAATGAATACTGGAATACGTTCAGAAGCGCTCATCAAGAACTCGTCAAATGTGTCCCGAAGGAGAAAAAGTCTGACTTATCGTATTTTACTAATGAAGATTATTTTATTTACGAAGACTTATATTCATGCTTACTGGCCGATTTGCGAGATTTATTATCCACCTTTTCTCATCTAAAACCAACTGAAGCAAGCTCATTTATAGAAGGACAGGTTAAGTTACCGAGAATTCAGCTGCCTACTTTTTCCGGAGTGTACGATGAATGGCCAGCGTTCAGAGATTTGTTTATCTCTTTAGTGCACAAAAATACGTCATTGAGTAACGTACAGAGACTACATTATTTGAAAAGTAGTATGACTGGCGATGCACAGATTCTCCTGAAACACATTCAAACCACTGAAACGAATTATGAGCAAGCTTGGAACACACTGAGTGCACGATATGGAAATAAAAGAATTATAGTGAATTCTCTTTTGAAAAAATTATTTTACCAACGGAAAATTCCCAGTCAAACCGCCAACAACATCAAATCATTATTAGATGTTACTACTGAATGTATCAACAGCCTAAAGAATCTTAAGGTTTCAACTGACTCTTGGGATCCATTAATTATATTTCTGACAGTTCAGAAATTGGACTCAGAGTCACATCGAGATTGGGAAGAGTTTTCATACCGGGAAGATATGGACGAGCTGCCGAAGTGGGAAGACTTAGTCAAGTTTTTGCAAACAAAGTTTCGTACGCTCGAACTCGTTGGCCCTCTTTCAAGGGAGAAACCTATACCCAAAGGTACATCTGCAGTCCACATAGCAGCGTCAGAGACTACACCATTACGAGATTGCATACTATGCGAAGAAAATCATACTTTAAGCCACTGCAGGGAGTTTACAAAACTAGAACCAAATGAAAGATGTGAGGTTGTGAAAAAACATAATCTTTGTTTTAATTGCCTTGCCACCGGACATAATGCGATACGTTGTCGATTGAATATGAACTGTCGGAAATGCAATAAACGTCACCATACATTAGTACATTCAAGCGCGCCGGGGTCCTCCCCTGAAAAATCAGACACGATTCAAGCAAACCATAGTGAAGTTCAAGAGGAAAAAATCTCAAATGATACAGTCCCTGAAGAACCAAAGGTTGAGCTATCGTCCTTTTTAACAACACACCCAACCACTGCCCTATTGGCTACTGCTCTTGTACCAGTGCGAGATGAAACCGGACGCACCATCGTGTTAAGAGCTCTAGTGGATCAGGGTTCACAGGCCACGTTTATCAGTGAACGAGCTGCTCAAATACTACGCCTCAAAAGAACACCTGTTCATGGAAAAATTACGGGAATTGGTTCAACACAGACTGCAGTGAAACACGCTGCGGACATCGAGATTTTATCCCATCACGACAACAGTTTCAAGATTAAAACTAAAGCGTACATAATGCCAACGCGACTCACCGCGCAGCTGCCTTCACAAAGATTATCTATCAGCAACTGGGCACACTTAAATGGACTAGACCAGAACTAGATTACTAGACTAGATTACAGAATGACGAGAGTCACCTTTGGCACCGCGTCTGCTCCTTATTTAGCTGTCAAAACCTTGCAACAAGTAGCTGAAGATGAAGGCGAGAACTGCCCTGACGCGGCCAAGGCGATAAAGGAAGACTTTTATATGGATGACTTAATGTCTGGGAGAGATACAATACAAGAAGCTATTAAATTAGCCAAAGAAATTGACACTATCTTAAGAAAGGGCGGCTTTGTACTTCAAAAATGGTGTTCAAATAGCGCGGAATTCCTAAAACAATTTGAACCGTCTTTAAGAAGTTGTCATGCTAATGTAGATATCACTATTGATGGCACTATCAGAGCCCTTGGCTTAAGCTGGAATATGGGAAAGGATGTTTTTCAATATAAATTAAACTTACCTCCGCCGGCTGAGAAGATCACTAAAAGAACCATTTTAGGAGATATCCAAAGGTTGTTCGACCCGCTTGGCTGGTTGGCACCTGCTATATTACCTGCAAAGCTGTTAATCCAAAGGCTGTGGCTGCAAGCCCTTATCTGGGATGAGGAGGTTGACCGAGCAATAACAGAGGAGTGGCTTACTTTAAGAAGTAGCTTACACAATATAAATAGCTTTGAAGTCAAACGATGGTTACATACCCAGTCAAATCTTATGCATAACGTTACGGTCCATGGCTTCTGTGATGCCTCGAATAAAGCCTACGCAGCGGTAGCCTATATCCGCGTGCGTCAAGACAATGGTACAATTAAGACCAATATAATAGCAGCCAGGACTCGTGTAGCTCCAATCAAACCTGTGTCACTGCCGCGCCTCGAGTTATGTGGTGCCGTGTTGTTGTCTAGACTACTGAAGCAAGTAAGGGAAGCCACTAGAATACCCGCCAAAAATATCTTTGCCTGGACGGACTCCACAATTGTATTGTCCTGGCTGTTTGGAGACCCCATGAGATGGCACACTTTTGTAAGAAACAGGGTGGTAGAAGTCTTAGATAACGTCGGAAATAACTGGTACCATGTCGCCACACAGGAAAACCCTGCGGATCCAGCTTCTAGAGGAATGTCATGGCTTAACCTGAAAGAAAATAACATGTGGTGGGAAGGCCCTGAGTGGTTAAAGAGAGACGATATACCTTACACTAGACCTAGTAACCTGCTTACTAATTTGGAACGGATACAAGCCGTGCAAATTAATATGAAAATAGAAACCGAAACTTCAAACAACTTTATCACAAAATTTCATGAATTTGAAACCCTAACTGAGCTATTAAAGGCAGTCACTTACTGTAAGCGATTCCTGAAGGGCCGAAAAATTAAGATCAAAGATATTGCGATGACTACAAGTGAGTTGCATGATTCATTGAAAACTTGTGTAAAAATAGTTCAGAGAAATAGTTTTGAAGACGAGATTAACAGTTTGATGCAAAAT
Organism: Xestia xanthographa; assembly: GCA_905147715.2. Lineage (NCBI taxonomy): Eukaryota > Metazoa > Arthropoda > Insecta > Lepidoptera > Noctuidae > Xestia > Xestia xanthographa. The sequence goes on from LR990643.1 coordinate 27,150,053, forward strand.
AAATCGGTAAGAAGAGAAAGTAGATTGAAGACTTTACACCCTTTCGTAGACGAGGAACATGTACTCAGGGTGGGTGGAAGATTGAGACATGCTGACTTAGACGAAGATGGCAAACACCCAATGATATTGGATAGCAACAATGCCCTCGCTGCTCTCATAGTAGAAGATGCTCACTTAAGAACGTTACATGGTGGGATACAACTAATGCTGGGCTATATACGTTCCAAATTTTGGATACTGAGAGCCAAGACGTTGGTAAAGGCTAAGTTACATAAATGTTTAATCTGTGCCAAACAATGTGCCGCAAGTAAAACCCAACTAATGGGCGATCTACCTAAGGCCCGAGTGACACCTTCTCGAGCCTTTTCGAATAGTGGCGTGGACTTTGCCGGACCCTTTCAGGTTTTGATGTCCAAAGGCAGAGGAGTCAAGACCTCTAAGGCTTATGTATCTCTCTTTATTTGTATGTCTACGAAGGCTATCCATTTAGAACTGGTAGGAGACCTTACCTCTGAATCCTTCATTGGGGCCTTTCGGAGATTTGTTGCCAGACGTGGAAAATGTACCCATCTTTGGAGTGACCAGGGTCGCAATTTTGTTGGCGCTAATAAGGAACTTGCTATTGCCTGGAGTGAAGCCCAATTACAATTTGACGGACCAATTGCTGAACAACTTGCACTGGAAGGCACACAGTGGCATTTCATCCCTGCTTATAGCCCTCATATGGGAGGTCTATGGGAGGCAGGTGTGAAGTCATTAAAATACCACCTGAAAAGAGTGCTGACTTCCCACTTAACCTATGAAGAAATGTCTACCCTCCTATGCCAGATAGAAGCCTGCCTTAATTCGCGGCCATTAAGTCCTATTGATGAAGCTGAAACAGATAACATTACACCATTGACGCCAGGCCACTTTTTAATCGGCGAAGCTCCTATAACGGTACCAAACCCTGACTTAGCCGAAATACCTACGCACCGGCTATCCCGGTGGCAGCATATGCAACAACTACTGTCTCACTTTTGGCGGAGATGGCAATGTGAATATTTATCTCGTTTGCAGCAGAGACCTAAATGGCTTAAACGGATCCCTGAACTAGAGATTGGAAATATTGTTCTGATTAAATATGATAATTTACCGCCTGGCAAATGGATGCTAGGTCGCATTGTTGATAAACACCCAGGCGCCGACGGATCGACTAGGGTTTACAGCGTTAAAAGTGGGGATAACGTAGTTCAGAGAGCCATAAATAAACTATGCCCGTTACCGATAGACAATGCGGATTAATAAACCTACAAATAATAATTCCTTTCAGATTCATTTTGTATTTTTATTCATAGCGATGTCAAAACTAGTATTCTTGAAATTTTGGTTTGTATCAATAAATAGGGAGATTATTTGCTTATCAAAGGCCTGTATAGCCTTTTGGTGGGCGGGATGTTGAGTTTATAGATTTCAATGTGAGACGATTTTGCATGTGTGTGTTCCCTTTATATTAATAACAAAACTGTTGTACGAGTTAGTAGAAATAAATCCTTTGCCGCATAACCACGTCTTTTTCATTCATAACTTCCTGCAGACCAAAGTGGACTTTAACTATCAAAACAGGAGACAACACACCGATGTACTAGAAAAAGAAAACTTGATCTACAATTAGAGTTCCTCGAATGGGGAGACACAGGTAAAGATAATCTAAGATGGCGCCACCATAGCTGGTCTCAATCTGACCAACGAGGTTAAGCTATTTTGAAATTGAAAATGACGTTACCACATTTTCAACTAATGACGATGTTGGGAACCAGCTATGCTAGCGCCATTTGTTCCACAGTGTGTCTCCCCATTGCAAAATTACAAATTAAAACTAGAAATATTGGAAAATGGAACGCAAATTAGATGTCGAATGTCGACCCTGATATAAATGTCAAAATATATGACTACTAGCGCCACCCGTGTTATAGTATGTACTTGTATAGGATGCTTGTTTTATCTGTGCATAAAGTTGGTTGCTTGAATTCGTTCTCGAAACTGGTCGTTTTATTTTAGGTTATGAGCCCAGACTCATAAAATCAGAGTGAAAAAACTTTTTATCGCGTTTATTGTCAGAATTATCAGTAAGGTGGACAATAGACAGTGTGATTAGACTAAATAGTGCGTGGTGAAAATAAACTGTGCGTTAATCATAACCTGGACTTTGAACAAAGCATCATGGCGTCTAACTCAAGTTATTTAGTTAGCGTACCCAAGTAAAAGGGTCGCGAGAAGGTTCTCTATTGTATTACCTAACTTTTTTATTCATAATTTGAAGTGCCATAACTTTTTTTGTCCTAATCATCATTTGTCCGAATGATAACTTACCCGAACTTAATATCACATAATAGCACATGCCATAGAATTGAAATCTCTAAATACAATATGCCCTAAACCCGTTTGTCATAAATATTACAATCAATAATATACAAAAGACTAAAAACCGTTTTCAATAATACACACATCAACACGGTCTAGGGATATTTTTAAAAAAGCGAATTACTATCAATGTGTTAGTTATTTATATGACATGTATATATTTAAAAGATACGTTATTTAATATTCTACCATTTTTTAATAATGGTTAAGGTATAGATTAAAATTTCAGGATTTTACGGAAAAAAAATGAAGCATAGACGGAAACCGTATATGAATGAACTTTTAATTTGTGAGTAAAAACTGAAAAAAATAGAAAAATCATTTAATTTGTGTTTATAAACTTGAAGTTAGTAGTCTGAGAAAGCGCCCATGATGTTCATAACACATCGGCAACGATTCGGCATGCTCAGAACAAGGTTGTCAATGTCTTGCTGCGGAATATTGTCCCATATCCTTCTGAGGTGCGCAAAAAGTTGCTCTTCTTTGCTACCGTTCTCGCCGTGTGTGCCCGGGCATTGTCGTGCATGAGCAGGAAATCTTGCCCCATTTGTGTTCTGTGGGGCAAGATTACGGGCCCCAGCACCTGTTGGACGTATCGTTCTGCCGTCATATTGCCCCGCACCCAAACGAGATCCGTCCGTCCTCCAAGACGAATTCCTGCCCAAACCATAATTGTTCCTCCTTGGTATGGGTGAACTTCCTGAGGGTTCTGGAGACGGCTCCATCGTCCAGGAACTCGCCAAACACGCGTCCTTCGTGAATCTGGATGGAAGCCGAACCTGGATTCATCCGTGAACAGCACATTGGACCATTGGTCACGGCCCCTGTCCACGTGGTTCCGAACCCATTCTAATCGTCGTCCACGATTGCCTCTCCGTAAAGGTGGGACCCGGAGTGGTCTACGAGAGCGTAGATTGCTTTCATGCAGTCGCCTTCTTACAGTTTGGTCACTCACAAGCACTTGGTGTTCCACTCGCAGCCTTTGGACCAATTGAGTCGCCGTTGCATTTGGTTGTGCTCGCGCAGTAATTTGCAAAAATCGGTCTTGTCTGGGGCTAGTGATGCGACTTGGCCCCCGGTGCCTCTCCGCTACTTCACCTGTGGCACGATAGCGTGTCCACAATCTTGAAATTACATTTTGATGGGTCCCTATGGCCTCAGCAACATTACGCTGAACAGATCCAGCTTCCAGCATTCCCACAGCTCGTAACATCTCCGCCCTCGTCAAATGTCGGCGTTGCATGGCTACAATACCTCAATTTTAACTTTATCTTTCGTTTAAAAATGAAAAAAACTGTAACTAAACGTAATTCGTATTGTTTTCTTAATTTCGCACAAATGAAAATTCCCTCTCATCAAGACATTTTTATGCCACCGAAACAAAAGAATTTTCAAAAATTTGAATTTGGAATTAGTCTGAGATAAATTACAAACAAATCGGTGTATAAAAGATTCCAATGCGGCCAGTACTTTTCGAGTTATTTAATTGAGTATGAAATATCCCTAGACCGTGTTGATGTGTGTAGTTATAAATCCTAAATTCAAAATAAAATTCAATGTTTTGATCTTAATAATATTTTTAAAACAAACCGGTATGTTCCCAGACGTTCCCAAAAGGGAACAGAACATTGTTATTTTAATTGTGTCTGTAATTACGGGTAACTACAGTATTACTTAGCTTTTGCTATGCTATAACACATTTTTATACAATATTGCTCTTATGAAATTTGTAAGAATTAAAAAGTAGAACCATCATAATATCGCAGAAAGTTCACAGTTAGAATCTTCTTTTGGCATACATTTCATATCGGTAGTCACTTAACGGCAGAAAATCAATCAATCAAACAAACATACACCATGCGTGCAGCAAGCATGCAGCAAGCATTCAACAAGCATGCAGCAAGCATGCAACAAGCTTGCAGCAACCATGCAGTATGCAAGCAAGCATGCAGCATGCATAAGCATGTAATTGTATGTGTGTACAGACCCCCAAACTATCAAAACTTTTCCTTATTTGAATCAATAATGGAAGATGTCCTGGCAAAACTTACAGCCAGTAATAAATCTACAATTATTTGTGGTGATTTCAATATCAATATTTTAGAAGAAAGTTCAAATAGCAGTCGGTTATTAAATCTTTTTAAGTCATTTGACTTGACCAACACTTTTATAGAACCTACTAGAGTCACTCCATCTTCTGCTACTTGTATAGATAATGTTTTCTGTGATTGTGATTACTTAGATAAAGCCATATTAAATTGTCTGCCGTCTGACCATAGCGGACAAACTGTAACTTTTAGGTGTAATACACCATTGCAAAAAGTCCAGATTAAATTTAGACCTATAACTTCTAGCAAATTAAATAGATATAATATTTCCCTACAGAACAAGTTAGATGTTATGAGCCATGACGATATTAATGTAAATCAATTGTATGATCGTTTCTTTTCAATAGTTCACACGGAATTCAACAAAACTTTTGAACAGAAGACAAAAAGTATTTGCCCCAAATTTATATTTAGTGATTGGGCAACTAGAGGTATCAGAAAAAGTAGGGAAAGACTATTTGAGCTATATGGTCTTAAGCCTTTTATAAACACTGAAACTTTTAACAAGTATGTTGCTAAGTATTCAAAAATCTTTAGAAATACATGCAAGGTTGCTAAAGCCCTGCACATTAGCAACAAGATCAAAACAGCAGAAAACAAAATAAAGACAGTTTGGAAAGTCATAAATAATGAAACTAACAGGAAGAAAATACGTAACACTAGATACACGTTAAATTCAGCATGTGGTCCTAAAAGCTCTAATCTGGAAGTAGCTCAAGAATTTGTAAATTTCTTTACCGATATACCATTAAAAACTACGGAGGCTCTTAATTCCTCACCTGAAGTCTCAATTGGATTATTAAAGGCGAATATATCTGGCTGCACGGCTGAATTTAAATTTAAACACATAAACCCAATGATAGTTATTAAAGCTTTCCGGCAAATAAAAATCAAACTAACCGAAGATCTATGGGGAATGTCTATCAAAGTGTGTACATCCATACTTGAGACTATAGCCCCATACTTAGCTTTAATTTTTAATTTGTGTGTAGACCAAGGAGTTTTCCCTGATCTAATGAAATACAGTAAAGTGATACCTCTTTTCAAATCCGGGGACAGTAAAGATACTAATAATTATAGACCTGTATCCGTGTTGCCAGTTTTTAGCAAGGTGTTTGAAAAAGTAATGCTTAATCAAGTGCTCAATCATTTTAACACCAACAAAATTTTACACGATCAACAGTATGGTTTCACCAAGGGACGTTGTACGACTGACGCCGGTGTTACCTTATTAAAGCACATATTTACTGCGTGGGAAGAGTCTCAAGACGCCATAGGAATATTTTGTGACCTTTCCAAAGCATTTGATTGCGTAAATCACGACACATTACTTTTGAAACTTGAGCATTACGGACTAGGTCAACTTGCACTTAGTTTGGTGAAATCATATTTGAGTGATAGACTAACAACTTGTTCAAATAAATGGTGTTAATTCAAAGGGTTTAAAAGTAAAAATGGGGGTTCCGCAAGGCTCAATATTGGGTCCTTTCCTCTTTCTCGTGTATATAAATGATCTACCCTATTTATTGAAAAACCAACCTCAAAATATGGTGTTGTTTGCTGATGACACTTCCCTAATTTTTAAGATAAATAGACGGGCCCAAAATCTAGATGACCTGAATAAGGCCCTACTTCAGGTCCAAAATTGGTTCACAGCAAACAATTTGGTATTAAATGAAAAAAAAAACTAAATGCATAAGATTTGCTTTACCCAATGTTAAGAGTAGTGATTGTGAAATAATATTGAATAAAGAGAAACTTGAATTCGTAGATAAAACGGTTTTCCTGGGGATTACGCTTGATTCAAGGCTACAATGGGGTTCACATTTAACATCCCTTGCGGGGCGGCTAAGTTCAGCAGCATACGCTATTAGAAAAATCCGTCAATTTACTGATGTAGATACCGCTAGACTGGTGTATTTTAGTTACTTTCATAGTATAATGTCTTATGGCATTTTGCTATGGGGACGGGCTGCAGATATTGAGTCTATATTTATTCTGCAAAAAAGAGCCATCAGAGCCATATTTTTTTTATTTATTTTTTATAATCTTCGTAGGCGCGATTCTCTAAGGGAACTGTTTAAAGATATTGGCATCATGACGGTACATTGTCAGTATATCTACGAAAACATAATGTACGTCAGAAAAAATCTGCATCTTTTTGGTAAAAGAGGTGACAGACATAATTACAGTACTAGAAATAGGGACCAACTAGTTCAGCCAGGCTTCAGACTCGCTAAAGTAGACTCATCTTTCATGGGGTACTGTTTGAGATGCTATAATAAAATTCCACAAAGTATTCTTGAACTGAATGAGACGAAATTTAAAACATGCATCAAACGCACACTATGTAAGCAAGCTTATTACAAGTTGGGCGATTATATCGCTGATAAAAATGCGTGGCTCAATGCTGGTCCTGCTCCACATGGACAGGGGCGCATAAATTAGATAGCATTACATATAATTGTTGGAGCTGCTGAAGATTGTACAACTATCTTTGCATTGTATAGATTCAATCTCTAGTATTATATAATCGCATAGCCCATATTGTGTGAGTACTATGTAAAGCTATCATTCACTGGAATCCTACGTCTTTTCTTGACTTGAATGTGCCCAGGCAGTTGAGAGTATGTCATGCTCACTCTAATGTCTCGCTGATGGTGGCGCGTGTGTCCGATCATTTGGTTCCCTACAAAATGGTTGAGTTAAATGGTGCTGATCCATGCGTCATGTTCGTGAACGGGCGCTGTCAGTTGTGACTGGTCATCTCTTAGTTGCCGTGGCTTATTTTAATGTTATTTTTTAATTGTATTTTTTGTTTTTACTATGGACACTTTTAACGTGCACATCTTGCTACATTGTTCTCACATAATATACCATCTCAACACGAATGATGTAACCAAGATTTTGTAACAATTTTATGACTTAAAAGAGTGTCCATGGAGTTTCTTGCCCGTTCTTCTCCATAGAGATCTACGCTAGGGAACGGGCAACTACAGTACTTTCACAGTTTTTATGTCTTGTGACTGGGACTGTAGCTACATTTAATTTTCATCTTTGTTTCGACAATTCAAAAGTGCCTGCAACTGGCCTACTTGAAATAAATGATTTGATTTTGATTTTGATTTTGCAAGCGAGCAAGCATGCAAGCGAGCAAGCAACATGCAGCAGGCATGGTTTCTGTCACGGCTCCGGCGCTGCGGGGCTCCGGCGGTCCCACGCGAGCTTATCGTCGCAGATGTGTAACAACCACCTGCTCCTCAACTCGCGGGCCGCCTCGCCCCTCCGCGCCTACGCGATTTTAAATTACACTCTCGGGGTAGGGCAGACAAGACTGCGTGGGGTCGGATTTACAGCGATTCGTAACAGTCACTAAAACCTAATTTTTAGCAAATGTTTTAGGACCAAAAATTTCATTATACTTATATGAACATTCGGAATAATACACATTATATAATAAAATACTTAGGACATTTGACTTTATGGCATGTAAAATTAGAAGATTCAATTATTATAGTATCCGATATTATGACAGAACAGTTTTAGAAATAAAGATAATTATGTAAAAAAAAAAATCGGGATTTTGAACATTATGGTTACTGAAGTTTATAGCAAACGTTTTATGGATAATGATTTTCGGACAACAATTTTTAGGAGAATTAAGGGAGTACCTCGCGGGAACTATAGCGAGTGGTGTTTCGCAGCAGAGAATTTTCTGATACTAGAGGGAATGGTTAAGTGCATAAAACCAGAACCGAACGTGTTACCAGAAGCTGCAGAAGAGTGTGCATAACCCTGGCAAAATGTTATGCATTTGAGAGATGAGACCATAAAAAATAATTAGTGTATCATGAGGAGTAATTTGTTTAATAGTAGCAAAATTTGTGTGAATTGTAGTTTTAATGTTATTTGAGAAAAACACATTTTGCTGGAGTAACGTTTGAAACGTTATCCTGGCAAAATCGATCTTTAAAAATTCGTTCAGCCCGGAACCAAATACATGATTAGATAGCTTTTGTTGCGTAGTAAATGTTTGTAAATAGCAAAATTTGTGTGTGGTATGGTTCTTGAGTTATTTAAGATTTTGCTGCGGTAACGTTTTGGGATTTCCCAGATCTCGAAAACGGCTCAACGCAGAAGATTGGAAAAAATAACCAATATGAGACCTTAATTTGTTTAAATTAGTTTAAACGTTAGTTTTTGATTTGGTATTCGTAAACCAATGGAATTAAATGGTTTCAAAAATCAGATAAAAACGGATTTGCAAGTAAACCAAAACACTTATAACCAAATAAACAGCTGTAAAAAATACCCATGGTAGACACTTATCACGTCAAGTAAAATAGATTATGTAATTTTATACGATATGAAGATAAAAACAAAATTGATTAATTTTAGACTGGTCGTACTTTAGCGATGAAATACGCTGTTCCCAAAACATTAAGAAACGTGGCATACTTTAAACAAGTTAAAATGATTCATGAACATTAATTCCTGTTAATTTCAGCTTTCAATTACGGCTGTAATGAAAGTTATATCAAAAACAGGAAAATGTCAGCAATTCTCTAATAAGCCGACCAAATCGAAAAGGTCACGAAAAAGCGGCCGCACTATACATAATCGTAACCATCTTTAATGAATGGGATAATATGGATGTTTTGTTAGTACAGTTGCGTACGTACGTGTTGTTACTGTTGCGTAGGTTGCTGGTCATGGTGTTCATTATTTTTATTTAAAAATCAGTCTCATACAAATTATTGTATATCTTTGCCTTAGCATTAACATATTGAGGAAAAAATCTCAGATAAGTTACGTACGTACTTAATTTTAATATTTGGCAGAAATGTTTTTCTGTTTGTCAAGTACCAATGCATAAACTTAAAATACAATGTTGATTCATTGTAAAATTTTCCTTAAGACGGAGATAGGCACCTACTAAACACGTAGGTGGTAGGTGGACTCCATTTCCCCTCGACTCACAGTATGGCATTTAAACATGAGCTTTGTAACGTGTAACTTAGTGGTTATTTCAACATTACATGTGACTGTTACAGGTGATCGACGTGTGAACCACACGTCGTCAATCAAAATCACACTATAAATTATTTACTGAGATTATTACTTACCTTTTTAAAGTTACTTTGACTTTAAATAATTACTTATGATCTATTAAATTGTTAAACTACTGTTAATTAACATGATTTTCATTTATAAAATAGAAAACTAGTAGAAAATGTGTATTATGGTACCTGCACTTCGAACATTAAAAAATCGGTTACATGTAAAACGTTTTTCTGCTTAACTGTACAAAACATCGGACACTAAGTTGCTAATTTGCGAAGACTACTCGTACGTATGGTGCGGCCGCTTTTACGTGACCTTTTTAATTTGGACGGCTTATTAGAGAATTTCTGACATATTCTTGATTTTGATATAACTTTCATTACAGCTGTAATTGAAAGCTGAAATTAACAGGAATTAATGTTCATGAATCATTTTAATTAGTTTAAAGTATGCCACGTTTCTTAATGTTTTGGGAACTGCGTGTTTCATCGCTAAAGTACGACCAGTCTAAAATTAATCAATTTTGTTTTTATCTTCATATCGTATATAGTTACATAATCTATTTTACTTGACGTGTTATGTGTCTACCATGGGTATTTTTTACAGCTGGGTATTTGGTTATAAGTGTTTTTGGTTTACTTGCAAATCCGTTTTTATCTGATTTTTGAAACCATTTAATTCCATTGGTTTACGACAACCAAATCAAAATCTAATGCTTAAACTAATTTAAAAAAATTAAGGTCTCTTATTGGTATTTTTTTTCAATCTTCTGCGTTGAGCCGTTTTCGAGATCTGGGAAATCCCAAAACGTTACCGCAGCAAAATCTTAAATAACTCAAGAACCATACCACACTCAAATTTTGCTATTTACAAACATTTACTACGCAACAAAAGCTATCTAATCATGTATTTGGTTCCGGGCTGAACGAATTTTTGAAAATCGATTTTGCCAGGATAACGTTACTCCAGCAAAATGTGTTTTTCTCAAATAACTTTAAAACTACAATTCACAAAAATTTTGCTGCTATTAAACAAATTGCTCCTCATGATACACTAATTATTTTTTATGGTCTCATCTCTCAAATGCACAACATTTTGCCAGGGTTATGCACACTGCAGAAGATGCGAGAACTAAAGCCAAATTGATTTTAACAATAGATCCGTCCCTGTACGTTCACTAAACGTACTACTACGTACCTACTGTACGTTCTGTAAAAAGCGTCAGTACATCGAAGGAGTTATGGGAAAAATTGAGAAATTTATTTGATGACTCAGGATTCACAAGAAAAATCAGCCTTTTGAGGAATCTTATATCTATCAGACTTGAAAATTGCTCATCGATGACGTCTTATGTAACACAAATTGGTGAAGCGGGTCAGAAATTGGCGGGAACGGGCTTTGGAATAACTGACGAGTGGATTGGTTCTATCATGCTGGCTGGATTAAGTGAAAAATATATGCCCATGATAATGGCCATCGAACATGCTGGAATGTCTATTACAACGGACGCCATTAAAGCAAAATTGATGTACATGGAACCGGAATGTAGTAATGTGAATAATGCGTTGGCATGTTTCCGTAACCAACATAAGAAAAATAACAAGTCTGTGGTTCGGAAAGATGGCGCGGCGGGTGCGCAGAAATCGACATCTGTCAATAGAAAATCAAACGTCAAATGTTATCGGTGTAATCAATACGGTGACTATCGCAATCAGTGTAAAAACAGAAGAATCTTTAAAGAAAATGAATGAAAGTGAAAAGAAATCCACTAATGCATTTAGTGCAGTGTTTTTCCATGGAAATTTTCATAAAAGTGACTGGTATGTTGACTCAGGTGCCAGTTCACATTTGACAACAAATCAACATTGGTTGATCGATGCGTGTTATTCAGGATTTACAATGAAATTATGGTAGCTAACCTTAACAAATTACCAGTGTTGTGTAGCGGTAATGTTAGAATCACGACGTCAACTGAGGAATGTGATTATGACGTAATAATAGAAAAACTTTTTGTGTGTGCCGAACTTGACGACGAACCTCTTGTCAGTAAGCCTGATAGGGCAGGGAAATAAGGGTCATTTCACTAACGACGGTTGTCAGATATTTAATAAGCAGAACGCTTTAGTTGCTACCGCTTCAATCATAAACGGTGTGTATAAATTAAATACTCCATCTTGATTATTGGCTTCAGTGGTTGAGTCTCCAGAGGTATGGCACCGTAGATTGGGCCATGTCAATAGTAACTACATGAATAAATTGCAGAATGCTGTAGAAGGAGTCATGTTTGATGGGAAGGCTGATATTAGCAAGATGAACTGTGTTGTGTGCTGTGAATGAAAACAAAGTCGCTTGCCTTTTGCTCATGAAGGCAACAAGAGTACTGAGTTACTGAATGTAGTGCACAGTGACATCTGCGGGCCCATGGAAAATGTTTCTCTTGGAGGATCAAGGTACTTTTTTATTTTTGTTGACGACTACAGCCGCATGACCTATGTTTATTTCTTAAAGAATAAGAACGAAGCTCTTCAATGTTTTAAGGAATATAAAGCAAAGTTGAGAATTTAACGTCACATAAAATTAAAATACTTCGTAGTGATAATGACGGAGAGTTTTGTAATCATGATTTTGATAATTATAAGACAGTGGGAATAATTCATCAAAAGTTTATGGACAAGCACTAAGCCGAACCTAAGTCACATTAGAATCTTTGGCAGCACTGTCATGAAGCACGTACCAAAGGAGGAAAGACATAAATGGGACAAGAAATCTGAAAAGTGTATTCTAGTAGGCTATCCCGAGGATGTTAAAGGATATAGAGTGTATAATCCTGTAACACGGGCAATCACAACCAGTCGAGATGTAATTATTATAGAAAATAATTCTCATCAAGAGAGTTATTGATGTGGAAGAGACAGATGTGAAGCTAGAAGGAACTCCAGTATGTCAGAATCCAGTCGCAGATTTGTCAGGCAATAACAGTGAGCTGGATGACTCATTTGCTTCTGTAGATAGCACTGACAAAACTGATGACACTTATGTGCCAAGTGAGGAGTTTGAGATATCTAACATAGACGCAGATATAAAAAGGAGACAAGTAAGAGAAAGGAAAAAACCAGACAGATTTGAGTATATGTGTGCTGAACAAAGCGAACCAGACAGCATTGAGCTAACTTTAGAAGAAGCACTTCAGGGACCAGAGAGAGAGCACTGGGAGCAGGCAGTAAAGGAAGAATTGCAAAGCTTCGAAGACAACAACGCATGGGAAGTTGTTGATGCTCTAAGTGATAGTACTATTGTAAAGTGTAAGTGGGTTCTGAGTGCAAGGTAACGCACCTTGTGTAAAGGGTGTACACAAAAGTACGGTGTGGACTATGAAGAAACATTTGCGACATACTACATTGACACTATTGTTTGCATAGTCAGTCCAATTAAACTTAGATGTAATAACATTTGGATGTTAAAACAGCCTTTTTGAATGAGGACCTGGATGAGACTATATATATGCAAAAACCTATGGGTTTTGTATGTTCTAGTGACAAAAAAGTTCTTAAACTAAAAAAGGCTATATATGGACTTAAACAGGCATCCCGAGTATGGCATAAAAAGGTACCTGTAGGTAACTGTATGTTAGCAGCTGGGTATTCTAAGTCTAAATATGAACCATGTTTGTATACAAAAATTGTTGGTAATAGTAAAACCATGGTAACATTGTATGTTGATGATTTTTTTGTATTCTCTACCGATAAAAAGGAAATAAAACATCTTAAAGACATGTTGAGTAATAATTTTGTTATAAAAGACCTAGGATGTGTTAAAGAATGTCTAGGCATGTCAGTCAATTTTGATGAGCAAACTAGCACTTTTACTTTAAGTCAGGAAAATTATATTGATCAATTATTAAGTAGATTCAACATGACAGAATGTAAGACAGTTGATACTCCGATGGAAACAAATTTAAAGAGTAAGAAAGAAAGTAATTCTAATTGTCAGAATCCCTATCAGCACCTTATCGGGAGCTTCTATGTATTTAGCAGTCCTTACTCGTTCTGATATTGCTTATCCAGTGTCATATCTTAGTCAATTTAATAATTGTAATAATGAAGAGCAGTGGATTTGTGCTAAAAGAATACTAAGATATTTAAAGAAAACTAAAACTGTAGGTTTGAAATATTATAAAACTGATATTGTTAATATAGAGGGTTTTGTAGATGCTGACTGGGGTAGCAATATTAATGATAGGAGATCTTATACAAGTTTTTGTTTTACTTTGTCAGGAGCTGTCATATCATGTAGTTGTCGTAAACAAAAATGTGTTGCTCTTTCTAGCACAGAGGCAGAATGTGTGTCGATTTCAGAAGCCTGTAAGGAGGCAGTGTTCTTGAGAAACTTACAATATGAGGTTACTAGGAAATTGTATAAAATTACTTTATATAATGACAGCCAAAATGCTCAGAAACTTTTAATAAATCCTGTATTTCATAATAACACTAAACATATCGATGTTCGATACCACTTTAGCATAGAAATGATAAGAAATAATATTGTTCAAATTATTTATTTATGTACATGACATGCCAGCAGATTTACTTACAAAAGGTTTGAGTAGTGTAAAGCATTATACATTTATGAATGCTTTGGGCATTGTTAAAGTTAAGTAACTATAAGATTTTGTTTTTAGATAAAATATATTATGAGTGGGAGTATTATAAATGTCAAAATATAATTATGACTACTAGCGCCACCCGTGTTATAGTATGTACTTGTATAGGATGCTTGTTTTATATGTGCATAAAGTTGGTTGCTTGAATTCGTTCTCGAAACTGGTCGTTTTATTTTAGACCCTTCAGAACTGACAAAAAAAATAAAACCAATGCCTCAGGAAAATACAATAAAACGCGGCTGTATTCAGGATAACTCAAATCAAATTTTATTAATTACCAACGAAAATATAACTCACAATGAAGATAGAACTCAACCGGTGGTAATAAAGTGTAATATTTTTACGATTCCCTACATAAATACATTAGTCATTTGTTGTCATGACATTTTGTTAATATTATAGCTTACTTTTTTTTTGTTTTTTCTCTTTTTTTTAAATTTATTCTTTTGTGTTATTTTTCACTTTCCGCCTCGCTGTTGCTCTACGCCTAGGCGCCACATCTTGTTCTCCTCTTCACTGTTACTGTGGTGAAGTTGTCAACAGCCTTGGACACCACGGCCTGTCATGCAGCCGAAGTGCAAGCCGTTTTGCACGGCACGCGAATTTAAATGACATCATCCGTCGATCTCTTGTCACGTCGGCGTTCCAGCTTTATAAGAACCCAATGGCTTGGCACGCGACGATGGCAAGAGACCGGAGGGCATGTTTTTGTTTCCATAGAGGATAGGTAGGCCTTTAGTGTGGGATGCTACATGTCGATACTCTTCCCATCTTCCTAATTCGTCGTGCTGTGCAGGGGCTGCTGCTGCGGCAGCGGAGAACCTGAATCGGCGAAAATATAGTAATCTTATTGGTAACTATATTTTCGAGCCGTTTGGGGTTGAAACTCTAGGACCGTGGGGCCGAGCGCTCAGCCTTTTCAAGGAAATTTCAAAGTTCTTTCTTTCGTTCTTTTTTTCAGTATCTTAGTTTACACCTCCCGTGACCCTAGGGCTGACTTTTACCTTGGCCAAAGGGCTAGCGTTGCCGAACAGCGTGGTAACGCCGCCAGTCTCTTGGGGACGTTACCAGTTGACAGTGTTGAGGAGGAGTTTTTTGACGCCATTTTTGAAGTTTTTAGTTTAAGTTAGTTTAGTTTATTTTAATATATTTGTAATGTACTATCGAGGACACACCCGCCTGACCACCACTAAGCTCATTTTTGCTTGCACTCGCAACATAAAACTCAAACTCAAAGCATTTATTTCAATTAGACCATTACGGCACTTTTGAATGTCAAAAATACAAAAAAGAAAATCAAAGCTACAGTCCCAGTCACAAGGCATAATAACTTGAGAACGTACTGTAGTTGCTGTAGTTGCCCATTCCCTAGCGTAGATCTCTATGGAGAAGAACGGGCAAGAAACTCCATGGACACTCTTTTAAAATCAAAATATTGTTACAAAATCTTGGTTACATCATTAATTTTGAGATTATACATGTATGTGAGAACGATGTAGAAAGACGTGCACAATAAGAGCATCCAGAGTAAAAGATTAGATCAAAAATTTATGAATAAAGTAATTAAAATGAACCTTGGCAGCTAAGAGATGACCAGTCCCAACTGACAGCGCCCGTTCACAGACATGACGCATGTACCGGCGCCATTCAACTCAACCATATTGAAGGGAACTAAATGACCCGACACACCCGCCACCATCAGCGAGACATCTAAGTGAGCATGACATTCTCTCAGCTACCAAGGCATATTCATACAATGCAAGTATATTTTTACAATCTTCTGCAGCTTCCACAATACATTAACATGGGAATCAATTCTTCATCTTCTTCTTACGTGACGATGGACTCAAATAATGCCCGACCAGTACAAACAATTAGTTTGCCCCCCCCCCCCCCCACCTATGGTTGTGGAGCAGGACCAGCATTTAGCCAAGCATTTTTATCATCAATGTAATCCCCCAACTTATAATATGCTTGCCTACATAGTGTGCGTTTTATACAAGACTTAAATTTCGTCTCATTCAGTTGAAGAATGTGGGGAGGTATTATATTGTAACATTTCAAACAGTACCCCATGAAAGATGAATCCACTTTAGCAAGCCTGAAACCTGGCTGAACTAGTTGGTCCCTATTTCTAGTGTTATAGTGGTGTCTGTCCCCTCTCTTACTATAAAAATGCCGATTTTTTCTAACGTACATGATGTTTTCATAGATGTATTGACAAGGTACTGTCATGATATTAATTTCCTTAAACAGTTCTCTTAGAGAATCGCGTCTACGTAATTCATAAATGGCTCTGATGGCTCTTTTCTGCAGAATAAATATAGACTCGATGTCTGCAGCCCGTCCCCATAGTAAAATACCGAATGACATAATACTATGAAAATAACTAAAATAGACCACACCTCGCGGTATCGACATCAGTAAATTGACGGATTTTTCTAACAGCGTAGGCTGCTGAGCTTAGCCGTCCTGCATGAGATGTTAGATGAGGACCCCATTGTAACCTTGAGTCAAGCGTGATTCCCAAGAAAACCGTTTTATCGACAAATTCTAGTTTCTCTTGATTCAATATTATGTCACAATCACTACTTTTGACATTTGGTAGAGCAAATCTAATGCATTTAGTTTTTTTCCAATTTAGTACTAAATTATTAGCGGTAAACCAATCGTGGACCTGCAGTAGGGCGTTATTTACGTCATCAAGATTAGTGGCACGTCTGTTTATTTTAAATATTAAAGAAGTATCGTCAGCAAACAACACCATATGCGGATGGTTGTTAAATAGATGGGGTAGGTCATTAATATATGCTAAAAAGAGGAAGGGACCCAATATCGAACCTTGTGGTACACCCATTTTTACTTTTAAACCCATTGAGTTGACTCCATTTATTTGTACCTGCTGAAGTCTATCATGCAAATACGATTTTATTAAACTGAGCGCAAGTTTACCTAAACCGTAATTGCTGGAGTTTCAAGATCAGGGTTTCGTGATTTACGCAATCAAATGCCTTCGAAAGGTCACAGAAGATTCCTATGGCATCTTGTGCCTCTTCCCACGCAGTAAATATGTGTTTTAATAAAGTGACACCGGCGTCAGTTGTACAACGTCCTTTGGTGAAACCATACTGTTGCTCGTGTAATATTTTATTAGTGTTAAAATGGTTAAGCATTTGATTGAGCATTATCTTTTCAAACACCTTGCTGAAAACCGGCAACACGGATACGGGCCTATAGTTATTGGTGTCTTTACTGTCCCCGGATTTAAAAAGCGGTATTACCTTACTGAATTTCATCAGATCCGGGAAGACCCCTTGATCCACGCACAAATTAAATATTGAGGCTAAATACGGCGCTACAGTCTCAATAATTGAGGTACAAGCTTTGATAGACATACCCCATAGATCTTCCGTTAATTTGACCTTGATTTGCTTAAAACCATTTATGACTGTTAAGGGGTTTATATGTTGAAATTTAAATTCATTTGGACAGGCTGAAACGTTCGCTTTTAATAAATCAATAGAGAGCAAGGGAGAGGAATTTAAGGTTTCAGTAGTTTTAACCCGTATGCTCCCGGCCGTGCCTCCAGAGGCACGGTGCATTGTTATTTTAATTGTGTCTGTAATTGCGGGTATTGAAGTGTTAAGTGGGATATTGGTAAAGAAATTTACAAATTCTTGAGCAACTTCATTGTTTGAGCTCACAAGGCCACGCGGTGTCTCTAGTGTGAAGTCATTACCTTGTTTTTTATTTCTATTTGTTTCACTGTTGATAATTTTCCAAACCGTCTTTATTTTGTTGTCGGCTGATTTAATCTTGTTGCTAATGAATAAGGATTTGGCTACCTTGCAAGTGTTTTTAAAAAAAATCGAGTAAGTAGCAACATATTTATTAAAAGCTTCAGTGTTGATGTAAGGCTTAAGGCCGTACAGCTCAAACAATCGTTCCCTACTTTTCCGAATACCCTGTGTTGCCCAGTCACTGAAAATAAACTTTGGGCCAATAGTTTTAGATTTCTTTTTTAACCTCTCGGTACCCGCGCGAAATAACGGTATATCTCCCTGTCGCACCATGCCGCAACACTTAGTTACGTCATCGCATGCGTCATCGGACACCGATAACGAAAACACTTATCGTTCGAGTTCCAAGAGCCCTTATCTCGAACCGTAAACATTGTCGTCTTTGTTATGAATCAGACTGCGTTTTATAATATAAACAACACTTGTGAAACCACTTCAGTATTATAAACAAAGGATATGAGATAGATGACATATGAGAATTTGCCTCGTTATGACCTGTGGCCGTATTTTATTTAATTTTGGTAAAACTACTGATTCAATTTACACGAAACTTTAGAACCAATGTAACAAATACACAAGTAACCTAATACATAATTCATATAAGAGTCTTACTGATACATTCTAATCAGATTTCAACTAGATTGTAACTAAAAATTCTTATACGGCGAACTGTCATTTTATTGTCATTGACCTCGATTTGAAAACACTTGAAATCTATATAAATATGAATATGTATGCTTATTCTTATATTAAATAATGAATTATGATTATTACTTACCTTGTTTTTGCTGTTTCCAAGACCATATTTCATTTTAGAACAGTCAAATTCACATTTTCAATTGTTTACTCCATTTTGACAAAAAATCGTTCGACAAAAAATTTTGTTGGCTCACAAAATAATTTTGGTTCATTGTTCTACGTAAATATCTTGCTACAAAGTAGCATTACACAATAATAAGGTAATAAACATTCACTTCACAACGTTTTCAAGCACTTAACTAAACAAAAACACAATAAATCACTCGAGTGGCACTCCAATGTTTACCTGCACTGACGTTCCAACGACCGACGCGCTTCTATATTTTTTTTTTTTAAGTTGCCCGTTTTAAGTTCATAGTGTTTGGCATCGTTAGAATCGACTACTGTCAGGCACCAGAGGTAAAAATTGCCTAACGATTTCGAACCATAGGTTAAGTAAAAATAAGGTTTGAAGTTGTTCGTACGAGGTGGAACGACGGCGTGCCAGCGGGGCTCAACGGTATGTTCGTTATGTGGAATGCATGTCGGCACTCCGGTACCGAGAGGTTAAAGTATTATTAAATTCAGTGTGCACTACCGAAAATAATTCTTCATAAAATACATTTGCATTGTTTCTAATATGACCCGGTATACTTAACTTGCTAATTAAATTATTATTAAATTTGTCTAGATTGCTGGGTGTTATTAGTCTAGTTTGTATCTGAATTCTTTGTAATTGTCTATTGTACGCGAAAGTAACCGTCTGACCACTATGATCTGAAGGCAGGTAATTTACGATGGATTTATTTATGTAATCGCAGCAACAAAAAACATTATCGATACATGTAGCAGTATTTGTAGTAATTCGAGTTGGTTCTGAAAACACATTTGACAAGTTAAATGATTTAAAGAGACTTAAGAATCTATTGCTATTCACATTATTCTCTATGATATTAACATTAAAGTCACCACAGATAATTATTGGTTTATTACCAGTTACAAGTTTTGCCAAAGCATCTTCCATTACTGACTCAAAGATAGAATAGTTCAGGTAATTAGGGGGTCTGTAAACGCACACTATTACATGCTTATCTAGCTCAACACAAGACAATTCAATGCTATGTTCAACCGATAGATCGACTATATCATTACGAGACTTAGATTTAATACAATTTTTTATTAGGATTAATGAACCCCCACGCATCTTAGATTTTCGGTTAAAGCAACTGCTCACATTGTAATTCTCATAATTTATTTGCATTACTTCATAATCTTTCATCCAATGTTCAGTAAAACAGATAAAATCAAACTTAGTTTTTTCTAAAAATAGTTCTATTTCTAGTTCTTTGGAAGAAAGTCCCTGAATATTCTGGTGAAACAATTTTAAGGAATTCTGCTCAGCCCCTTTTTTACAGTTATTTGATTGAGAGCTAGAAGATACCTCGAAGTTGACGAGATTAACTAAATTGTCACTCGTACCTTCTATTGTCTTATTGACTAGTTTAAATCTAAGCTAATACTATTTGTATAATTACAATTAGTATAATTACTAATTTCCGTAGACCTATTTACAAAAAACTGCGACATACCACGTATGTCTGAGTTTATATTAAAAGCTAATAGCCGAGCTATTTGACGTCTAAAACTAATAGGCAAGTACGCATGGTTTCTGGTTGACTTCAATTTCTGAACGAAACTGTTAGTGTCGAAAAATGTCGACCTGTCACTATAATGACTAACTAGAAAATGCCAATGATTATTTATGGCATGGATATAATGGTTTTGCTTGCTAGACAATTTCTTAAAGTACGGGAATGCGCATAGAATAATTTTCTTACATTTTAGTTTTAACAGTTGAGTGACATTGTCAGTGATATCGTCAATTTTAACGTTCGAACTGTTACCTACAAATACAGTTACAATGGCATGAGGATCTAATTCCTTCCGAGTTATGGATGACATTATGTGGTTGTATGAAGCCTGAGGTGTACAATAATTTTGACAAGAATGACTCAGATTGTTACTAATTAATTTGCCTAAACCTATTCCAATACCATCTGAATACATGATGGAGCAGTCACAATGTGTACTACAACGAGAGGGAGAACTGCGTTCTGTTTGTCCTACCTGTGATGAACCTTGTACAATGTCTGCCCCGCCCCGTTGACTTTGTGTAGAAAAAATTAATGAAAAGATACCGAATCGGCCGAGCGCACTGACGACGCACGCCAAACGAGAGTTATTGTTATTTTGCGCGCCAAAGTTGACGCTTTCCTAATAGGCCCAAACTTTAAGGGGGCGTGGCTCGGCACCTCCGCATGATTTAAGCGAAAAAAATTTAAAATGGTCAGGCGGAAAAGACCCCCATAGTACATACATACTGAATGCAAATAAAATTTTCTTTTAAATTGAATTTAATAAATATAAATTTTGCTAATTTCTAAAATAACTGATTATATTGGATTTTCCGTGTTACCTAGCAACATTAGACCTTCAACATTATTGATTATTCTGTCATAAGAGAAAATACGTGTCAAATGTTATTGTACTTTGTAATGTGTTTTAATTTATTTTATTGAGTACATTTGAGTTTAAAGCTTCTTTCTTCTGCAACCACCACCTCCAATTGGTTATGGGCCCAGACCCAGAAGTTTAAATGAAATGAAGCTTTTGAAAATTCACATCGTGAAACTTGACGCCCACTACTGGATATCATGAAAGTACCGGATAGTGGACTCATAGATATCGTGGATGGTAAAACACAAAGGCCATCTAGACCCGTAGAGGGAAAAGATTTATTTATTTATTTATTGGTTTACCAACAATTGTTTACACTAGCTAAGGGCATAAAAACAAGCAAAAACATATTAACAATAGTGTACAATCACTTATAGGTAAACTCAGCATGCAAAACGAAAGTTGTACGTACAATATAGAAAAAGAAGAAGAAAACTACCTGTATATAAACTACTAAATCAAACTACTACTTAATCTAAATCGTTACATGTTATTTAAATCCTGACACAGAGAACAACGAAAAAACAAAAAAAAGTTAAGTTAATCCTTATCTAGGTTTTTTAAAGTTTTCGCTTTTAGACTGTTGAGTGAGTCAAAGTGCAAGTCGATTAGATCGCTACATTCATTAATTATCTTGCATAACCTCGCGACAGGGGAACTAGCGCCTAAGACCGTTCGTCGGAGAGGTGGACGGAGTGGCGTTATTGGCTTGCGAGGAATCCTTGAAGGCACACGAAATTTAAAAGAATTTAGTATCTGTGGGCAGTCAATTTTATTGGCCATTACTTTGCCCACAAACATTACGTCAACAAGGCGACGGCGCTTTTCCAGCGAAATCATTTTAAAGCATTTCAGCCGCTTGGTATAAGAACGTATTTTCTTTGCTATTCCGCTGGTAAACGCCAGGTGCCACAGAAAGCGTTTTTGGATTCTCTCCAGACGCAACGAATGTGTAGCGTAGTGCGGACGCCGGATTACACTGCAATATTCCAACTGGCTTCGAATGAGGCTGTTGTAAAGCATAATTTTAGTTTTAGGACACCTAAACTGTTTGCAATGTCTTAAAACGAAACCAAGCATTCTAGAGGACTTTTTTATTAAGCAATCTACGTGTGGGATAAAAGTTAATTTAGTATCAAAAGTAACACCGAGGTCTTTTGTTGTGTTTAGTTCTGCTATTTTGGTTTCATTTATGTGATAATCTTCTCTTACTAAATTATACTTTCTTGTAAACTTGACATGATAGCATTTACTGGGATTTAACGGCATTGAATTGCGTTCGCACCATTCAACAAGCCTATTGAGATCACTCTGCAAAAGGTTGACATCATGTTGGGACTTAATAATTTTAACAAATTTCAAGTCGTCGGCATACATAAAAACCTTAGAATGTAAGAAACATTTTGGAATATCATTTATAAAGAAATTAAACAAAACTGGGCCCAAATGAGAACCTTGTGGAACTCCGGAAGAGATATATTTGTTGTCAGACTGAAATCCGTTTATCACTACATAAAAACATCTGTCCAGAAGATATGAGCTTAACCAAGAAAGCAATGATCCAGTTATACCATAAGCTTGCAACTTATGAACCAATATTTTATGTGAGACTTTGTCGAAAGCCTTACTAAAATCCGTATATATGACGTCGGCTTGGTGACCTGAATCAATTGCCTCTGATAATAGCTCGGTAAATAGAAAAAGATTTGTGTTTGTTGATCTAGCTTCCACAAAGCCATGCTGCTCGTCGCATAAGTATAGTTTCAAGTGCTTTTGAATAAATGGACAGATCAGAGACTCGAAAATTTTAGCAAAACACGACAAAATTGATATCGATCTGTAGTTAGAGACTAAATCGTCCTTGTCAGATTTATGTATAGGTACAACTTTTGCCACCTTCCATTTTGATGGAAAGACCCCGGAGGTTAAGGATTTATTGTAAATAAGTGACAACGGGGTTACTAACTCAGCCGCACACTCATAGATAAAGATTGGTGGAATCCCATCTGGTCCAGCCCCCTTGTTGCAATCCAGACTTTTTAGCTTCTTGTATAGACTTTCACTGCTAACAATAATGTTTGATAAACATAAGCTATGAATTTCAATGTTATTTAAAAACTCTGTGTTGTTGCTGTTGTAATCGTCTTGAATAGGGCTATAGACAGAAGAAAAGTAAGATGCGAAAAATTCACAGATTGTCGTGGGATCAGATGATGTACTAGTACCATTTGTCATTGCAATGGGATAGGAGCTTGACCCACCTCTTTTAGTTTTAACGTAACTCCAGAAGAGCTTCGGATTATTTTTGAGTTCGTCTTCCAATTGCTTCATATAATTGTTGTAACAAAGTTTTGCAAGGTCATTACAGCGTTTAGTTATAATCTGCAGTTCGATTTTGTCTAAAGGGTTTTTGTAAATATTGTGGCGATTTCGGATCTTATTTTTGCAATTAAGTAATTTAATGAGATCCCGATTGAACCATGGAGGAAATTTACTTTTTTTAGGCACTCGCTTAGTTATAAAATTTTCTATACCTTTATGAATAACGTCATAAAATACCTCCACCATCTCATTAACTCCCTGCTGTGCTTTAAATAAGTCATCCCAGTCAATTTCACTCAAATATTTCCGAATCGGTATGTAACTCGTTTTTCGGAAATTAGGTCTACCGCAGGTAGTGTTATATGGGAGTTTAGCTTCATTATTCAGAGAAATCACAATAACGAGGGGTGGATGATGCTGGTCAATGTTAGCAATCGGATCCTCACTTTGACTCACTCTACACAATGAATGGTTACACAGTATAAGATCTAAAATGCGGCCTGAAGCATTACATACATTGTTAATTTGATTAAGCCTATTAACATACGTAAAATCAATCAAAGTTTGACTTATATTGGACAACTTAAGGCATTTATCAGAATTATTGACTATGCTCCAATCAATATCACCGATATTGAAATCACCTGCGATACAAACATATGATAAGTTTAACTGTTCAAACACTGCATTACATTTGTCCAAAAAATGTTCCAAGTAAGAGATACGTACAGGCGGTGGCAGATATACAGAACAGAGAGCTACCCGACGTACAGATCGAGCAGTAGATAGATCTAAAATCACCCAAAGGTCTTCACAATTACTTTCAAGTTGTTCTGCTCGTTTGGAATTTATAGATTTTTTTACGGCTATCAAAACACCCCCACCATCTTTACTACTCTGTAGACAAGAACTTTCTCTGTCCCTTCTGTATACAATGTATCTGTCGTCGAACAGCTCGCTGCTCAGTACGGTATCATTAAGCCAAGTCTCTGTAAAAATGATAACGTCATAATGATTGCAACTTACATTACGAAAGATGATATGCGTTTTTGTTCTCACGCCTCTACAATTCTGGTAATAAATTTGTAAACTATCGAATTTTGTATTATATTCACGTTACAATTACATGTACTTATGTAAATATAGAATATTTTTTTCAAATCAACTTATTTATGGACTCTAAATTCTTAATGAGGATATGTTCGGACCCATCTGTTTTTCTGACGAAGATTCTACCATTTCTTACCCAGACGAATTGATATCCTTTTTCTTTTGCCTTAAGTCTAGTAGCAGCATGCAGCGCTTTGTTAGAAGGAGACAAATGTTCTTGCACATATATTGGTCTCTTTTCACCAGCCAGTCCTAGGTCCGTGGTATTTAGTTTTTCGATGATATTCTTTCCTTTATTGTAGTTAATGACAGAAGCCAAGAGCAGGTCACGAGTTCTTGGGGAGGCCAATTGGGCTACAACAGAGCGCGGGCGGGTACTAGTATTTTGTAGTTTGGCTACACGGGTGCAATGATTGATATCGGTGTCGCTCAACTTGCATCCAACGACTGATCCCAGTTGCTTAACGACTGTATAGAGGTTTTCTTGTTTATTTTCTGGCAAGCAATGAAGTTCAAGATTAGTCGAACGCGCCTGTTGCTCCAAATAGTTGATTCGGAGGCCTATATCCACCACTGTCTTCTTAAGGTTAGTATTTTCTGTCTTTCACCGAGACTTTCAAGGCCCTATGTTCAGACTGATAGTCTTCAAACTCCTTTATGTGAAAACACAATGACGCCGTCATCTCCGTTAGTTCTTTCTTAATCGGTTCAAGCTCTTTATTTACGACATTGAGTATTGTATCGTTTATTTGACGAAGCATAGAAGCGAATTCAGCTTGTATTACTTCCTGGACGATATCGCGCACATCATCACGAGTCACAAAGGTTGCTTGAGGGGGCGAGTTCAAAGCAGAGAGCTGAAGCAAAGATGACGCTGTAATAGAATTGTACAATAACAATTTTCGTGATTTTGTGAAGTTGGAGAATACAGCTCTGCTCTTGATAACTAATAATGTGACAGATGCAAAATAAAACAAACGTTCCCAAACTTCGGGACGAACTCCATAAAGGGAACATATGAGGTACCTAATGAGGGCCGAATCTATGATATATGTTTTGACTCCATCATACCGTCTCGAAGAACAAGAAGATGATGTTAGTTACAACTCCCTATCATTCATAAAAGAAATCACCAAAGACGTTATGACAAGCTGGCACAACGATAAGAAATAGAAGAATTTAATGACTTTAGGAAGTTAAGCAAATAAAAATATTAAGGCTGGGTTGCACCCATTTTATTTTAACAATAACAAACATCGAAACTTCAGTTACAGTATCGGTTGGGCCAAAAATGAGTTCCATCATTTGACAAATAGTTAAATGACGTCATAACTTTAACCGTAACTGTAACCGCTCACTTTCTACTCTTTCTTCTTACTCTTTGCTATTGTTTGTGTTAAATTATCCGTCACTTGTCAAACGCGTGTTAAGTACGGATCCCTAATGGATATCGCCGACCTCGCACATTCCTGCCTGTTTACGCCGGCCGCACGAAAACTGCAGCGTCGACACCCGTCCAGCCACGAGCCGCCGACGCAGCAAAATTCATCATAGCAATTAATTAGTTTTAAGTATTTTTTCATTCATTCCATATTCTAGCATCGAATAGGTTTCACTTATTTTATTTTAATAATTTCTTTTAAATTAAAATTAGTTTAAAGTATCTTTGGTTTTTTTTCGATCCACCGTCTGCAGTTTACATATTTGGCGCAGCCGGTAGGATACTCGCGGGCCGGTTCGCGAATCGCGTTAGAATCATCTCACATCATCACCACGATCGCGAGTCACCCGGGTGGCTATCAAGTCACGTCACGAGTATCCAGAATCTACAACCAAGCTGCGGAGTCGCGTGGAGAATCCAGACATCGATTCACGGCGAAGAACCAGAGATGAAATACACACATCAACACGGTCTAGGGATATTTTTAAAAAAGCGAATTACTATCAATGTGTTAATTATTTATATGACATGTATATATTTAAAAGATACGTTATTTAATATTCTACCATTTTTTAATAATGGTTAAGGTATAGATTAAAATTTCAGGATTTTATGGAAAAAAAATGAAGCATAGACGGAAACCGTATATGAATGAACTTTTAATTTGTGAGTAAAAACTGAAAAAAATAGAAAAATCATTTAATTTGTGTTTATAAACTTGAAGTTAGTAGTCTGAGAAAGCGCCCATGATGTTCATAACACATCGGCAACGATTCGGCATGCTCAGAACAAGGTTGTCAATGTCTTGCTGCGGAATATTGTCCCATGTCCTTCTGAGGTGTGCAAAAAGTTGCTCTTCTGTAGCCAGATTTTCAGGAACTTCCTTCAGAGCTCTTCTTTGCAGCATATCCCACGCATGCTCCATGGGATTTAGATCTGGCGATTGAGCAGGCCAGTCTAAGGCCCTAACATTATGTGTATGTAACCAAGCTGCTACCGTTCTCGCCGTGTGTGCCCGGGCATTGTCGTGCATGAGCAGGAAATCTTGCCCCATTTGTGTTCTGTGGGGCAAGATTACGGGCCCCAGCACGTCATATTGCCCCGCACCCAAACGAGATCCGTCCGTCCTCCAAGACGAATTCCTGCCCAAACCATAATTGTTCCTCCTTGGTATGGGTGAACTTCCTGAGGGTTCTGGAGACGGCTCCATCGTCCAGGAACTCGCCAAACACGCGTCCTTCGTGAATCTGGATGGAAGCCGAACCTGGATTCATCCGTGAACAGCACATTGGACCATTGGTCACGGCCCCAGTCCACGTGGTTCCGAACCCATTCTAATCGTCGTTCACGATTGCCTCTCCGTAAAGGTGGGACCCGGAGTGGTCTACGAGAGCGTAGATTGCTTTCATGCAGTCGCCTTCTTACAGTTTGGTCACTCACAAGCACTTGGTGTTCCACTCGCAGCCTTTGGACCAATTGAGTCGCCGTTGCATTTGGTTGTGCTCGCGCAGTAATTTGCAAAAATCGGTCTTGTCTGGGGGTAGTGATGCGACTTGGCCCCCGGTGCCTCTCCGCTACTTCACCTGTGGCACGATAGCGTGTCCACAATCTTGAAATTACATTTTGATGGGTCCCTATGGCCTCAGCAACATTACGCTGAACAGATCCAGCTTCCAGCATTCCCACAGCTCGTAACATCTCCGCCCTCGTCAAATGTCGGCGTTGCATGGCTACAATACCTCAATTTTAACTTTATCTTTCGTTTAAAAATGAAAAAAAACTGTAACTAAACGTAATTCGTATTGTTTTCTAAATTTCGCACAAATGAAAATTCCCTCTCCTATACATCAAGACATTTTTATGCCACCGAAACAAAAGAATTTTCAAAAAGTTGAATTTGGAATTAGTCTGAGATAAATTACAAACAAATCGGTGTATAAAAGATTCCAATGCGGCCAGTACTTTTCGAGTTATTTAATTGAGTATGAAATATCCCTAGACCGTGTTGATGTGTGTATATGTGAGTACACCAGAATCTTTCTCGTGTTGCTTCCTCTCTATTCCTAGTTACTCTTATGTCCAAGATTTTTCATCACGAAAGATCTAACCGTCAGGAACCTGCATCGCGACAGGCTCGCCGACATATAGCAGATATTAGCAGAGATTTAGATAGTGAATTAGATTTTAATTTAAACAGTTTATTTGAACCTGTTATAATGCCTTACGACCCCGATGTAATTTTCAAGGCCTTACGCCTTGTGCCCGATTTTTACGGAAACCCCAATGTATTGACGAGGTTTATTAACATCTGTGACCGGATAGTAACCCAGTATGCAAGCGCTGAGCCAGGCAATGAGCTAGGGAACCTGTCTTTTAAATGGTATCTTAAACAAGATAACAGGGCCAGCCGCATCCACCATCAACTCAAATGGCATTCCTGAAACTTGGGCAGGTATTGGATCAGCTTTAATTAAAAACTTTTCAGATCAGAGGGACGAAACGGCTTTGTACAATGACCTCTCGTTGTCTACGCAAGGTAATAAAACCCCGCAGGAATTTTATGATCAATGTCAAACTTTGTTTAGTACAATTATGACTTACGTGACGTTACATGAGACCTTACAAACGACTATTGAAGCGAAACGGACACTTTATAAGAAAGTAACAATGCAGGCTTTCGTACGTGGACTAAAAGAACCTTTAGGCTCACGTATACGTTGTATGCGTTCAGAAACCATAGAAAAAGCTCTGGAATTCGTGCAGGAAGAATTAAATATTATATACCTGCAGCAGCGTAATGATACCCCTAACCCTCAAACTTCTCAGGGCGCACCCAAAATTTTATACAAACCTCCTATGATGCCTGTTGTGCCGTTTAACTCGTTTAATGTTCTGCGACCCCCAGTGCCTAACTGGCCTACTCCAGTAGGACAGCGTGGCTATCAACCTCAGCCTCAGGCCTTTAAATTTAATAATCCCAACCAGCATCAAAATCGCATGCCTACTCGAACCCAACAAATGTTCCGTGCACCATTACCGAAATATAAGCCTCAAAGCAACGTTTTTAGATTTCAACAGAGGATCAATCCAACACAAAATTCGGGTCCGAAACCCATGAGCGGTGTTCAACATTTTATCCCTAAACCATTACCGATGCCAAGGTACGATTGGCAACGAAACGGGAACCCACCACCGAATAATTATTTTAAGACGCGTGAATTAAAACCTCAGCGAACTTGCTTTGCCTGATAGTTCGTACTATTCTGCTGGCTATTACTATGAGCCAGTATATGACTACTACACAGACGGTAATGACTGTTACGTTGTTTGTGACTTTGACTACAACATTAATATGATTGATTCCAACTTGACTACATCCTCCGATAATCAGATGACAAGTGTAGCAGAGTCACAACCAGGCCTTAGCCATGAAAATCAGAACCAGAATTTTCAGTCGGACAGGACATCCAAAGAGTTAAAAAAAGTGTAAACTTAACTTACAGACCCAAAGACAATTACCCTATATAGAAATTTCTTGCCCTCCTTTAAAATTTCTGATTGACACTGGCGCTAACCAGTCATGTATAAGCCCCGAGGCGGTACAAAAGTTTTTCTATGACTATCCCGTCAACTATGACCCTTTCGAAGTTACGAACGTACACGGCGTAAGCAGAAATGACTATTCAATAATGCTACCGTGTTTTAATGAATTCAATGAGGCCGAGAGTATAAAATTATTAATTTACCGTTTTCACGATTACTGTGATGGCCTAATAGGATTAGACTTATTATCCAAATGGGAAGCTAAAATAGATTTAAAAGATTACCAATTAATAACGCGTACTGCTACGAATCAGATTAAAATATACAATTCACGTAATGTTAACCTGTATGAGGATATTATCCCTGCTAAAAGTTCCAAGTTAATTAAAATCCCCATAAATGCCCCGGACGGCGACGTTTTTGTGAACGAACAAGTATTTTGTAACTGCATCATCCATGAGTGCCTTGCCACTGTTACCAATAGTCGTGGATATGTGGAGTTAGAAAATCCAACTCCTAATGACGTCATATTTTCGTTAGACCAACCAACCCATGCAGAACTATTAAATGCTAAGTGCACGCAAATGAAACAATCGAATCGCGTTGACGACGTATTATCGCGGTTACGTACGGATCACCTTAATGCAGAGGAAAAGGCTAATCTCTTAACCCTTTGCTCTCGCTATGCAGACGTATTTTACATTGATGGAGAACCATTGACATTCACCAACAAAATTAAACATCGTATAAGAACAAGAGACAAAATTCCCGCATATACTAAGAGCTATCGGTACCCTTTCGTTCATCGGGAAGAAGTTAGAGACCAAATTTCCAAAATGCTGGAGCAGGGTATAATAAGACTTTCCGAATCCGCGTGGAGCTCGCCTATTTGGGTTGTTCCAAAAGAAATTGACGCTTCCGGAAAGAAAAAATGGCGCATCGTAGTTGACTTTCGTTTAATTTACGAAAGTATGTTTCTGAGGAGGAAGAAAAGCTGTTATTGGAATATATAATAAAAGCAGCTAAAATGAACTACGGATTATCAGCAAGGCAAACTTGTATTTTAGCGTATCAATTTGCTGTTGGAAGAAAACTAGCAAACATTCCTGAAGCTTGGAATCGTGATCGAATGGCTGGCCGGCAATGGCTGTTCAGATATCGCACCAAATACCCTGAACTATCATTACGTAAACCAGAAGCAACGAGTCTAGCGCGTGCAATTTGCTTCAATAAAGTTAATGTCCAGAAGTTTTACAATAATTTGAAAGAACTGTACCAACGTTATGAGTTTAATCCGCAAAACATTTATAATTTGGACGAGACTGGGTGTTCTACAGTTCATAAGCCTGAAGAAGTTTTAGCTCCGAAATCATTAAAATTATTAGGAAAAATGACATCAGGTGAACTTGGCGAGAATGTTACAATGATTGCTTGTATTAACGCCGCGGGAAAGTCCGTGCCACCGATGATTATATTCCCAAGGGTCCATTAAAGATAACATGATGAAAAATGCCACTCCCGGGTCTATTGCTGAAACAAACCGTTCTGATTGGTACACCGAAACTATTTTTAGAAAATATTTACAGCATTTTATCAAATGTGTTAAGCCAGCCCCTGAAGATCCTGTGCTTCTTATATTAGATAATCATGTAACCCACATATCATACGAAATTATTAACATCGCCAAAGATAACGGGATTCACATACTTACATTGCCTCCACACACGTCACATCGTTTACAACCACTTAATAAGACCGTATTTGGCCCTTTTAAAACAGCGTATAATAAAGCAGCTGATTTGCATATGATTAATCATCCCGGTATTCCCATTACAATTTATGATTCCGCAGAACTAATAAAAAAAGCATTTGAAGCTTCATTTCTTCCGAAAAATATTATAAACGGATTTGAATCGACAGGAATTTATCCTTTTAATGATAACATCTTTACAGAAGACGATTTTGCCCCTTCTTCAGTCACAGACCGACCAGAACCACCAACAAACATCACAATTGAAGAAAATTTTGAGTCTCAGCCAGTTTTTCGTAATATTGAGGAGAATCAAGAAAATTTTATTCTATCTGAAAATCAGCCATCTACTTCCCAAGGATTCATGTCAAATGTAGATGAAGAAAAAGCAACTAAACATTCAATTACTCCTGAAATGATACGGCCATTACCAAAATTTATTAGAAAAGAAAGTAAAAGAGGAACGAAGAAAGGAAGTTCTCGTATTTTAACTAATACACCGGAAAAAGAATCGATTTTGAACGACGATGATAATCGATGCTATCCAAATTTCGAACTAATCGCCGCGCGGCGCCAGTCAGTAGGCAGCGTTAGCGCGCTGTTAAAATGCCGGGAAAGCAACAGTGTGCATTCACAGATTGAGTTTATTTAAAAAAAAAAAAAAAAAAAAATTGTTTATTCGGTAATTTAAAAACTTGGCTGCATGCTCTAGCGTCTTTGCCAACATTTTCACGCAGCCACGGCAGAAAATAATCCTCGCGCCATTTTTCTCAAATTTTCTTTTCTTTGTACTTGTATTGTGAATATCTAAAAATGACAACTTTCAATAATGAAGATGAGCAACATATTACTTCAACTCCACCGGATATACTAACAGAAGCGCGAACCGCATGCGACAGCTTGCTGCCGTCAATATCCATGGACTGTCAGAGGACAGCCCTAGCAGATTGAAGCGAGACGGCAGACAGTTATTGTACTATGAACGCTATCAACAACAACAACAACAGCCCATAACGTCCACTGCTGGACATAAGCCTCTCCCATGATGGGAGGAATTAGCCGTAATCTCCACGCTTGGCAGGCGGATTGGAGATAGCAGTGATGAAAGACTAACAGAAAACGCTGCTGCCCATTCTCTGGTCTACGGAGGCGCAAGGTGTTCTGCCTCAAACATTAGTCGCCTTATACGACACCCGTGAGTGTAATGGGTTGGTTCTATTCTACTCTGCCGGATATCACACGGCTTACGGCTATGAACGCTATGCGCAATGCAAAAGGTTGAAATTAGCTTGTTTTCCATAATAGTAGGTAAATATCTCGGGGTTTTTGCGTCGCTTGTATGGAAGTGAGACAGGCCTGATAACATGGTGTCAGGTGTGGGATGAAATGGCAGTGAAGATTACAAAGTTCTTCTGGAGCAGCAAACTAAGCTGTTAGCAGCCATGCAAACCCAAATGCAAGTCATGTAGCATGCATGAGTAACACGATGGCGGGATCCACTATAGACGCTGTGAAAAGTTAGCGTCCGATGGCACCCCAACCATTGGATGTAGAATCGGGAGACCTATTCGAAAATTTAGAATTCTTCCGCAACGGCTGGGAAAATTACTGCACGGCTACCGGAAGGTTAAGGCCAGTATTCTTTTAAGTCCATTGGGCACTGCAGAAGTAAAAAAAATCATGGAGTTCGGACTCACAGAGGAGGATAAGAAATGTGAAAAAGACATTTCGAGAAAAATGGAAGAAACTATCATAAAAAAAAAAAACAAATGTCATCTATTCCAGATACTTATTTAACTCCAGGAATCAGCTCAGCGAGGAAACCTTCGAAGACTCTTTTCTTGTACTTAAGAAGCTTGTAAGAAATTGTGGTTATGGTACAATGGCAGACGAATTGATGTGAGATCGCCTAGTGGTTGGAATAAAGGACGGTGAGGATATTAGAGTTACTGCGAAAAGAAGACTTAACCCTAGATTCTGCCCTCAATATATGCCGATCAGCTAAGAGAGCTACAACTCAGTTGGCAGATCTGTAAAGAGAAAATGTGGTGCATACGATAAATACATATAATAAAAAGTCATACAAAAAAAGTATGAAAAGATGCAAATTTTGTGGCGATAATCATGTTTTCGATAAAAACTGAAATATTTTATGATCCACTATAAACCGTAAGAATTTACGCAAATCTGGATGAATGTTGATAAAAAAAATAAGCATCCTTGAGGTCTAGCGTAGCAACATACCAATCATAAGTGATTAGTTTCAGGCATGTTCTTATATCCTCTAATTTAAAATGTTGCGTATTTATATGTTTGTTTAAGCTTTTTATTGGTATAAACCGCATTTTGACATTAGCTTTTGGTACTAAAAATACACGAGACAGGTATTAATCTGAGTATGGTTTGCATTCCGAAATAGCTCCCTATATTCAGAAAATTAGCTATTGATTCTTCTAAAACCATGCTGTCTGATTCTGAAAGGTTATTTGAGCTGAGCGGGTACGATTGACATATAAGATGACTAAATCTTATTTTGTACCTGTTGGCATTGGCTCAATGTGCTAGGCGCCATTGCCTAAAAAAATGTAAAGGTTGAGTTGGTGGTCCGACCGGCCATCTTCATGACGAACACAGAGCACGCATCACGCGAGTTGCATTCAGCATTAATTATAATTGTATCCATAACTATGACTTAGAAATAAATGATTTCCCACATAACAAAGCAGTTTTAAAACATGGTGGCAGCGGATGGTTGAAAAATATCAAGATGACTGAATCACTTGCAACAATCGTCGAACTACAAACAAAATTGCTCCAATCAATGCAGGAGCAAATTAACTGCTTACAAAATGTGAACGCTAATAATATCAACGTGCCATGGCCGGCGGCACCTATCAACATAAGCATCGACCCAGAAGACGCATACAAAGTTTTCGAGACGTCTTGGAACAATTATTGTAGAGCTACTCAGATGGATTGCTGGGCCGCAGACAAAGAACAAAGAAAAATTGGAATCCTGTTTGGCGCCATAGGAGAAGAAGCCCTTAGAAAATATGGCTATTTCGGCATCAACATCAACCAAGCGACCGTTAAAAGTTGCAGAGAAGTGTTACAAATAATGTGTTCAAAAATGGTCCCTAAGAAGAATATAATCTATAGCAGGTACAAATTCTGGAGTAGCAATCAATCAGAAGAATCTTTCGATATTTTTTACAGCACTTTATCCCGACTTATAGACGACTGTGAGTACAAGACATACACAGACGAAATGTTGAGAGACAAAATAGTCCTTGGCATAAAGGACATGTCCTTAAAAAAAGAACTGCTAAAAAAAGAAAATTTAACTCTTCAGGATGCGGTAAATATGTGCCGAGCGTCAGAGGCCACAAATACACAAATAAAAAATCTTTCGATTACAAGCACAAGTACTGAAATCAAGAAAATAAAAACAAAGGAAGAAACAAAAAGAGGAAAGTGTCGCTTCTGTGCCAATACACACATATTCAAAAAAGAACTGTGTCCAGCATGGGGGAAAACCTGCCAATTCTGCAAGGGCCGCAATCATACGGACAAAGTCTGCAAGAAGAAAAAGGTCAAAGAAATTAGAGAACAACCAGAAATCATTGAAAGTGTGCAAGAAACGTCAGATTCCGATACTGATAGGGACTCTGAAGAAATATTTATAAAAAAAATAATGGAAGAACCTAATAAACATCTTGCGCATTGCAAGGTTCTGTTCAAAAAAGGACAAAATTGGAAGGAAACCACATGTTTACTAGATACAGCAGCAGATGATTCATTAATCGGACTCCGGAATGTTCAAAGGATGCTCGGAGAAGAAACAGTCAAGAATAAAATGAGACCATCAAAGAAAAACTTATTCAGTTTCAGTGGACACAACATTATCATTGATGGAGAAATAGACATTGTTTTCAAAGTGAAAATAGCAGGACATACTACCAAATACAAAGTTACTTTTCAAATTGTACATACTCCACACATCCCTCTGCTCTCCTGTAGGACTTGTCTTGAGATGGGTCTTGTGAAGTTTTGCAAAGAAGTTTCTTGCATCTATGCAAAGGAAACACATGACATAATAGATAAATATAAGTCTGTTTTCGAAGGCAGGGGAACTTTTTCAGGTTATGTCAATTTTGAAGTGAATCCTTCAGTCACTCCAGTCATTCAGAAAGCTCGAAGGGTTCCTGTGGCACTCCGGACAAAACTACAAGAAGAACTGACAAGATTAGAAGAGGACGGCATAATAACTAAAGAAGAACACCACTCTAACTGGGTAAGCAATATATTAGTTGTTGAAAAGAAAAATAAGTTCAGAATTTGTTTGGACCCAATTCCATTAAATAGAGCCATTTTAAGGCCTCGGTATCAGTTCACCACAGTAGATGAAATTTTACCTGAACTAGGCAAGGCTAAGGTGTTTTCCACTTTTGATGTTAAAAAAGGATTTTGGCACTTAAATCTCTCTGAAGAAAGTAGCAAACTGACAACATTCTGGACTCCATTTGGAAAATATCGATGGAAAGTGCTTCCTTTTGGTATTTCCTCTTCACCTGACTATTTCCAAATGAAAATGAGTGAAGTTATCCAGGGTCTTAAAGGAGTTGAAGTATTGGTGGATGATCTGTTAGTTTATGGTGTAGGTGATAATATGGATCTAGCAATAAAGGATCACAACAAAAATCTAGAACATCTTCTTCAAAGGCTAATAAAATATAATTGTAAACTAAATAATAGTAAAACCAATTTGTTACAAACCTCTGTAAAGTACTATGGTCATCTGTTTACTAACAAAGGGCTCCAGCCAGATCCTTCAAAAATAGAGGCTATAAAAAACATACCTATTCCAAATAATAAAAAAGAGCTCCAAAGATTCCTGGGAGTTATTACTTACTTGAGTAGATTTATACCAAAGTTAAGCTCAGAATCATCAGAGCTGAGACTCCTCACACATGATAAGACTGACTGGCTCTGGAGCAGTAAAGCCCAAAAAGAGTTTGACAGACTTAAATCTTTAATTAGTGATACAAAAACCCTTAAATACTATGACAGAAATAAACCAATAATTTTGGAATGTGATTCCAGTGAAGGAGCCTTGGGTGTTGCAGTATTTCAGGAAGATCAACCTGTTGCATATGCCTCACGGTGCCTCACACCTACGGAGAAGAAATACGC
The DNA here is from genome assembly GCA_905147715.2 of Xestia xanthographa. Taxonomy (NCBI): domain Eukaryota; kingdom Metazoa; phylum Arthropoda; class Insecta; order Lepidoptera; family Noctuidae; genus Xestia; species Xestia xanthographa. The sequence goes on from LR990643.1 coordinate 27,186,702, forward strand.
TCAAATTGAAAAAGAGCTCCTTGCCGTAGTATTTGCTTGTACCAGGTTTGACCAACTTATTATTGGCAATCCTCAAACCATTATTAAGACGGATCACAAGCCACTATTAAGTATATTCAAAAAACCTTTACTTAATGCTCCAAAACGACTGCAGTCTATGCTACTAACATTACAAAGATATAGTTTAGAATTACATTTTGTGTCAGGTAAAGATAATATTATGGCTGATGCTTTGTCCAGGTTCTATTTGGATTGTAACAACATAGATAAGTCTAAAGATATGAACATTTTTAAAATAATAGAAAATATAAACCCCATCATAGATCTACCAATATCAGATACTTGCATAAAAGAAATAGAACAAGTAACAAATAATGATCAAAACTATCAAAAACTAAAACAATTTATCTCACATGGATGGCCAAGTCATTCGAAAAATATCCCAGAAGCTTTGCACCAATACTTTAGTATTAAAAATGACCTCACTACATATCAAGGTCTTATATTAAAAGGTCAATCAATTCTAATTCCTGAAGCCTTAAGAACAAAATTACTTAGTAAGTTACACAGAGCTCATTCTGGTATTGAGAATACTTTAAAGCTAGCTAGACAAGCAGTATATTGGCCCTCTATGTCTACGGACATTAAAGATATGATTAGAACATGTACCACTTGTAACAAGTTCCTTCCTAGTCAACAAAAATTTACCATGCAAACTAGTAAAATACCAGACTATCCCTTTCAAATAGTCTCTATGGATGTGTTTTTCTTCTCTCATAATGGTAAACAAATCAAATATTTAATTACTGTGGATCACTATTCTGATTTTTTTGAAATTGATACACTAAAAGACTTATCAGCAAAATCTGTAATAGATAGTTGCAAAAGGAACTTCTCAAGACACGGTATTCCAGAAACTGTTATTACAGATGGAGGTACTAATTTTGTGAACCAGGAGTTTTCTGAGTTTTCCAAAAACTGGCATTTTACCCAGGTTACTTCATCACCCAATCATCCACAGGGTAATGGTAAGGCAGAGGCCACAGTAAAAATAGCAAAAAAGCTTTGGTTAAAATCTGTAGATAGCGGTGAGGATTTTTGGTTCAATTTACTCTGTCTTAGAAACACTCCCAATAAATTAGAGTCAAGTCCAGTACAACGTCTGTACTCACGAAGAACACGGGGTTTTCTACCAGTGCTCCCAAGTCTTCTTAATCCACAAGTTATCAAAGATGTTCCTAGGAGCATAGAACAGAGGCGTAAAGATATCAAACATTCTTATGATAAAAGAACAAAAAGAGCTGTAACATTGGAAGTAGGTCAACCTGTTTCTGTACAACTACAACCATCTGTTAGTAAATTTTGGTCTCCAGGTGTCATCACAGACGTTTTGTCTGACAGGTCCTACTTAGTTAATGTTAATAATGCTTCTTATCGAAGAGACCTATGTCATGTTCGGCCTTTATCATTATCCTCCCCATCTCAAGCAAGTCTGGAACCAAGTAAATATAATATATTTAACCAAACTAACAATGGCAAATTAGATTCTGTACCCATAGAACAAATAAATACACATGTCAATGACTCAGATTCTAGCACTAACAATAAAACCTGTTTAGCAGAGGAGAATTTAAATAATACAAATGAATCTATTTGTTCTCCAGTTTTAACAAACATCGAAAACAACATTGATACTAGACACACTCCTACTAGACCGAAGAGGGAAACTCGTAGACCCTCATATTTAAGAGACTATACTTGTTAAAAAATATTTTTACATAATATGTATGTTAACTCAATCATGTAATCTTAATTACTACAATAACTCCTTTGTATAATATTGATAACACTCTAATAAGTATTTTTTTAATTTTAATTAGTATTTTATATGAACAATTGTTACCCTACTTAGTAGCTCAATTGTGTTAAGTAGGTATTACTTTATTACTATTGAATGGTTAAATAGCTCAATTGTGTTAAGTAGGTATTACTTTATTAAACTTCTTTTTATCTTTTGTATTTAATTAGTTATGCATACTCAAATAAATTATATAAAAAAAAAAAGGAACATGTTGGCATTGGCTCAATGTGCTAGGCGCCATTGCCTAAAAAAATGTAAAGGTTGAGTTGGTGGTCCGACCGGCCATCTTCATGACGAACACAGAGCACGCATCACGCGAGTTGCATTCAGCATTAATTATAATTGTATCCATAACTATGACTTAGAAATAAATGATTTCCCACATAACAAAGCAGTTTTAAAACAGTACCCATTGACCCAAGACAAAATAGTACGGTCTTGTGTTATTAAAGACCATTGTTTGTAAAAGTGGGCAAGTCTACCCGCATAGCGTACCGGATCTAGCGACGTAGCGACTGTCTGGGCCGATGAACTCTCATCGGGCACTCAACTACTCAGTTGCGCGATGAGGTCCCCCGATGCGGCGCTGCAGGCGGCTGATGACGTGGCGTTGGACCCGATGCTTGCCTGCGGTTCGATGTCCCAGCCTAACATTTTAAATTCTTGCTCGATGTTGATGGAAAAGGAGCGGTGTTTGTCGCAGGTTGCCTGTTTGTCGGTGTTTTCGGAATATCAACTTTCAAGTCTGTGCTAGACTTAGATACAGCCTTCGCTGCCCAAAGAGTCTCCGGGAGATCTTGACCAAAAAGAAATTTGGCAATTTTTGTTGTTGTCAGCTGATCTTTCAGTTCCTTTTTATATCTAAAATTACCAGTGATATGAGATGGACTTTGAGTAGACCTCGGAACAAATTCTATTAACTGAGTACAGGGCGAAGTTACGCCGTGTAGTAGATTCAATATGTTGGACGTCGCATAGGATTCTACCTACGTCCATGAGATCTTTTACCGAGGTCGTGGTTCATTTCCGGGAGGAAGAGTTGGCTGGAAATTATCTTTCCCAAGTAAGAGATAACCGCTAATATCTGTAATTTCAAGATTTAGCTGGGTAGCATCTGCGTATTTGCAGTTTGCGTGTACTAGATACTTATTTAGGTCTTTTCGTGCCCCTTTGTTCAAACCTGTGGTTGCCATGTGTTCGAATCTATTCGCAACTTCCTGGTTGACTTCGGGACCATATTCAATTGCGATCGTTGGGTCGATCCCTAGAATATCTAACAATTCCGAAGATTCGTCGACTATATGTACGACGTCTTCTGTGGTTGCTTCCTGCGCTGCAACGAGGAATGCAACGTAGTCATTGTAAAATGCGGCGATGTAGTCCCAGAGACTACTCAGATGCTTAATGACTGACTAGGCAAGAGAGCCGATATTATTTAAAAATTCGGTTATGTACTGTCTGGTAATATCAAAAGAGAAAATATTTGTCTCTCAGTATAGACGAGTATTAAGTTGTTTTGCACACTACAACAATTCAAAATGAGAATGTGGATCTCCTCCTTCAACTATTTTGGGAAGAACAACACACTCCCGAAATAAATACAAATAGATATTCGGTACAGTTAATTAATAACAGATTTCAGGTGCGGCTGCCACTCAAAGTACCAATTGAAGAATTAAATTTGGGTGACTCGTTTACTTTAGCGTTGCAACGACTGAACAACTAAACCAAGCGATTCAACAAACACCTGGAGCTAAAAGAGGCCTACTCAGAATTCATTAAGGAACATGTTGATTCAGGTCATGCTAAGACCATCGACCTAGCCTCATCGACAACACCTCGCTGCTTTAATTTGATAGAGGCACAAAACTAAATGTGTATTTTTTTTGATAATGTTACCACTTAACACGAATTAATCTATAATGCCATGTGAATTAAACTCATGGCGTGACTGAATGACGTCATAGGATTGGTCATAGGTAGGTCGCAATTTTGCGCCATTTTGTTGGTACCTACATCGACACAACGCCAGTTGCTTTGAGTTCTCGCAAGGTGACACTCGCATTTTCTCTAGGACATAATATATGTCCTAGAGAAAATACGAGTGTCACCTTGCGAGAACTGACGTCGTCATATGACGACGTCAGCGACGGCGGAGCGATAGGGTCGTCACCATCTTGATTCGGTGGTAAAGGGTCTATTTCGTAGGTGTCGTTGAATTATAACACGAAGTGTAACCTCACTTTTAATCAAAAACACATTTTGAAAAGAACTTGTTATTAATTTTGACCATGTGTGTCACATTTTTTTTTTGGTGATATTTTCCCACAACTGTGGCAGTTTGAGTACTATAAGCGACCTACCCAAATGTCCTTTCTTTGGTATTGTTCGTCGTTTCGTTGAGCTCCTTGAGTTATAAGTCGAGCTACACGATAACTGACAAATGCTTGCACTGACTGGACAGGTCCACTCAAATCTGTGTGGTTCTTTCTTCAAAAGACCATCTCAGACACTAATCTGCATAGTCCTCATGTGAATTGAGCAAGATTATGGTCTGGACTTCAAAAGAGACTATGACCTCTGAGTTTGTTTCGGCTGTTTCTTCTCAGAGTAGTCAGGTACAAAACAACGGCCCCATCTAGTTAAAAAAAAATGACGTGTAAAAGTGTTTGTAAAAACCTACTTGCAAAATAAATATAATTTATCTTTTTTTAACTCGAGTTTCAATATTTATTATTTCATAATTTATTGTTATACTAGCTGACCCAGCGAACTTCGTACCGCCTAACAGTCAATGAATGTCGTGTTACCTTTTAGCTGAACTAATTTAGGCTTTGATGAACGTAATACAATGATACAAAATAAAAGTACAGATAGATATAAAAAGTATTTTACCAAGTCTTACCAAGGGGTATCGTATTATCCGGTATTAACTGGGTTGTGGAGGTCAGATAGGCAGTCGCTCCATGTAAAATACTGGTATTCAGCTGCATCCGGTAAAACTGGAAGCCGACCCCAACATAGTTGGGAAAAGGCTAGGCAGATGATGATGAGATATAAAAAGTATTTTATTATGATGAATAATACATATAGAAAGAGAATAAAAAAAAAAAAAATTAAGTACTTCAAACACGTGTCAGCAAAAAATGCCTGAATTAAACGATTAACTCTTTTCATTCAAGCACGTTGTGGTAAACGACATTCTTTGTTTTTTTGTCAGGCGCAAGAACAAATAAAGCGGATGGTTTGCCGACACGTGAACATGCCACGTACAATTGACCATGAGAAAACATGCATTTTCTAGATTGAGGCCACAAATAGTCAACGATTGGCCCTGTGATTTGTTAATCGTCATGGCGAAGGCAAGACGAATCGGGAATTGAATTCGTTTAAACTCAAAGGGCATATCCGTTGGGATCATCGGAATCCTTGGAATGAGAACTTCCTCATCTTTAAATTTTCCTTTGAGTATCGACGCGTGAATCACATTGCTCATCAGTTTTCTTATCACCAAACGCGTTCCATTGCACAGTTTTGGTTGGTTTAAATTTCTAAGCATAATTACTACCGAGCCAACCTTCAGTTGTAAATTGTGCGGTGGTAAACCAGGCACATCCAAGGAGTTTAAAAATTCAGTTGGATAATTAGTGGCTTCATCTTCGTTTGTTACACAGTCGATAGATTTGAATGAATGCAGAGTACCTGCGATTTGATTCTGAATTATAAAATTTAGGTCATCTACATCTTTATTTTTAGCCGCCAAAATTGCACGCTCACTTAACCATTTAGTATGTTTGTAGTTAGCAATGATATCCGGGAATACTTTGTTGATAAGCTCGTCTTTCGATGAGACGAAATTGCAAAAATTTGGAGGAAATGACATCAATCCGCTCGATTCGTCAACAGGAACACGGCCATTACCGATAGTCAGCAATTGCTTAGAGAAATCATCAGCAGATAGATCGTTCAACAATGCAACTCTCATATTTACTGACAGTTAATTTATTTCTTCGGCAGCAGTAGCTCTTGGAATGACTGGTAGTGTTTGTCGGAAATCGCCGGATAGTAAAATCATTGCACCACCAAAACATTTCGAGTCATTGTGCAGATCTTTTAATGTTCGGTCAAGTGCTTCCAATGCGCGTTTGTGCGCCGTTGTGCATTCGTCCCATATTATGATTTTTGATGCTACCAAAACTTTGGCTATTGCGGAGTGTTTCGAAATGTTACACGTCGGTTGTTCAGTAGTTTGAAGGTTTAATGGCAATTTTAACGCTGAGTGAGCCGTACGGCATCCGTCTAACAATGTGGCCGCTATTCCAGAAGAAGCAACTGCTACCGCAATTTCGGATCTCGCACGTACAGTGGCCAAAATCAATGACATGAGCAATATCTTTCCAGTTCCACCGGGGGCATCCAGAAAAAATAAGCCACCATTTCCATCATCAATTGCATTAATCAATGTATCATAGACTTCCCTCTGTTTAGGATTCAACAGTGGTACATTCGTTTGAACTGATTGGACTAATTCATGTGGATCATATTCACGTTCACGTTCCAGTTCTCTATTAAATGCGTCATTCATTCCGCGATCTGACGCTGGCATTCCTAGCCTGACTAACAAACTGCCGCACATGAGGTAACACATATCTTCGATCTCTTGATCTTGATTGCTCTTGCAAAGCCTGGTTATGCATCTCCTCATTCGCCTCACGATTGGGATTTCTTGTGCTGACACGAATTCGATGTAAAATGTCTTCTGACATCTTTGTATTTGTTCCACAGGTCACGTGGGTTCGATGGGAAGCATGTCGAAATGATGATAGCAAATAATGTGCGTATCTGACTTGGAGATGCAGAAATAATTGCTTCAGCGATTGTCGTGTCCCAATGAGTATCGTTTTCAAGCAAATTGAGCTCTTGACATGCTGCACGAAATGTGGGGCACATTATACCATTAACAATTCGTAGTGATTCAAAGGATGTTGGCCCTTGAACATGTACCAGCAACAACCGCAAATAGAAACATTCATCATTCTTCGGATGAACTGTGTAAATGTCCGAGACATTAAGTAATTTTAGTCTGTGCAAAAAGTAAGGTTTTGCATCTGTATTATCTTAAGATTAGTTGTCTGTGGAAAAGCGCTGTCGCTCTCCCCTTCCTCCAAAACCGTCGTCGTGAACGAACGCGTGTTTAGAACGGCAGGCAATATATGGAATTATTACAGCAAAGTGAAGTTTAATTTAACATCTGCACCTAACTTCCAAATCCACTACAACAAACTACAAAATTCTACATGGTCCTTCGGCGATAATTTACGAGTTTCCAATCCTGCCGGTCGACAAGAAACGTGTCCGCGAAAAGGGCGAGACGACGCAACGCCGCCATTACGAGTCTCAAAGACCGAGCGACGCGCAAGCAATTTTGATCAAGTTTGGATCGTTTCACATTCACCTATCTTCTCTGTACGCCATGTAAGTCAACCTATCTACTTCCACGAGCAGTCGAGACCAAGATCAAGAATTTCAAAATTTAATCCACACGCCGTGCGAGTCAATATTTCCACGAGCAGTCGAGACCAAGATCAAGATTCAAACCCTGTTCCACACGCCGTGCGAGTCAATATTTCCACGAGCAGTCGAGACCAAGATCAAGAATTTCAAAATTCAATCCACACGCCGTGCGAGTCAATATTTCCACGAGCAGTCGAGACCAAGATTCAAACCCTGTTCCATACGCCGTGTAAGTCAACCTATCTACTTCCACGAGCAGTCGTGACCAAGGTCAAGAATTTCAAGATTCACATTCTACTCCATACGCCGCGCAAGTCAACCAAGCTATCTACCTACTTTCGCGAGCAGTCAGGAGTCAAGCAAATCATCGTTTTCCTGTGTTCAAGAAACAAGCTTCACATCCTGGAAAGAGAGTTTTATACAAGACAATCAAGACATCGGCATTCGGAATCTGAAGCTAAAAAAATTCACGTTCGCAAGTATATTTTTGGCTTAGCAATTACGATAGATAAAGTCAGAGTCATAGTCAGTTAATTCATTACCTAACAAGCAATCGATCATCATCATAGTTCACTCAGTTTGCTTTCTAAGTTTTTCAAGCAATTGGCAACACTGTGGCGCCGTCCAAGCTCTGTGAGTGGCCGCCCGCCACCAATCGTGCTGTCAAATTTGTATATTTCTGTTTGTTTGGTTAGCAAAAGCACGCTGCTTGTAAAATCGTAAAGTGAAAATTATTGTGAAAGTAGATTCTAAATAAATTTAAGAATGGCTAATGAGGCAAACAAGCCTGGGGTAACAGAACTTGCCACTCTAGTGAGGTCAAGGGGTTATGTCAAGGGCACTATCACAAAAGAAAAAAAAATTATGACATCATTGGGTACCGAAAAAAGCGGCGATGTAAATGTTTCCATAATTAAACTGAGGCGAGAGCGTCTAACCTCAGCCTTTGACGAGTACAACAGGCTTAGCCTCCAGATCCATATGCTGGACGAAAAAGACTCTGAAGATACAGGTAACATTGAAAGCATCTACTTTGAAGTCGCAGCCCAAATGGACGACTTAGTCAATAAAAGCTCTCCAGAGACTGCTATTTCTGCCCCCACTTCAAGTTCCAAGCCATCACACGATATTAAACTGCCACATATAACTATCCCCACCTTCAGTGGGAAATATACTGACTTTTATGCATTTTATAACATATTTGACTCTGTTGTTGGGTCCTCTAACAAGCCACCGGTGCAAAAATTGTATTATTTAAAAACTTTTCTTTCAGGAGAGGCACTGGCACTTATTTAAAACTTACCGCTGGCCGATGACAGCTATATAGAAGCTGTAAATTTGCTGAAACAGCGATATGAGAACAAGTTTCAAATAATTAATGAGCATATCAGCATGCTCTTGGACCAAAATGCAGTAACAAAGTCTGTACCTGCAGCACTCCGAGCCTTTGTTTCCACATGCCAGCAGCACATTGCTGCTCTCAAGAACATGGTATGTGGGAGCCTGTTACGCAGTGGGACAGTCTCCTAGTTTACCTGTTGTCCAAAAAATTAGACATCCTTTCTAGCCGTGCCTACCAACTCGAACGTGACCAAGCGACGAAGCCAACCATGGGTGACTTCTTGTCATTCTTGGAGAGGCGAGCTCTCGCTTTGGAGAATACTGACAGCATTTCTGCCTGCAAGCCGCAACAGACACAAAGGTATGCATCAAATGTGGTGTCAGCGATAAACACTGCAAAGGAGACAACAAGCTGCATTTACTGTAAGTCCAATCACAAAATTTTCCAATGCCCAAGTTTTAAGCTTGCACCATCTGAGAAAAGATTATTATTTGCATCACAACACAAGCTATGCGAAATCTGCCTCACAAGCCATTCGAAAACAAAATGTCGCTTTCATTTCAAATGCAGTGTTTGCAAGAAGCCTCACAACACCTTGTTACATAAGGATGAGGCCATCCCAGCAGCACTACCGACAGTGACTTTGATGTCCGGTGCATCGCATGGCCAAGTTTTACTGCCTACAGCTTGGGTCAGGTTATATTCAAACACAGGAACGGTGATAAACTGTAGAGCACTGTTAGACAGTGGCTCGCAAGCATGCTTTGCTACGCAGAAGCTAGTAAGTCACCTAGGTGGCACTCTAAATTGCACGAATAGCAACATTATAGGCATAACCAATGCTGAACAAACAATTACTCACTCGATCAATATCGAAGTACATTCACAGGTATATCCATATAAAGCTAAAGTGAGATGTCATGTGTATTAAGGATAAATTTTATTTGTGTTCTTGGCTGTATAGAAGTTTGTCTGTGCCTCTTGATTTAGTTTACTTTGACACTTGTGGTCGCTATTTTTTTGTTATCTGTGTTACTATGCGTTTTTTCCCGCTCTGTACATGTGAAAAGTATTAAATAGTTATTTCGAAATCTGGTTAATTATTACAAAACCTTAACAGGTTATGGGCCCAGACAGTGCTCACGCGAGTAATTAACAAAGAGCAGTGAAGAGAATACAGTACAGACAGGTTTAAAATAAGTTTGTCAAAAAAAAGCAGTGTCAGTCATAACCTAAAAAAAAAAAATGGAGTTTGGAAAAACTATGAATCTCGATAAATTCGACGGAACCAATTTCAAGCAGTGGAAATTCCAAATAAAATGTGCCCTACGTGCCAAAGGTTTGGACATAAACCAGCCTAAACCTGAAATGAACGCCGATCAATGGAATAAAGATGATGGCATGGCAATGTTCATTATAACATCTGCAATGGATTTGAAACAAGTAGCACTCATTGAGAATTGTGAATCCGCTCTCGAGGTGATGACTAAACTTGAATCCATCTATGAACAAAAATCCGAGATGAATAAAATGATTCTACATGAACGTTTCTATCAACATAAGATGTCACCGGGAGATAGTATTGCTCAGCATATAGCTAAAGTCGAGAGTTTGGCTAAGCAATTAAAAGAAAATGGAGAAGACATCAGTGAAACTGCTATCATTACCAAGATATTGAGTACGTTGCCTCCCAAGTATAGATCTCTTCGTCAGGCTTGGATGTCACTTGATTCAAGCAAACAATCTGTTATCAATTTGACAGCTCGGCTGTTAGATGAAGAGGCTAGCTTCAATGTGGAAGAAGAGAATGATACAGCTTTATTAGTAGCTAAACAAAATGCAAAGAAGAAAAATTTTACATCTACTGAAACAAAGAAAGACTCAGAAGAAACAGTACATCGGTTTGCTTGTTATAATTGTGGGAAACGAGGCCATTTCGCAAGAGATTGTGAGGCACCTAAACAAGTTAAAAAGGAAAAAAAATGTTAGCCTTCAATGTAGATAGCAATGATTGGCATGATGATGATGAAGGTTGCAGTTGGATATTAGACAGTGGTGCCTCAGCTCACATGTCTTACAAACGTGAAAATTTTGCAGAGTTGTATGAGTATCAAGGATCCCCACTGAAACTAGGAAACCAAGAAGACATAGAAGTTGTTGGACAAGGAAATGTTATAATTAACAAGTGTGTCGATGGACAGTGGGAGACAAGCATTCTTAAAAATGTGCTTTATGTACCTAAACTAAGGAGAAACCTGTTTTCTGAGGGAGCAGTTTCTAGGCAAGGTTATAGTATTGTAAAGAAACATACTGATGCTTTGATTTACAAGGACAATGAAATAGTGATGTGCGCGTCTTTACAAAGCAACAATTTATACAAGTTGAAAGTGAAAACAATTAAAAATCCGGTATGTAACGTTGTGCAGAAATTGGATCTTAAAACATGGCATGAACGATTGGGACACTTAAATGTTAAAGAAATTCAGAAAATGTGCAAAAACGGTGTTATTACTGGTGTGGACTTATCAGACTGCGACAAGTTTGTGTGTGAGGATTGTGCTTATGGCAAGCATGCTCGTCGACCATTCCAGAAATCATCACGGCAACCACTACAACCAGGTGATGTTGTTTACAGTGATGTCTGTGGACCTTTCAATGTGCCATCAGTACAAGGTATGAAATATTTCGTTATTTTCAAGGATGCAGCAACAAGTTTTAGATATGTGTATTTTTTAAAAAACAAATGTGATGTGTTGGTCTATTTAAAAAAATATAATTTAAAAATTAAAAACCTTTTCTCACATAGTGTGCGTGTTTTACACACTGACAATGGTGGAGAATACACAAGTAAGGTTTTCAAGGAGTACCTAGAAAGTGAGGGTATTTCTCATGAACTTACGGCTCCATACACTCCTGAGCAGAATGGCCGTGCAGAGAGAGAGATCAGGACAGTAATAGAAAGCGCTCGATCCATGCTTTATGCCCGTGGTGTACCACTCAATCTATGGGCAGAAGCAGTCAACTGTGCTGTTTATTTATTAAACCGCATGTCTTCAAGCCAGACACCTAATGTTACACCCATGGAGCTGTGGTGTGGCATAAAACCTAGCTTGGATCATGTTAGAGTTTTTGGGTGTGAAGGATTTGTCCATGTTCCTGGTCAGTTGAGAAATAAGCTTGATTCTAAAAGTCGAAAAATGATGCTAGTAGGCTATGATAATACTAACTATAAAATGTACGATCCGAAAACAAGAAGAATAACAATATCTAGGAATGTTATTTTCAATGAACTGAAAAGTCCTGAAGTAAGAAGGAGTGAAACTCGAATTTTGATTTGTGATGATAAAAATGAAGAAAGACAAGAAACTGAAGAGGAGACAAATAACACAGAGAGAGGTGTAAGTGATGAGCATATTACTTCTGATTATAGTGATGACAGTGCACATACTGCTGTTGATGAACAAGATGAGACATACGAACCTTCGCAAGAAAATTATTCTTCTGACTTATTTGATTCAAATGTTACTGTTCGAACACGCAGACAAAGAATGTTTGAGGCAAATTTAATGGAATTAAATGTGCCCATGACTTATGATGAAGCAGTCAATAGTAGGGAACGTGATTTATGGTTAGAGGCTATAAATGAAGAATTAGAAGCTCATCATTCTAACAATACCTGGAGTTATGTTGACAAACAAAATCTGAGAACTATAACGTCAAAATGGGTTTTCAGTATTAAAACCTGGAGAATCCTGTGGCAACACTACAGCTAACAGCTGATTTTAAATTGTCCTTAGATTTTTTAACTTTAATTATTAAATTTCTTTGTTTTTTAAGCATATTTCCAATTACTCATCAAGTAAAAAGCTTATTAATGTGTATTTTGTGTTAGTTTTACGTAACCAGTACAAATTAAGTGTTAAAATATAATGTGAATCAGTGACAGTTACCGGCTCAAGGAATTTTTGCATTGTCATCTTGATATCAGGTACAATACTTTAAATTCTACTGGCTAATATTGTTTACGTGCTTTATTTTCACCAGCAATTAATTAGTTCACCTTTTAATTCGGTTCCTTCCTATATTAATTACCTTTGGAACGTAAACATAACCTTGCTTGGTTTGGTGACAGGACTTGCAAGGCTGAATTTATCAATTTATTTTCCTTTCAAACTATCTTTATTACTTATCTTAAACCTGCTGCCACAGTTACCTACTCTCTTCCAGTTTCATTTCTTATCCTTTTCCTAACACAATCATGACTATGACTCGTTCCGCCCACGCTCGCCAGGAAGAACTTAAACTGGCTCTGAGCGAATTAAAGGCGTCTAAGCAGTCCTGTGATCAACTAAGTAGGGAATTGGATGACAATGAAAGGGTTCTCTTTGAAGCCCATGAAATAAATAGAAATTTAAAAAAGGAAATGGGTCAGCTATACATTCAATACACTGACGCCATAGAAGACCGGGATAGGCTCCAAGTTATTGTGGACGGGTTCAGCCAGTGTAGCGCAGAGTACGAACAAACTCTTAATCATAAACGTCAATTAGAACAGCAGCTACATGAGGCTAGAAGTCAAATAACAGAACTTAAGACTACCAATCATAACATCACTGCCTCGCTGAATCAAAGTCTGTTCAGTGAATTGGTACCTATTGCCCCGTCTGTGGTTTCTGCCACCAAATCCTCCCTCGCTATAGATTTGACAGGTGAGGATAATTCCAATTTATGTAGTTCAGTGAGGGCAGTCACCAGTAAAAGTAAAATTAAAAAATACATTAAAATCAATAAATATATAGTAAAAACACAAAAAATGGTTAAAAGACAGAAATATTTCATTAAAAATGTGAAACTGAATAGAGAAAGACTAAATGTATTAAAACAATTAGATATATATTCATCTAATTTGGAACAAAGCACTAGGAGGTACAAAATTGACACAGAACACCTGCAATCCAAACTTGATCACCTACAAGAGAAGCTAAGTTCAATGACTAGCAAATATAATACCTCTGAACATGTTATGAGGGAATATGTGTTGGCGATGAATGATTTGGTAAACTCACAAACCAACAACTGTGAGCACTGTCAAACAACTTCAGATGTAAATACACCAGACCATTCATTGACAACATGTAATACCACCTTACCACAGCCATGTGTTGATTTGCATACTCCTATGAATAGTTCCCATAAGCAATATAAACAAAGTGTAAATAATGACATAGTAATCTTTTGTGATGAGATTGGAAAAGACCTAGGTAATTTGTTAACTGATGAATATCCAGGACACTCCGTAATAAACAATTGTATGCCAGGATGTTCTTTATATCATATTATGAAAGAAATTATTAAATGTAAGTTTAACCAGGACACCATATTATTAATTTTGATAGGTAATAGAGGAAAAGTGAACAAAGGAGAATTGCTCCAGTATTATAGAACTTTTTCAAACTTAAATTTAAGAAAAATTGTGTTGTTTACATTTCCTTATAGTAAAAGTTTGCCACAGGAAGAAAATGACTATAGATATAATATTAATATGACATTGCATAATTTGACATTCAATAATAATTCATTTCATTTACTTGACATCAACAATTATATTGGCAACAATTTTTATTTGACAAAACATAGATATCTTGTAGACAGGTGCTATCTGACAAACTATTGTAAAAGACAAGTAGCTGTGTCGCTATCTTATTATTTTTCTATTACAGCCAAGAACTTGGCTAATCAAGTTGCCTCTGTTGATCAATGCAATATTAGCCTAAATTACTCTACCAATAGTTTGTCAACAATAAATGAATCAGTGAATCATTTAAATTAGCAATTTCGACAACAGAGGCAACCTCTTGCAATATAAGGAAGCCAGATAGTAAATCAGGCGAATGTTTTGAGAATTTTAATAGTATCAACCTGGTTCATCAAAATATTCAAGGATTTTTGAACAAAGAATTAGAAGTAAACTTTTCATGAATTGTAATTGCATAGATATTCTTTGTATAACGGAACATTGGCTCAAATGTCACCAATTAATTTTCAATTTTAGTAATCACCAGGTTGGTAGTTCATTCAGCAGGGTAAATGCTATACATGGCGGCGCATTAATCCTAGTAAATAATCAGCTTAAGTTTAAAGACCGCAAGGATATTGTAAGCCTATCTGTTGAGCGAACAGTTGAAATAGCCTGTATAGAGTTGGAGCAGTTTATCATATTAAGTGTGTATAGACCTCCTTCAGGATTGTATGATTGTTTTGAAAAGGTAATGGATGAAGTGTTGCATAAAATCTGTAATTCTAAGAAGTCTATAATTATTAGCGGTGATTTTAATATTAATTTGTTAGAAAGTTCTGGGTTAAGTACTAAAATTTGAAGCCTGTTTCATTCATACAATCTTGAAAACAAGTTTCTGGAGCCCACTAGAATAACACCAACTAGTGCCACTTGCCTAGATAACATTTACACAGATGTTATACCTACCCACAAAGAAATTATTAACTTATTAGATTCTGATCATTGTGGGCAATTGATCACAATTCCTAATGTAAGCAAGAAAGTCACTAAAAAGGATATCATTGTTAATCCAAAAACTAAAACTCGCCTGGAAACCTTTAAAACTAAACTTTTGTCTAAATTACCACTACTGTCAACTAATAATGATCCCAATCAACATTATAACGATTTTTTCAGTATGTATTGCACACAATTTAATACCACATTTATTCCTAAGACAATCTCGATTAATAGTAACGCTTCCTTCAACGACTGGGCCACTATTGGTATTCATAAGAGTCGAAAACGACTTTATGAGCTGTATGCAGAGCGGACCTATATAAACACTGGAGAATTTAAGTTGTATGTTAAAAATTATTCTAAAATATTTAAAAAAGTTTGTTTTATAGCAAAGTCACGTTACTTGAGTTCAAAAATTAAAAATAGTAGTAATGTAATTAGAATGACATGGAATATTATTAATAGCGAAACGGGAAAGTCTTGCAACCGAAACAGTGACTACAGCCTTGCTATTGGCGATAAAATTTTAAATTCAGACACTCAAGTTGCCACAGCCTTTGAAAATTTCTTTGCGGATATTCCCGTATCGACTACTAAATCGCTAAACTCGTCACCTGCTGCTGCCGAGTCTTTACTAAGGGAAAACGTTTCAGTCTGTGATTCCGAATTTAATTTTGAATATGTCACCTCTAAAGATATAATTAAAACTTTTCACACCTTAAATGTTAAAAAGACCGCCGATCTATGGGGTCATTCTGTGGAAGTTGCTAAATCCATTATAAACATTGTAGCTCCTTCATTAGCTGTAATATTTAACGATTGTATTGACCGTGGTGAGTTTCCTGATCTAATGAAATATAGTAAAATAATACCATTGTTTAAATCGGGTAGTACATCAGACCCCACTAATTATAGACCCATTTCAGTACTACCCACCTTTAGTAAAATTTTTGAAAAATTAATTTTGGCACAAATGCAAAGTTTTTTCAATAAATATAAGTTATTACATAAAAAACAGTTTGGTTTTACAAGGGGTCGTTCAACTACTGATGCCGGGTGTTGAACTTTTAGGACACATTTATAATGCCTGGGAGGACAAATGCGATGCTTTGGGCATTTTTTGCGATTTATCTAAAGCTTTCGATTGTGTTCTTCATGAAACATTAATCAGGAAACTACACCACTACGGAATCCGTAACGCCTCCCTGGCTCTTCTTATTTCATATTTGAGTGACAGGATTCAGAGAGTTGATGTTAAAGGGAAAAGATCTCCCGGATCCGTAGTAAGAATGGGGGTACCCCAGGGCTCAATTCTTGGTCCATTTTTGTTTTGTTATTTATATAAATGACGGTGTTTGAAGACGACACTTCTCTTTTATTTAAACTCAAACGTCAGCAGTTAGTTACGGATGATGTTAATAGCGCCCTGGCGAAAGTCGTTAATTGGTTTAATGTTAATAATCTACTCCTAAATGAGAAAAAAACTAAGTGTATTAAGTTTACGATACCCCATGTAAGACAAGTGGAAACTACTGTACTAATTAAGGATGAAGAGTTAAAACCGGAAGATAGCACAGTCTTCTTAGGCATAACTTTGGATGCCAAGCTTCAGTGGGGCCCGCATATAGACAAACTGTCGAAGAAACTTAGCTCTGCAGCATTCGCCGTTAGAAGAATTCGTGATTTAACTGACTTAGAGACAGCCCGTTTAGTTTACTTTAGTTATTTCCATAGCGTGATGTCGTACGGTATTCTCTTGTGGGGCAATGCCGCCGATATTCAGACAATATTTGTTTTGCAAAAAAGGGCAATTCGTTCAATTTATAAATTAAGTCCCAGATACTCCCTCAGAGAAAAATTTAAAGAGACTAATATTCTTACTGTGCCCTCTCAGTTTATTTATGAAAACCTTTTGTATGCCCACAAAAATATTAATTTATTTAAAAAATACAGTGACATCCACAACATAAACACGAGGAACAAACACAAATTTGTTGTTCCTGCAACGAGGCTCAAAAAAATAGGGGGTACGTTCAGATGCCAATGTATACGCTTTTACAATAAACTTCCGAGCCAAATTCAAGCACTAAGCCTAAATAAATTCAAATCGTTTATAAAACGGAAGCTGTGCCTGAAAGCCTACTATCATGTTAATCACTATCTTGAAGATAAAAAAGCTTGGGATTAAGCTGCTCCAATGAAATTTGCTCTGTGAATGTCGGAATTTCGGACTTCGCTTGTTTATTATTGATTCCTTTCTTTTATACACTCTGACATTGAATTTTTTTTGACATGTATTTTATTATTTTACTTTTATTTTTTATTGTTTTATGTGACATTCTTAAAAAAAAAAAACAAAAATCATTAAATGTCGCAATGATAATAAAATAAAAAAGTAAAATACTTAAAAAAAAATAAGTATTCATGTCAAATCATTTTTTTTTAAGTTTTATGTGACATACTTAAAAAAAAATAAGTATTCATGTCAAATCAGTAGATTTGACATGAATACTTATTTTTTTTTAAGTATTTTACTTTTTTATTTTATTATCATTGCGACATTTAATGATTTTTGTTTTACTTACATTCATTTGAAAAGAATTTGTTATTAATTTTATTTGATTATTGTGAATGTGGGGACCATGTGGGTCACATTTTTATTTTTTGTTTGTTTTTTCCCACAACTGTCTGGCAGTTTGAGTACTATAAGCGACCTTCCCAAATGTCCTTTCTTTGGTATTGTTCGTCGTTTCGTTGAGCTCCTTGAGTTATAAGTCGAGCTACACGTTAACTGACAAATGCTTGCACTGACTGGACAGGTCCACTCAAATCTGTATGGTTCTTTCTTCAAAAGACCATCTCAGACACTAATCTGCATAGTCCTCATGTGAATTGAGCAAGATTGTCTGGACTTTAAAAGAGACTATGACCTCTGAGTTTGTTTCGGCTGTTTCTTCTCAGAGTAGTCAGGTACGAAACACCGGCCCCATCTAGTTTTAAAAAATGACGTGTAAAAGTGTTTGTAAAAACCTACTTGCAAAATAAACATCATTTATCATTTATCATAAAAGAAAACAAAACGGTGAAATAGATAGATATAAAGCCCGACTGTGTGCCCGTGGTTTTACCCAATTAAAAGGAGTAGACTACACTGAAATATTTTCCCCTACTACAAGATATGAGTCAATAAGAATATTATTATCAGTGTCTGTGGAATACAACTGGGAAATAACACAGTTAGATGTCAAAACAGCCTTCTTGTATGGAGAACTGGAGGAGGACATTTACATGGAAATCCCAGATGGAGTCAAAGCCCCTGCAAATAAAGTATGTAAATTGAATAAGTCCCTTTATGGGTTGAAGCAGGCATCCCGTTGCTGGAATAGGAAATTTACTGATTTTCTAGTAAAATTTGGTTTTATTCAGTCACAAGCTGACAATTGTGTGTTTGTAGGTAATTTTCATAATAATAAAGCTTTGTTAATCTTGTATGTGGATGATGCTTTAATTATGTCTCAATCTAGAAAAGTATTAGACTACATTATCAGTTACCTAAAACAAGGATTTAATATAAAAGTGTTAGAGTTAAGCCGGTTTGTGGGTTTGGAAATTGTAAAAACTGAAAACTCTATATGTATCGGTCAAAGACAATATATTGAACAAATTATAAATAAATTCAATATGAGTACAGCTCACCCATGTAATACACCTGTTGATGTAAATGTCCAAGTTACCAAAAATGTTGAAAAAATGCAGACCAATTTTCCTTATAGAGAAGCCATAGGGTCATTATTGTTTTTATCTATGGCAACTAGGCCTGATATTGCATTTGGTGTCAATTTATTGAGTAGATATATTAATAACCCCAGTCTGCATCATGTTAATCAGCTTAAGAGAATTATTCGATATCTTATTAAAACAAAAGATGTGTATATAAAGTACCAAGGTCATGAAGATTTAATTGGTTACTCTGACTCAGACTTTGCTGGGGATTTGGATACACGGAAATCAACTACTGGGTATATTTTCATGCTAAATGGTGGCCCAATATCTTGGGCAAGTCAAAAACAGTCTTGTATCGCCCTATCAACGACTGAGGCAGAATTTATGGCAGGATGTGAAGCTGCCAAAAAATTATTGTGGTTAAGACAATTTTTCACAGAAATTGATATTGATCAGAATTGTACTTGTTTATGTATTGATAATCAAAGTGCTATCAAATTAATCAATAATCCTGTGTATCACAAAAAAACTAAACATATTGATGTCAAATTTAATTTTATTAGAGAGAAGGTACAGCAGAAGTTAATTGATATTCAGTATGTGCAAAGTTCAGAACAATTAGCTGACATTTTAACAAAAGCTCTCTCTACTGTTAAATTTGAGCATCTAAGGGATGTAATACTGTTTAATAATAATTAGTTTTTTTTTGTCTTTGTTATTATAGAGGCAAACTATGATGTTATTTTTTTTATAAAATTTAGTGGGAGTATTAAGGATAAATTTTATTTGTGTTCTTGGCTGTATAGAAGTTTGTCTGTGCCTCTTGATTTAGTTTACTTTGACACTTGTGGTCGCTATTTTTTTGTTATCTGTGTTACTATGCGTTTTTTCCCGCTCTGTACATGTGCAAAGTATTAAATAGTTATTTCGAAATCTGGTTAATTATTACAAAACCTTAACAATGTGGTGCCTCAAATCACATCAAAGTTGCCACAACAAACTTTTGACATCTCACACTTACTAACAAAGCTGCCAGACCCCAGCCAGCTTGCTGATCCTAACTTTTATAAGCCTGGTGACATACATCTGCTTTTAGGCGCTGACATTCTCTTTCAGGCCCTCCTGCCACAACCTGCTGCTACTGAGGAGAGTGGGGGTGCTGCTGCTGCTGCCAGCCACCCAGATCAGCCGAGACTGCTTCACACCTCCTTCGGCTACATCATCGCAGGGCAGATTGCAACATCATCAGCAGCAGCTGCTGTTAGCAAACAAGGTGGTCTCTCTCTTTTGTAATACCTGCGAATCAGATATTAGTGAGTCCTTATCCAAGTTTTGGAAGCCTGATCAAGTCAATGAAATATACCCAGAGAAATTACCTGAGGTTGAGCATACTGAAAACCATTTCAAAGATAATTTTGAGCTTAACGATGATAAATTCCAAGTGACAATGCCCCTTAAGGTCCCCTTGGTTGATATGAACCACGAATTAGGAGATTCCTTTCACTTGGCATTAAGCCGATTTTTAAATCTTGAAAATAGATTTGCTAAAGATCCCAAACTTTTTGAGGATTACAAAAAAATTATCAATCAGTATGTCTCACTTGGTCATGCCAAATACATAGATTTAAATCAGTACGATTTATCCAAAGACCCTGTCTATTTTCTTCCCCATCACCCTGTGATCAAAGAAGACAACAAAACAACTAAGTTGAGAGTTGTTTTCGATGGCTCTGCGAAAACTAAAAATAAAATATCACTCAATGATATGATGATGAATGGTCCAGTTGTCCAAAAGGATCTATTTGATGTATTGACTGCATTCAGACTTGACAAACACTTCTTCATTTCTGACATAAAAATGATGTTTCGATTCATTATGCTCAATCCTCAGCAAAGAACACTTCAAAACATTCTTTGGAGAGACCAGCCCAATGAGGACATCAAATGCATACAATTGCAAACCGTTACATACGGCTTAAAGACATCTTCCTATCTTGCCACAAGATGCCTCATTGAACTGGCTCAACGATTCAAGGGTCAATATCCCTCAGCAGCATCGGTTTTAGAGAACAACACGTATGTAGACGATATATTAGCTACGCATGAAAATGAGGAAGAACTAGTCAAATTACAAAAGGACTTAGCTCAACTTCTTTCTTTGGGTGGGTTTCAACTGCACAAATGGTCTTCGAACAGTGCCAAGGTGCTGAGCAATATCCCAAAGGAAAAACAGTACTTTGGTGAGGTAGACTTGGATAAGGATGATCTCTCTGTCAAAACTCTAGGAGTCAACTTTGACATACGAACCGACACCTTCAAGCTGTCCACCTCACAACCGTGCTCAGTCACACATCACACCAAAAGGCAAATTCTGAGCTACATCAGTAAGTTCTTCGACCCCTTAGGGCTAATGGGACCAATATTTGTTCAGGCAAAAATCATCATGCAGCTGCTATGGGCTGAGAGCATAGGTTGGGATGAGAACCCGCCAGATCATGTTAGGGACAAGTGGATAGAATTCGCCAAAAGCTTATCAGAGATGGAGCCACTTTACATTCCACGATGCATAAAATCATCTACTGAGGCTACCATCCAACTTATTGGTTTTGCAGATGCATCACTCATTGCACATGGCTGTTGTCTATACCTGCGAGTAGTAGACGCCAATGATGAGGTAAGTATGAACTTGATATGCTCAAAGTCAAGGATCAATTCCCACAAGAACAAACTGACCATACCCAGGCTGGAGCTCAATGCTGCCTTGTTGCTAGCCCGACTGACCCACAAGGTACTGGTGAGCCTGCACAATAAAGCAGTAAATCCTCAAACCCATATGTTTGTAGATTCGCAAATAGTGCTTGCATGGCTCAACACAGACATAGCAAAGCTGAACACCTATGCTGCCAACAGAGTCCGGGTAATTAATGACTATTCAGTCAAGAATTCTCTTAGCTGGGGGTATGTAACGACACTTGATAATCCTGCAGACTGTATTAGCAGAGGACTGCTGCCTCATGAGCTAAAAGGCCACACCCTATGGTGGCATGGCCCATCACTACTACACGACAATAAGGTAACGATACAAAATGCTTATGGTGAACCTTCTCTTTCTCCTGACGTTCAGGCAGAGAGCAAGGATGATATTTTGGTACCGGTGGCTTGTCCAACAGTAATGAACGATAACAAAAATTGCATTCTGCAATTAATAATAGAAAAGTTTTCTAACATAACAAAAATGACCAGAGTCTTAGCCTATGTTCTAGTACATTTAACATTTTTTATTTAGTCAAATATTTCAGTTGAAATAACAGTTTTTACGCAAAATCAAATAAGCCAAATATTTAGTATCGTCATTTTTTTTTAAAATAAGTAATTATCCTAATCTAAATAGTTCAGTTCCGGGTAACCTACCAAAAACAATCTCTTTTTTCTATTAATGCAAGTCGTGTCTGGCACTCGCCGGCCGCTGCCGCGGCACCGCTCGCTTCACTCGCTCGGCTCGTTCGTAGGAGGTCACAGATTTAACCTAACCTATCCATTTTGTTTAAAGAAGAAATTAACCTAATCTAAATAGTTGAGTTCCGGGTAACCTACTAAAAACAATATCTTTTTTTCTATAAATGCAAGTCGTGTCTGGCACTCGCCGGCCGCTGGAATACGCAACCGTAGTATCCACCAAGTTTTTGGAGTTGCCATGTTGTAAACAAAAAGCAATTACCTAGAACTTCAAACTCTGCTGAAGCGTGGCATCGTAGAATAAACATTCTCATTGATAAACACCATCCTGGAGTGTATCGCTTAATTAAAGAATTAATAGATGAAGTTTCATCAAATTTAGCTGACATTGAGATTATACTATCAGGTGAACCGCCACAAAAAAAGCAAAAAAAAATTTATGGATAAAGATGAAATAATTAATCGAATTCTGCAACACAAGTCTGAATACTCTGAAATAAAATTGCTAATGTCCATTGCAAAAAAAATAAAATTATAATGTAAAAATATTTTGCATGAAACAAATGATTATAATAAAATAAAATTGCGTTTTTTAATTATATAATTCCCAAAAAATCTTATTTTTGCCTTAATATTTTTTGTCTTAACAAATCATTTCACCAAACGTTTATTGTCTGAAGATTGGTTGCTGTAATAAATCATTTGATTAAAGACCAAGTGCCATAGTGACATTATACTTGGTAATATTTTGCCAAGTAAAAATTTGACCAAATAAAAATCTGCGTACTAAAATCATTCGAAATATTGCAATGGTATAAAAAAGGTTACTAAAATTTGTTTGGGTAATGAAATTTTGTCAAAAATCTTTTCGGAAAAACGGCAGGATCCCGAAAAGCTTATACCAAACTTGCCGCCAAATGGAAAAGTTGTCATTGACAACGCGCCATACCACTCAACGCAGTCGGTGAAGCCACCCACGAGTGCATCTTCAAAAGGGGAAATGCAACAATGGCTGCGTGAAAACAATGTTCCATTTGAAGATAATATGAGAAAAAGGGAACTGTCCAATAATAAAAAAAACAAAGCCGCTGAAACAATATATTGTAGATGACTTATTAAAACGACATGGCCATGAAATTGTACGTTTGCCACCCTACCATTGTGACCTTGAACCCCATAGAATATATTTGAAATTTAATTAAACAAAGGGTGACATACAAAAACGTCGACCAGCACGAAAAATATATTGAAAAACTCAAAAGAGATGCAATAAATATAATAACAGCATCGGACTGGAAAAAGGAAGTGAATCATGTCGAAAGACTACAGCAGGTCAGTTCGTAATTAAATTATTTATCAAAAGTACTCTTTACCTGATTTATGGTTAATTTATTAACAATATTTTATTAAATTTCAGGAATACTGGGAAAAGATGGCCTGACTGACCGCGCTATACGTCAACTGGTGATCAATTTAGGAGGAGAAGAGACATCCGATAGCGATAGCGAGAGTGAGAGTGAAGGCGAAGTCAGTTATGAGGACTTTGTACCTATTGTATATAGCGATAATGACTGAAAGTTTTGATTAAATATTTTTGACCATCAACATAAAATAGTTTTTTTACTACCTACACTTCCTGCAAATAAAGATTTGAAATTATACAGGGTGTTTGGTTTATGGACCGACACAATTTTTCCAGGGATATGGGAGGTCATTAGCTAGGTTCTACCCATACACCCTATGTCCTAAATGTCATGGTTGGTTACATATGTTTTTTTGTTTCAAATGAAAAAAATACCCAAAATGTTTCCTTTAATTCCAAATAACTTTTTCGTTTGTGAGTGTAATAGCACAAAATAAATTTTGTTGTATTCTCCAAAGTCTTCTAAATCTAAATAAATCTTTGTTTGATGGAACTGGCAAATTCACTTTCAAAAGAAAAGTTCGTACTTACTATTTAAGTCAGACTAAATAGCTCTCAAATCGAAGTCGAGTCATAATAATTATTATTAGTTTTATCGCTATTTAATTTTTAATTTTTGTATTTGATAGATTATCTATTAGTTTATTTTATGTGTATGTGTGTATTAGTATTAATATAAGTATATTAATTCTCGTTAACAATAAGTTAGTTTTTTAGACATTATTTTGTACCCTATCACTATGTTTTCCTATTTAACCCAAAGGTTGACTGGTAGAGAATGCCTTGTGGCATTAAGTCCGCCTATGTACCACTCTTGTACATGAAGTTTAAATAAATAAATAATAAATAAACTGGTTTCTAGAAAATTTCTTACGAGCTATCAAAGTTATTATCTTTTTTAAATGTATGAAATTGTACAACTTCAAAATTTATTATAAAAAAACTAAAAGCCGTTTTGAACTTAGCTTTCTTTTAAAAAGTTCTTTAGTTGATACCCTTTCTAACAGTATGCTACATGTCACAAAGAACAATTCATTAAGTAGTCAAAATGTTAGTTAGGAGAGTCAGGATTAAGAAAAGACTTATAAATTTTATTATGTTTTTATAAACTAAAGTTATAAAACAAGTTCAAATTTGATTCAAATTAACCCAATATTTATTTTATGCCATTACACCCACAAACGAAAAAGTTATTTCGAATCAAAGTAAACATTTTGGGTATTTTTTTCAATAAAAAAAAATAATTTAATATGTAACCAACCGTGACATTTGGGACATAGGATGTATGGGTAATATTGGGTTAATTTGAATCAGATTTGAAAGATTTATAACTTTAGTTTATGTTCAGTACAGAACATAAAATGTAACTCATGTGAGAATATCAGTGTTGCATTCTGCTTTTTTGGTATGACAATACTAGTTGTCTGTTTTTTTTATCTATGGAACATGCTTCCATTACATTATTGGATTTTTCTGCTGTAGCTCGCTCTAATTTTAATAATTTCATGTTGTGGGCAAATAAATTGTAAAATCCATAATTTTACTTTCTCTTTTATTTGATTTCCACGACAAAAAGTGGTCCTTCGAACAATTAACAGTAGAATCAGTGATTTGCCGTGTTCGTGCGCACGCGGTTGTCGGTGGGACGAAGTCTCATTGCCCCGGCGCCGGCGGCGGAACCTCACCCAGACAATATTCTGGGTGATTACATAGAAGTACGAAGATCTACGCCAGTTTCAAGCCGTATTTCGTGGAAAAATTCCAAATTGGTACGAGTTGGAAACAACGCCCCGACTAGTTTGGGGTTCGCTTCAAGTTACAAAGAACGCGTGAAACATCGCAAAGTTTGGTGCGATTTTGGATCGTCAATCGACGTTTGTGGATTCGGGTGGACTACCCATTCCTGCTTGGTATGTACATGAAGATTATTACCAATCTAAGTCATCATCCATCGTCGTAATTCGCCGTGACTGTGACGTCGACAAATGGTCGACATTTCCTGTTCCTGTGCCGTTGCCTCGACTTTGACAGTTCATCGAAGTAAACACGAAATTTGTGTTAAAATAAGTGGTATAAAGTGTTTGTGCAGTGTATCTAAATACTCTTACCAGTTAATTACGTGCATTTCGATAAAATGGCCGAACTAAAGAAGCTAAAATTGTCGCGAGCGTCGTGCAAAGCAACTTTGACGCGAATACAGAACTTTGTAGAAGATCCCTTGAATATCGCCTCCGCTACAGTAGACGTCTTAGAGGCAAGGAAAGACAAACTTATTAGTTCCTTAAAACAGTTTGAATCTCTTCAGCTGGACATTTTGAGCTTGGATGGAGAGGATTCTGAGGATGTGGGCATGTTTGAAGAACGATTCTTTAAAACTCTTGCTAAAATTAATGAAACAATACGTATGCTTACACAATCTGAGTCTTCTCGATCCACATGCACTTCTTCTTCTAAATTACCCACTGTGGAGATTCCTATATTTGATGGCAAAGAATTTACAAAGTTCAAACCTTTTTATGAATTATTTACGGCGGTCATTGATAATAACAGTACTTTGACTGATGTTCAAAAGTTGTTTTACTTAAGAAAGTACCTAGTTGATGAGGCTTTGTCAGTCATAGTTAACCTGCCTCTTGTAAGTCAGTCTTATAAGGAAGCATTAGATTTATTGAAAAAGCGTTATGATAACAAAACACGCTTAATATGTAATCATATCAATTTAATTTTGGATATACCGACTATGCAAAAGGGAACGGCGGTCACTATAAGAACCTTTGTCTCTCAAGTTAAGCAACAACTTTATGCGTTAAAAAATCTTGAGGAACCAGTAGATAGCTGGGATCGTCTTTTATTGTGTTTACTATCTAAAAAACTTGATTTGTATACGCATAGATCATTTCATTTGGACAGAGATCCTAGAGGTTTACCAACAATGATGGAGTTTTTAGACTTTTTAGAAAAGCGTGCTATGGCGCTCGAGGATACTATTCCCCTCAAAAGTCATAATATTGAAAAGTCATCAAAGGCTACAGTGCGAGTCTCAAATCTTACCGCACATTCAAATGTATTGTGTAGTTATTGCAATAAAACTGAGCATCCTATATATGCTTGCCCTAAATTCAAGTTGGCAACTGTTGCACAGCGTTTAAAGTTTGTAACAGATAATAAATTGTGCACAACTTGTTTGAGAAGTCATGTTGACAAATGTAAATTATCTTTTAAATGTAAAAAATGTAAGGGTAATCACAACACCTTATTGCATGAAGATGAGAAAAAGGAAAATGAGGCTATATCCTTATATTCTAATATTTCACTAAAACAAGCGAGTATCTTGCTACCTACTATGAAGGTTAAGCTTATTGACAAGTTTGGTAAAGAAATTCAAGTAAAGGCACTGCTTGACTGTGGTAGCCAAGTATGTATTGTCAAACGGTCACTTGTTGAACAACTTAAGTTGACACCTATGTGTCAAGATTCTAATATTATTGGTTTGGGCAATAAACCAAACAAGATAAGTGAATGTGCTACCATATTAGTGCAATGTTCATTATTTAATATAAAACTTTCAGTAAAATGTCACATTGTGGAAACAATAACCACTAACTTACCTCAACATTACTTTGATATTTCCAAATTTAAAATTCCTGCAAATATACAACTTGCCGATGATAACTTCAATACACCATCAGAAATATCATTGTTGTTAGGAGTCGATTTTTATTCTAAAATTATCATTGATGGCATTGTCAAATTAGACAATGGACTTATATTACAAAACACACTGTTTGGTCATGTTGTTGCTGGCACAATTGAAAATCAATGCAAAAATAATAGCTCAAATGTAAATCTTGTCTCAAACATTGTTATTCAAGAGGAAGTTGATGACAATTTAGAAAATATTATGAAGCACTTCTGGTTAGCAGAGAAGCTGCCAGAAGAATCTAATTTGCAAAATTCAGAATTTAAAAGTGCAGAAGAATGTTTCAAAAATTCAATTAAATTAGAAAATAATCGTTTTTCTGTTGATATTCCTCTTAAAGTTCCTTTACAAGAACTAAATATTGGTGATTCTTTTTCGTTGGCATTACATAGATTTCATACTCTTGAAAGAAAGTTTGAGAGAGATCCTGAATATTTTCTAAAATACAAACACTTCATTGATGAGTATAAACAGCTAGGGCATGCGAAGAAGGTTGATGTTAGTCACTATGATATTCATAATGGTGCCGTATATTTCCTTGCACATCATGCAGTCTTAAATGAGCACAGTAAAACAACTAAGTTAAGAGTTGTTTTTGGAGGAAATATGAATACCAAAGATGGGTTGTCACTAAATGATGTTATGTTAAATGGACCAACAGTGCAAAATGATTTATTTAACATTCTCATTCTTTTCCGTACTTACAAACATACACTTATGTGTGATATTGAAAAAATGTTTAGGATGTGTTCAATTAATGAAATGTACAGGCCATTACAAAATATTCTGTGGAGGAATAGCCCTATTGAGCCCATCGAATGCCTGCAATTACAGACTGTTACCTACGGCCTTAAAGCCTCAACATTTTTAAGTACGAGATGTCTTGTTGAGCTGGCTCGATTATATGATGACAAGTACCCTTTGGCTGCCCAGGCTCTGAAGCTAAATACTTACATTGATGATGTCATATGTGGGGCTGACAGTTTAGACCTCTTACAGGAACTAAAAATACAATTAATAGAGTTGATGAAGTTTGGTAGTTTCAACTTACATAAGTGGTGCTCTAACTCGCCTGAGTTGTTGTGTGATTTACCTAATAATATGTATTAAATATTTTGAAAAATTGATCTTAATAAAGACAATATAATTAAAACATTAGGCTAAAAATACGATGTTCATTCCGATAAATTATTATTTTCATGTCCTATGAACAATAACAATAACCTCCAAACTAAAAGAGAGGTTCTAAGTTTCATAGGAAAAATATTTGACCCACTTGGGTTAATGGGACCCACAGAACAGAAAAAACACTGTTTTTTCTGTTTTGTGATGGGACCCATAGTAGTTGTAGCAAAGTTATTAATGCAGGAAATATGGAAGTCAAAGCTTGATTGGGACTCTCCATTACCTAGTAATTTGCTCATTAGATGGAGAAAATTTTCTGGAAAATTAAATGATATGGGTACCATAAAAATAAGTAGGCCTATTGTAAATGTAGAATTAATTAATATAGAATCAGTAGAGTTGGTTGGGTATTGTGACGCTTCTTTAAATGCTGTAGGTTGTTGTCTTTATCTAAGAATTTTATACAATAATGGGGAAGTTAAGGTCAGTTTGTTGTGTTCAAAGTCCCGTGTTGCACCTCTTAGCAAAAAACTTACTATTCCCAACCTAGAGCTCAATGGTGCTCTCCTTCTTGCAGAACTCTCTTCTAGAGTCTATAAAACACTATTAATTAGATATCCAACTACAAAGGTTATGTTATACTCTGACTCTCAGATAGTATTAGATTGGCTGAATTCACATAATCCTAGAGGAGCATATGTCTCAAATAGAGTTAGGGACATCAAAGTTCTTACCAAAGAGTTTATGTGGTTACATGTTAAAGGAGTTGAAAATCCAGCTGATCTTTTGTCGAGAGGTATAGCTCCAAATAAATTACAGGACAACCAGCTATGGTGGTATGGTCCATCTTATCTGTCAGACAAACAATTTCGACATAATAATTCTAGGTTGAGTGGTAATAATTCAGAACCCTCTTATGAGGCCAAGGAAGTTGTGTGCAATGTGCAACATCATAATCATCGGAATGATTTAAATAATATATTCTATAAAATAAATATTCTAGCTATCACAAACTTCAAAGATTGATTGCT
Source organism: Xestia xanthographa (assembly GCA_905147715.2). Taxonomy (NCBI): domain Eukaryota; kingdom Metazoa; phylum Arthropoda; class Insecta; order Lepidoptera; family Noctuidae; genus Xestia; species Xestia xanthographa. The sequence goes on from LR990643.1 coordinate 27,216,394, forward strand.
CTTATCTTGCGATTTAAACACAACAGTTTAAAACCCAACGATAAAAATACAGGGTCCTTATCGCCGCAAGAGCTACAATCTTCTAATTTAATTATTATAAGATATGTTCAGCATATGGCATTCCCAAAAGAAATAGAGTTGCTACAAAAGGGTTTACAATTAAAATCAAATCTCAATAGTTTGCATCCCTTTTTAGATGGCAATAAAATCTTAAGAGTAGGCGGTCGCCTTCAGACCTCTACTAAATTGTCTTATGACAAAAAGCACCCGATGATCATACCTAAATCAAATCACATTACTGACATGATCATAAAATCGGAACATTTAAGACTTTTACATGCTGGAGCCAAATTAGTTTTAAGCTCTCTATCACAAAAATTTTGGTTATTAAATGGCACAAGAGAGGTGAAGAAAATTGTGCACAAATGTATTAAATGCTTTCGTCTTAAAGCTGTAGCTGCCAGGCAGTTGATGGGTTCACTACCATCACAAAGAATATCAATTTCTAGGCCATTCCAAATTACTGGAGTGGACTTCTGTGGTCCATTTGACATAAAAGTTGCACGGGTTCGAAAGCCATTAATAAAAAAGGGTTATATAGCACTTTTTGTCTGCTTTGCCACTAAGGCTATCCATGTAGAGCTTGTAAGTGACATGACAACACCAGCATTCTTGACATGCCTTCAGCGCTTTATAGGTAGACGAGGATTACCATCCTACATACATTGTGACAATGCCAAAACTTTCAAAGGTGCTGATAATAAGCTTAGAGAATTGTATGACCTACATTCATCTAAAACTCACATAATGATATAGATAGTTTTTGTTCAAAGAATCTAATAAAATTTAAATACATACCAAGTTATTCTCCCGAATTTGGTGGCCTGTGGGAGGCCGGTGTTAAGAGTGTTAAATACCATATTAAGAGAGTTATTGGTAATATTTCTTTAACATTTGAAGAATTTAACACTGTAATTATTAAGATAGAAGCTATTCTCAATTCTAGACCTCTCCTTCCAATGAGTAGCGATATTTCAGACTTAAATTATTTGACACCTGGTCACTTCCTAATTGGTACCTCACTGACAAGTTACCCAGAAATTAATCTCACTGAAACATCAGTTAACAGACTTAGATTCTGGGACTTATGTAATAAATTAAAACAAGATTTCTGGAAACTCTGGTCTTCAGATTATTTAAATTCGCTGCAAAATAGACCAAAATGGAAGGAAGAAAAGGATAATTTGAAGGAAGGACAGTTAGTAATCATAAAACAAAAAGATATTTCTCCTTTTAACTGGCCCATGGGACGAATTGTAAAAACATTTCCTGGTCCAGACGGTAGAGTAAGAGTGGCTGAAGTAAAAATGGGCAGTAAAAATAAAACCTATGTTAGATCTTACACTAAGTTGTGTCCTCTACCTCTTAAGGAAAATTAAAATTAGTTAAACCTAGCTCTTAATTAATATTAAGTTAAAATTAAGTACTTGTTTAGTATTAAGAAAGTGTTGAAATTACACTGGAATTATAATTTGTTTTATGTTAGATTTAGTTTAACATTAGTTGCTTATAGTAGTAGTATAATAGTTTGACTAAAATTGTTAGTGTAGCTTAGTATAAATAAGTTATTTTTGTTACTGAATTCTGTGCTTAATCTGTAATTTCTAAAGTCTATTTATATTTGAGTGGTGCACTTTGCCCGCCCCAACTTATGTTCAGTACAGAACATAAAATGTAACTCATGTGAGAATATCAGTGTTGCATTCTGCTTTTTTGGTATGACAATACTAGTTGTCTATGTTTTTTTTATCTATGGAACATGCTTCCATTACATTCTTGGACTTTTCTGCTGTAGCTCGCTCTAATTTTAATAATTTCATGTTGTGGGCAAATAAATTGTAAAATCCATAATTTTACTTTCTCTTTTTTTTGATTTCCACGACAGTTTATAAAAACATGATAACATTTATAAGTCTTTTCTTTATCCTGGCTCTCCTAACTAACATTTTGACTACTTAATGAATTGTTCTTTGTGACATGTAGCATACCGTTAGAAAGGGTATCAACTAAAGAACTTTTTAAAAGAAAGCTAAGTTCAAAATGGCTTTTAGTTTTTTTTATAATTTTGAAGTTGTACAATTTCACACATTAAAAAAAGAAAATAACTTTGATAGCTCGTAAGAAATTTTCTAGAAACCAGTTCTATCAAACAAAGATTTATTTAGATTTAGAAGACTTTGGAGAATACAACAAAATTTATTTTGTGCCATTACACTCACAAACGAAAAAGTTATTTGGAATTAAAGGAAACATTTTGGGAATTTTTTTCGTTTGAAAAAAAAACATATGTAACCAACCATGACATTTAGGACATAGGGTGTATGGGTAGAACCTAGCTAATGACCTCCCAAATCCCTGGAAAAATTGTGTCGGTCCATAAACCAAACACCCTGTATAGGTAATAGCTACTACCTACATACATTTTTTTTTCTTTAAAAGTAACGGGCAACGTTACTTTTAGCTAATGACCTCCCAAATCCCTGGAAAAATTGTGTCGGTCCATAAACCAAACACCCTGTATAGGTAATAGCTACTACCTACATACATTTTTTTTTCTTTAAAAGTAACGTTGCCCCACACTAGGAATTTCTCCTGTGTCGTAGGTGCGTTTAGTTGTTGATACTTTTTTGTCACACCGTACCCCGAGTGCCAAAATGACGTCATCAACACCAAGCGTCAAGTTAATGTGACCGCGTTGTACATTAAAATAGTATAGAATGATCCCTAAAATTTTAACCAGGGCATTAAAGTATCATGTCATATCATAAAAATTTTAACCAGGGCATTAAAGAATCATGTCATATCATAAAAATTTTAACCAGGGCATTAAAGTATCATATCATATAAAAATTTTAACCAGGGCATTAAAGTATCATGTCATATCATAAAAATTTTAACCAGGGCATTAAAGTATCATGTCATATCATAAAAATTTTAACCAGGGCATTAAAGTATCATGTCATATCATAAAAATTTTAACCAGGGCATTAAAGTATCATGTCATATCATAAAAATTTTAACCAGGTCATTAAAGTATCATGTCATATCATAAAAATTTTAACCAGGGCATTAAAGTATCATGTCATATCATAAAAAAATCAGATATTAAAAAAATGCTCGAACGCGTATGTTAGTGTCGGTAAATGGGGGTACTTACCTTATATTCAGCATCCAGTTAACACAAATTAATAATTTAACACAGGAATATGAATGGTTTCATGTCAATGGATCAAACAATCCTACTGATTGTTTGTCAAGGGGTTTAAACCCTACTCAGCTGTCATCCCATGCTATATGGTGGCAAGTATCACAAGAGCTGTATGATATAAAATTCATTCGCAAAGAAATTACTTTAAGCAAATTTTTTGATTCAGATTCGAATAATGTTGCGGTTGTCAATTGCGATATGCAACAAGAATTGTTACCAATTTCAAATGTATTCACTCTTGTGAGGTTGCAGCAAATTTTTGCATTTATGTTCTAAGATTTTTTTTTAATTGTAAAATCAGCATAAAGACTGTTAAATTATTGTGTTCGTAGGGTATTGAGTTCAAATTCATTCCTTCATATAGTCCCACATTTAGAGGCCTCTGGGAGGCTTCAGTTAAACTTTTCAAACACCATTATCGGAGAGTCGTAGGATGTATGTGTTTGACATATGAACAGTTTAACACTATAGTGGTTCAAATCGAAGTAACATTGAACTTAAGACCTTAAACTCAGCTCTCTGTCTGTCCCTATGTATGCTTAGATCTTTAAAACAACGCAATGAATTTTGATGCGGGTTTTTTTTTGCGAGCGGGCGAAGCCGCGGGCATCAGCTAATAAGACATACATTTCTTTATGGTCATTTTAAGTAGTTGATGTGGCAACACTGTCTGTCTGTCAAAAAACTTGTAAAATGTTGTAACTGCTCCTATCTAATTAAAAGCAAATCAATAGTTCAACCGCAGCAATTTCATTTATAATAACCTCCATTGTGTTATTCATGGTGCCGAAAACTTTCAGTGTAATAGTTACCCAAATACAAACTATTTCCGCAGTTTATTTCAAGTAGTGAGTTTTGTGCGTTTCGTCGGGCTTCGCCATTTTTACAAGGCAACGTGTCATAGCCGCCTGTGGAGCAAGCGAAAAGTCCGGGTGTGAGTGGGACGACAACAAGCTCGTTCTCATTGCACGAGCGGGGCGCGGCCGCATCGCCCGTACCGGCTCCGATTAGACAGTTTTGGAACGCAAGTGGTCATACGGTCGAAGTTCGTCGAACAAATTACGCGCAAGCGCAACTACGTAGCAGTGTGACCATTTGTGGCAGATTTCTGCCATTTTAGCAGATTTGGATCCAAAATTTAAGCTGTGGCATATTATGCTGACGATTTACAAATGTGGCAGATTTTGGCAGAATTCAAAGATTTTAATGAAAATCATGCTAATTTTAAATTACATTACATTATAAATAAGTAATAAAAAAATTAAATAATGTAAATGTAAAAATATTTAGTAGAAAATTATTTCACAATCTGGCAACCTATGCCTTTGTTTGATACCCAGCCCAGATCACGGCTGTGACAGCTTTAGTTCCAAAAGTTCCGTTTTGGTGCTGGCGTAGCAAAATGGCTGACACCAGCGCGGGCGCCGTGCCGCCATCTTGATTTAGTTATGTCATTGTCAAGTGTCATGTGACTCTCATTGTCAAAAATCTTCAGAGTCGAATGCTTGCTTCTGAGTGTATTTCCTCGTATTTTACTGAGTTGAGATCCTTAGGACGCAAAATTTCCTCTGTAGCTTGAGACAATACCGTACTTACTGATTGTGCATGTTATATGTGCGATTATTCGTCATGGGAACCCAAAAGTGCTGTGTTGCAATGATTGCAATGCAACAAGTGAGACCCGGCTTTTTAGTTTTCCCAAGAACGATGAACTTAGAAATCTGTGTGTGATGTCCTTCCTAGTGCCAACAAATTCCCTCCTCATTGGACTCACTAAAGAGCAATTATTAAGGAAACGTGTCTGTGAAAAATATTTTGATAAACATCAGTTTGAGCACAAAGGTAGACTGCGGTACTCTTACCCCTGCCTGCTAACTGCAGAAGAAATTGCTCATGGCGTTCCGCTTAGTGTAGCTGGTAAGTTTTGTTAAACTTTCTATGTTTCCAAGGAGCAAGATGACAGTGTCTTAACAACATCAGTTTTGATTGGAAGGGCAGGTATATATACTTCCATTTCTTCTGATATTTTAATTTTAATCTAATATAGAAAATAATAAATGTGAAAAATAATGAAATTCCCTCCACCCTCAGAAAATATTCTTAGCAGTGCGAGGGCTCCTGGTAGCGCTCCATGACTTTTGTCATGTCTTCACTTAAAATATTTAGTTGTGCATCATGCTGATGACCTTTTTTTTACTTGTATCTACGTATTTCTTTGTTGTTGTAGCAACTGCAAGGGCTATAATTAACAGTTCAGTGCCGTAACGTCCCATACAGCTTAATTTGGCGTCCCCCCTATTATGGCGCCCGGTGCGCAGAGCCTTAAGGCCGCCCCTATTCCTCCAGTTCTAAATGTCAATCATAGATCAAGTCAAACCAGGCTCAAGGAATGATACACTTTGATATTCAAAATATGTACTAATACTATTTTAAATTTTTCAGATATTCAAAAATCTGAAGAACATCTTCCTTCATATTCACATTTACCAACTATTGCAACAGATCTGCTAAAAAAAAATAAGAATCTCAGAAAGTCTTAAGACTGTGCGTGGGTTCAAGTCCCACCCGTGTCAATAATTTTGTGAAACTTCATTAGATATGATTATTTAATCTGTCGTGTATTCTTCAATTTATCTGAGGAATATAAATATCCTTCATGCAACATGAGTGATCACTAGATCACTCAAGTTCTGCATAATTGTAAGTAATGTGAGTAACATATTCGATACCAGAAGTATCAATTAACGTAAGGGACATTTTGGCGAAAATGAGTTATATACATCATTGGATTCAGAATTTTCTGCTCTATCGATTGGTATTATTAAAAAAATTCTATCGTTAAAAAAAATCCCTTACGTTAAAAAAATTTGGCCTGCGTAAAACGATTTATGAAAAAAAAAATGATGTAACAGACGTTTACATTTTTTTTTTCTCTGAAAAATAAAGTAAGTCATAATGTTAAATAATTTACAACGTCACTGATGTCGCGGGTGGGTACTAGCTGGCTAGTGGTTGTATCTCCATAGGTTATATTTATAAAAAACAAAGAAAAAGATAAAGAACACAAGATTGAGAAAAGCTGATGGTCTCGCGACTAAGGGAAGAAAATTGACTAACCTTAGCACCACGGCGGGCAGTCCAGTTCAGGGCCTCGCTCCACGTGCCAGCGCTGCTGCGACCTTGATGCGCTCTTCTCGGTCTTCTTGATGATGAGGATGATGTGAGGATCGTGCACGGCACGAAACAACCTCAAAGCGGTTTAATCCAAAATTGATGATATATTAAATGGAGCGGTACGGACACGACCACGCGGCGACGGTGTCAGTCGTAATCTCCCCTCAGTACAAAAACCAAGCAGCGAAAAATCAAAAATATAAAGTAAAAGCGGGTATAAGGAAAACTATACCTAAAATAAAGAAGCGCCAATGCAACGGCGCGAACAGTCACCTTAAACCTCAAATCAGTCAATTTAAATAGCATGTCCCTTACTTTAATTCATGATTAGAGTTTTTTAAGAATTATTCTCTTACATTATTATCTCACAAAACTATCTTTATTTTAAGCTCCTTACTGTAATATGCCTATTATGTAACAACTAAAAATCAAATTCGTATTTGCTTTACTTTATTTGTTTAAAAGATCGATGCTAAAATACCGAGTACTTACATTAATTTGATTCTCATAATGATTATCTCTCCGGCGCGCGCGACTAGCGTAAGGTGTTGCGGGTGTATACGGGGGAGGGGTAAGACTTAGCGACACGACGCGACGGCCCCGCTCGTGCTTGTTCGCGCGCAGTTGTAGTTTGTTATTGTTACGATTGTGTCATACTATTACATCTATCAACGCTAATGTTTGGATTAAGTGATGTTTTAACGTAATAAGGTGTCCTACAAGTAATTTAAATAAATAATGTGTGAAAACAATAGTAATATCACTGATAAGTTAAGTTCCTTATTTGCCCGAAGGGAAAAATTAATTAACATGAAGAGAATCATAGAAAGGTACTTATGTATTTACTTACAATTTTACGATGACAATAATTTTTATGTACGATTATGTAACGATCTTGTTTATTATTTAGAGAATAGGTAAATTGGTTGAAGTTTTAGATAATCATTTGCGTAGTCCTAACAAACTAGTTTGTATGTTCTTGCTCTGTGCCGATACCGGGCCGGGTAAAAAGGGATAAGTAAAAGTAAATGAAAGCTATGAATGGCACTGCATTTTTGTTAGGGGCAGGTGTGACGCTTATCATTAGGCGAACGTCCTGCTCGTCTCGCACCTTAGTACCTATATACGTATAAAATAAAAACAATCTTAATTAATATTAATTATGTAGATAATGTACGACTGCTATACTGAAATCCCGGGTTTTATTCTTGTAAGTATGCTTGAATTGCAGGTGCTTTCGTATTTGCATGCAATTCTTCCTACGCAATAGTGATTTATGCACTATTTGCATGTTTTAAACATTGCGTATAATACCTAGGTTTTGTCTACACCATTAATTTAGTATTATTAAAGTATACAACAAATTAATGTAAGGGACATTCGTTATTTTGTTTTACTTTACGTTAATTTAAGTTTTCATTAAAATTAACTTATTTTAGTCGTTCTAATTAATAGCGTTAATAGAAATTAATAAAATTTTACAAATTTATTACTCTTGTGATAATTACATATTTTTTTGTAGATTTTTAAGAATAATAATTGATCTTTACTTTATAAACAATGTGAGTCTAAAGTTGTTATGTCCCTTACGTTAAAGTGTTGTCGGATTTCTACTCGAGTTGACCCATACAATATGTCTGCCTTATGCCTTAGATCTAATATTGTGGTAATCGTATTCATGTTTTCTTTTTAGGTCTACTGAAACCAAAAGAGATTCTTCAGAAAGTTTTATAGAAAATAGTGATGTAGACTCAGAAACACAGTTAATAACAAGAAGTTCAAATAGACCTAACATTATTGTTAATAGCAGTAATGACTCCGTGTGTTCTGTTGAAAATGACATGGAAATCATAAACACATCAACTATTTCCTTGTCTCGATCACATTCTTTTTTTAATAAACCTAATGAAAGTTCAACGAGTACTACTGTAAACAGTAATAATTACCCATGTAGTCAAGTTGTTGAAAATCCTTTAAACGTATTATCCGATGACAATAATGACCAGATTGAAGCACCTCTAAACGTTGAAACAGAAACTGATGCATCTAATTGTGATGCCTTCGTGATCGCACATTCATCACGTGAGTTAAATGATACAGGCGAAGAACTGGATAATATACAGCCACTGTCATTTTCTAATAATTACATAGACGTCGTGCATAAGCCAACAGAGAAGTTCCTCGAAACATCATCGCGAGAGGAAAATGGAAGTCATGAAACTTTCTTATCTCCTACAATACTTACAAATGTCATAGCAATTGATATTACAAACAAAGACACTATGATGGCTGAAGGCCTACATCATGATGATGTTTTGGGCACAAATTTTAATACTTCTTGTAATGATTTGATATCAAGCGAAATCGATAACAACGTACGATTTAAGGAAGTCGTAACTGAAGTTAATTCAAACAAAAAACGTCGCGTAACATCAAAATTCATGAAATCTTGCATGGATTTTCTAACGGATAGCGAAGATAAAGACTTTTCTTCGGGAAGTTCTAATCTTTGGTCAGACAAAGAAGAAACTTCAGATGGTTCAGAAGATCACGAGAAAAATAGAAAAAGAAAGAAAACCAAGTCAAAAAAAAAGTAATATAAAAACAAACCAAATAGAAATCATACCTAAGAAGAAAAAAATACCTGAAAGTAAACGTAAGTCACGAAAACAGCTTAAAGAAAAAGGTTTATCCTATGAGACAATATCTGGTAATGTAAAAGAAGCCCAAAAGTTACAAGAAAATCCTTGTAAAGAGGGTAAATGTAGCAGGAAATGTTACGAAATTACAGAAGAAAGAAGGAAGTCTATATTTGATTATTTTTGGGCACTTAATGACGATAAGAAACGGGATTGGATTGTGCAATTTTCTAGACCAGTCAGTGTAAAATATCAGAAGGACGGAGGCAGGTTTGCCAACAATTTATACTGAAGACTCTCGATATAAGCCAAACTTACGTTTTGTATACATTAAACCATACAAAAGAAGGACTGTCTTGTGATGATAGTCGAACACGTACAGCACCAAATAAATATGACGAGAACACAAAACTTAATGCAAAGAAATACATAGAAGCATACCAGCTTTACCTTCTCACTACAGTAGAAAAAAAACTACCAAATTGTACCTGCCAGAGCAATTTAAGAACTTTTCAAACTTGTACAGGTTGTACATTAAATATTGTGAAGAAAGGTCCGAAAACTATTTGAGCGATAAATTATTTACATGTATGTTTAAAGAGTATAACTACGCATTTCATGTTCCTAAGAAAGACAAATGTCTCTTATGTACTAAAAACGAAAATTCTCATTCTCATCACTCATTTATTGGAAAAAGAAGCCACATATAAACGCTTTCATATTCATCAAAATCAAAAACGCGATAGCACGTTTGTTGTATCTAGTTTCGATCTTCAAAAAGTTTTAGGAACACCGTATGGTGAAAGTATGCAGTTGTATTATTCCAGAAAGTACGCTGTGTTCAATTTTACAGTATATGAGAGTGGAACGCAGAACGGATACTGTTACATATGGGGTGAGGCTGATGGTAAAAGAGGAAGTTGTGAAATAGCAACATGTCTTTATAACTACTTAAAAGAACTTGATAACAAAGCAGTGAACACATTATTATTATACTGTGACAACTGCACGGGGCAAAATAAAAATAAAGTTATATTTTCAATGATCAAACATTTCCTGGAACAATCTAAAAATGTAAAAGTTATACAAATTAATTACCTTCTAGCGGGACACACATATATGCCAGTTGACAGCATGCATGCTGTTATTGAGAGGGAAGTAAGAAAAATAATTGTTTGGGCACCTTCACAATGGCCAAGTTTCATAGAGAGTGCTAGAAAACGGCCTCAACCATATAATGTGAGTGTCTTAGAGCATACAGATTTCATTAACTTCCAGAATCTGGCGGATTCTGTATTCACTCAAGCTACTCTTAAAAATAAAGATCTGCGTATGAAAAACATAAGAGTGTGCACATTTAAAAAAAAATGCTCTGACGAAAATTGAAGTTAAATATACAATGTTAGAGACTGGTGATACGACATAGAACTCTCCAAAGAATTACCTCCAAAGAATATTAACGCAAGAGGAAAGGGTAAAGGGATTGGGAAAAGAAGTGCTGTTAGAGGTAAAATTACAAAAAATATAGACAACAAAAATGAATCTGCAGCTGAAAGTACTAGTAATGACTTAAGTCAAAGGAACACAGACAATTTGCCATCTCTATATAAAGAGAGGCTCCCAATTTCCATTCCAAAATACAATGACCTCAAAAAATTGTGCGAAACCGGTATAATACCAAAAAGATTTCATGGTGAATATTTGAACCTTCCGAATAAATTGCCAGTTAAAGATACCCTCAATTAAACCGACGACGATGAAGATGTGATGACAGCTGATGATGATAACTAGATAAAATACCAAATAGAAAAAGTTATTCCCACCATTTCAATTTCACCATTAAAATAGTTTAATTTACTAATAGTTATTATCATAATCTGTCTGCCCATTCCTAATTATTTATTCTTGTAATAATATAGGTATATTTCTTTTTAATATTCATTTATATTATTTTATTCATTCATCTTTCAGACAATTAATATATTTTCATCTGTCTTCCGTTTCCAGTTCATTCATTCAATTACTTAATAAATAAGACTGTTGATTAAGTCTAAGAAAACATTTTTTTTATTCATTAGGTAATTATAATTATAAAGCCAATTAAACGTAATTATTAAAAGTACAGATTTTGTAGGACTGGTACTTAAAAGAGATCATGGAGTCAATTATACATAATTATTTTTACATTGATAACTAGAAGGTGTGAAAGACTGTTAATTGGAGCACTGTTACTTTTAGAACATTTATTTAAACTTTAAAAAAAAGTTTTATAGACTGATTAGTGTGTTGAATTTATGATAATTACCCAGACATAAAAGTCTAAAATAAAAATAAAATATTAACAATAAATCGTTTTATTTTGTATCCCTAAATTTCATTTAAATCTGTGATAGCTAAGCTGAAACTAACATTAATCATGCAAAGAACCTATTTCCATGGTGTTAAAATACCATAATTTTAGTAGAAAATCTATAGTTACATCAAATTGCAACACTGTAAAAGTCCTTTACAATAGAATTACGTATAATTTTCTATTTCTCTTGCTGCTTACACTATGCTTGACGGTTTACACATAAAATATTAGTAACGTAAGGCACAACTAAACATATTTTTTTAATGTAAGAGACATGCTATATTTTAAACCGCTGGGTATTCCTAAATCTTTCGTTTAGAGCATGAAAGAAGAGGAAATTCTAAGAAACTTTGCTCTAGACACAATTAAAATTGGAGCAGATAGTAAAGAGTTATACACAGATTTAAAAAAATAAAATCATTTTTTGGCTCTCCTGAAAAACCGTGTTTTGTCCCTTACATTAATTGATACTTCTGGTATCGATTATTATATCCTTTCAGATGTAATCTTAGAACAGCCATCATGTTCTGGTATGGGAAATAATACTGAAGTAGTGATGGACCCTAAACAAGCATTTCAAATAAATGAGACACCAAAACAAAAAAGTATGTATTACAATAAGATTTACCTCAACTTAGACATTGTTTTACTATTCTTCATTAACATTTGACTCAGAAGTTCCAAAGAAAACCAATGAACTAATTGTATCCTTTAAATATCTTTAGCAAATTTTTATGACACCAACTTGAACCATCGAAATCGGAACTCATAAACAGAAACATCCAGTAGCCCCTTTTTTGGAGGAAGTACCCTTCCAATCAAAAATCCCCAACGACTTAAAAATTTCGTAAAACCTGTATACCAACATAGAACCTAAAAAATATTTTTGTATATTCAATAACATAACATATCATATTTCTTTCCAGATTCCGGACTTAGAAAGTTTGGGTCTAAGAATAGAAAATTTATTAAACATGTAACACAAATTTAATGTCAGCAGTAAGCTCCGGTGACTCAGCCTCAAAAAGACTTACACAAGCTGTTAGTATCAATCGGAAACAACTGCTTAACAAATTCAATTTATTGAATAAACAACCTAAAACATTTTTGCTTATGCAAGTGAATCAAGTGCAAAAAACTAAAATGGCCCGAAGATTTACTTTAGAAGAAAAAATGATGGCATTGCTTTTAATGAAGCAGAGTCCCAAAGGGTATAAACTTTTGGAAAAAATGTTTACATTACCAAACAAGAGGATATTGATTCGCCTCTCTGAAAATGTGTCAATGGAACCAGGACTGAATCCTCAAATATTTGATCATATTGCTCAAAATTGTAAAAATTGGGATACTAAACAAAAATTGTGCACTATTGTTTTTGATGAAGTTGCACTAACGCCACACTTGACATATTATGAAAAAAAAAAAGATAAGATTGTTGGGTTTGTGGACATCGCTGGAGACAGGAAACTGAAATATTGTGACCATGCATTGGTATTTATGTTAAGAGGTATATGTTCTCCCTGGCGACAGAGTGTAGCATATAACTTCTGTGAAGGCAGAGTGTCAGCAGCTGGACTTCAAAACATTTTGAAGCAAATGGTGTCCCAAGTGGCTTTAACTGGTTTATATCCAATGGGTCTTGTATGTGACCAAGGATCCACATTTCGGACAGCGATAAAAAGATTAAGGGAAGATACAATTAAATGAATTAAAAGTGTGATCGCGTAATTTTATCTTTTCAAACATTGACTATATTCTAATGCAGAAAAGCCTACAAAGATTTAAAATGATCACAGATCTGTCGTACCCAGAGTTGTTGGCCCAGTTACCAACCTACTCTCTGGCTAACCTTTTTTATGTAGCATATACCTATTGTAAAGATCCAAAGAGAAAAAAAAAACTGGTATTCGTTTACTAATGTGTTCATTATTCTTATTTTCAGATAAATTACATGGTCCAGATTCTGGACGTACAATGGCCTCAACAGCTGAAGTCATTGAATTTTTTGATGAATTGTTTGACAGTGTTAATGGCTACCCTGGTGGTGCAAAAAGAGGAAAATTAAGACGAGCTATAAAGAAAAACTCACAACATCATTCTTTTTGGATTGACGCCATCAAAAAAGTTAAATCTTTATATTTTATTGATAAATCTAGCAAACATGCTGTAAAGTCAGGAAAATATCGACTTGTAAAAGTGCCGTCTTTGCAGGGCTGAGTTACCAGTGTTACCACCCTAGAAAGTTTTATAAGAATTTCTAAATTATTATTTGATAAATATAGCGTGGACTATAACTATCCCAGATACATTAATCAAGACCCATTCGAAATGTTTTTTGGACGTATAAGGGCTCTAAATTATAGAAACATTAACCCAGATGCAAACGCTTTTGTATATTCTTTCAAGTCATTATTAATATCCAATATCCTGAGTCCCCATTCTAAATTTGCTAACTGTGAAGAGGATGACGGAGAGGCTTTATTAAATGTAAAATGTTTATTTGAAAACTCAAATTTAAATAAAGAAAATTATAATTCTAAAATAGAACTCCCATCCTCTTCACAGGAACGTCCAATAGAAAAATTTTCAGGGGATCAGGTGATCATTGAGAAAATTAAAGTCCACTGCTCAGCGTAAACAGCCGGTTATATCTGTAGAAAAATATCTAAAACTATAAAGTGCAAGGCTTGCTTGCATACTTATACAAGGAAGCCTGACAAAAATGTACATACATACAATTTAGAGAATATAAATCACTAAAAAAGAATAATTTAGTGTATCCTACTGAAAAACTTTTAATGCTCTACAGAGACGTCGCTTCCTTGATTCACACCTATCTCAATAGTAATTGTCATAAACCAAATATAAAACGGAACTTAAGAAATGAAATGATGAGTAAATTGAGATATTCCTGGGTGTGCGGAGCACCATAAGGTAGTAGTGGACAAATTTATCAAAGGTTAAGAAAAAATGTTTAAACAAATAAAAACCTAAAAAATATGAAATTGTTTTTATTATGATTACCTGAATCTCAAAAATAAATCAACTATATGAAGGCGCTATTAAAGCGTCGATATAAATTAAAAAGTCGATATAATAGAACATCACTAGTTATCGATATCAATATTTTTCCTGCAATCACTATTACACATCGGTACATACACTACATACCTATAACTATAGACTCGTGTCAAAACCCCGATGACTACAGCAGCGCCAAAACGGAACACTTGGAAACTTTCTGCAGAAATGTCACTGTCGTATCTGTAACTAGCTACTAATATCTAATCTGTGGCCCAGATTACACGGGGATTCCCCACTTGATCTGTTCATACATAGGTATTGTCATTTGATCGTGGGCTGTAAGTGATAAGTCATAGCGTTCATATTCTTATACCCTTTCTTGATTGAGTTTTCAATCATCTTTGTTTTTACTACATTTCATTCTCTTACGGCGCTTAGCGTGTATGTGAAGTGCAGTTCTAAATTTGAAAAGCAAATACATAATGAAAATACGAGCGGTCCTATCGACCGGAATGGGAGCAAGATCCTTTGCTCTCGTCCTGGATCAGTCGAGCTAAGGATGACCAGGACGTTGCATTTTGTAAAGCCTGTAACTGCAAATTAGTTACTAGGTTATCTTCTTTAAAGGAACATGTTTCATCCCAGAAACACAAAAAAAATAATCGGGTTTAGTGGCCAATCTTCGGTAAGTATTTTACATTTAGTTGTTATAAATATTATGCTGTAAGTAATAGATATTTTATCCACGTATTTTGTTAGGGATGGGAGACTAATTACATTAAATTTGTTTTAGGTGCAACACTTTTTCAAAACATCTCCATTAGAAGAGGAAGTAAAAAAAGCCGAACTTAATTTCTGTGCCATGTTAGTGGAACACAATTTGCCATTCCGTTTAATGGATCATTTTAGCGAAGTCATCTCAAAAAGCTTCCATGATTCTGAAATCGCCAAGCAATTTTTTTGCAAGAGAACCAAAGCGGCAGCGGTAACGTATAATGTTTTAAAACCAAATTTAGAAGCAGAGATGCTTGCTGATCTAAAATCCTGTGAAAATATTAAAACACGTACACCGATGTTTTCGTTGGTTATAGATGAGACCACAGACGTTACAACCACATCAACGCTTGCAGTTGTAACCAAATACATATGTATATAACCAAAAATGATTGGATTCGTTCCAGCGAATCCAATCATTTTTAATAGGTCTTTCTAGGTAGTCAATGGGGAGACACGCTGATTTTTTATCCCGGTAGGTGGCGTATAATCGCAGGTGCTGATTGAACTGTCAAAACTGTCAAATACCATACTTTTTTACCAAAACAAACAAGTATTTTGATAAAATTAGCTATAAAATGCCTTTATGTAGTGCTTTTCAATGCAAAAATAAAGGAGTGCACCGTTTTCCTGCTGAAAAGAAAAGAAGAAGAAAATGGATCAACGCCTTACACCTAAAAAATTGGAAACCAACCTCGTCTTCTAGGTTATGTAGTGAGCATTTCAAACCTGATGATTTCTATGGCGAAAGTAGATATACTGGTTAGTCGCATGCATCGTTTTTATCTGCTATACCCTATAAATATACTATATCCTATCTAACTATATTTTTTATTGATTTTAGGATTAAAACCTATCCGCAAAAATTTGAAAACAGGAGCAGTACCAACATTGTTCTCATTTTCAAAACAGGAGGCTCCAAAGTCGAAGAGGCAGCTGAGATATGAAGCTAAAAGTGTTTCAACAGGAGAAACTGATTAAACTCACGATGTTCATTCAGACAGGAATGAAGACATTGTTCCTACTTTTTCCCAAGTCTGTACTCCTGACATAGGCTGTGAAATGGTGGTACCTTTGGTGGTACCACAAGCAACCGAGGAAGAAGATGTAAACGTGGAAATGTCTGTCAACACATCACAAAATGACAAATGTACCCAAATAAATATTGAACATATCTATGGCTCCATTGGTCGTTTCAAGGATGATGATTTGGGAATTAGGTTTTACACTGGGTTTAAGTCTTATCAAAAGTTTTATATGGTTTATTCAACCTTAAGTCCATTAGCATCAAAAATTCCTTATTTAGTCACCACATCTTAAATTTGAGCTATGAAGATCAGTTTTTTCTAACTTTGATGAAACTACGACAAAATAAAAGTATTTTGGAACTTTCCAGATTCTTTTCTATTTCTTGCTCAACAGTGTCTAATATATGAGGAGCTGGGGAACAAAAGCGGACTTGTCCACTGTACTCGAATTTTTTATTTTTATTTTTTTGCACTCTTTAAGCTCATATCTATCGAACCCCGGAGTATTGTGTATCAAAAGCGGTCCGATCTTAGAGAAAAAAATTGTTAAAAATGATGATTTCGTTCAAAAGCGGACTTGTCCTGTTAGAAATTTATTAAAATTCTAAGGGATTTTTTCTCCAATCAAAACCGGACAAAAACGTAAGGAGAATTGCCGTTAGTACGAAAAATGTCAAACAAAACCGGACAAGTCTAAAAAAAATCATTGTTTTTTTGTTATGATATCCCTAAATCAGTTGTGGCAACACTGCTAAATTAAAAAAAAGATAATCAGCTGTGTGACGGTCATTGCTTTCGTAATTTTGAGAAGAATTTTCCTAGAAAACCGACAAAATTATGGACGGAATCGAAGAAATAGTGGCCAATATAAATGACGGCTCACGTAAACGAAAAAAAACAGGACGGCAAGCGCAAAACAACAGGGAATCGAAGTGAGTGTAAAATTATACCTACCGGTGCGTGTTTGTTATTATTCTAACCTATGATGAATTTAAAATTGCTATTATTTTGTTTTAGGTACGCAGATAAAGACCCCCTTGCTTTGAATTTCGTGTCTGCGTGTGAACATAACAAGGGAAAATTTAAGTGCCAGACTTTGACATTAAACGAAATTGTTTACAACCGCAAACTACTATATGAAAAAATTGGCAAAAAATTACAGGATATTTACTTGTCACGGCTCATATCACCATGCCCCATAGAAAGAGAAAGATCGAGAGAGGAATCTCGCAAACCGCAGAGGAATAAGTACTTTGTGACATACTTTCTCTTCCGTGATTCAAAAAGGTTAGTAAAAGTATGCAAATCTTTTTTTTTGGCTGCTCTTGGGCTCAGTAAGCACAGGGTAAACTTAATTGCGAGCAAATTATATGAAGGCAAAACGCCACTTGACGGCAGAGGAGGAGACAGGAAAAGTTTCAAAAGTATTGATAAAAAGGAATCTGTAAGAAAATTTCTCGGTGGTTTGCCAGCAAAGGAGTCACATTACAATCGAAATAAATCAAAAAGAGTGTACCTGTCATACGAGCTAAACGTAAAAAAGTTGTGGGAGTTGTACAATAATTCAGCGACTGATGATTTGAAAGTCTCACAAACGATGTTCCGAATTGTTTTTGAGAACGATTTTAATATTGGGTTTGCGTCACCATCTTCCGACATATGTAGTACCTGCGAACTGCTGAAAAATAGGCAGAAGACTGAAAATAATCCTGAAGAACTTCAATCATTGAAACTTCAACTCCGAGTTCATAAAGCTAGAGCCAAAGCGTTCTTTTCCCTTACCAAAGAAAAACCTGAAAATTCTATGACAATATGTTTTGATCTCCAACAAATTCAATCCCTTCCTAAAACGCCAATCCAGGAATGTTTTTATTTACGACAAGTTGGACTTTATTCTTTCTGCATTACTGATATGCCTACAAAGGAGCCACATTTCTTCATATGGACAGAAAACCAAGCTAAAAAAGGCGCCACCGAAATTGCGTCTGCCCTTTTAACATACCTGATGTTTACTGATTTTTCTGAAGTGGAAGTTTTACGCCTTTTTTCGGACGGGTGTGGAGGTCAAAATAAAAATGCACATGTCGTCCACACTTTGATTTTCTGGTTGAAAAACTACGCCCCTCAAAATGTCGCCAAAATCGTACTAACCTTTCCTGTACGCGGTCACAGCTTCTTGCCGGCGGATCGAGTGTTCGGGAGGGTCGAAAAGGATTTGCGGAAGATGCCTTTCATTTTGGATCCAAAAAAATATCATGAGGTTTACGCAAAGCATGGCAAAGTTCATATTTTAGCTGAAAACTGGAACCTTTACAACGTCAAAAACCTTGAAGACTATTACAAGAAAGTGGAAAGTATTCGTGATGCAAAGAGAATAATAATAGAAAGAAAGTCAACCATCATCCAAACAGAAACTCCTAGTCAATCTCAACAATCAACACGAAGAAGTCAGGGCCGTAGTCGTGGCAGAGCACGTGGCCGAGGCACTGCAAACATACGAAGAGATCCTACTGCACGTTTAAATCACGTAAACTTTGGTGTGAAAGTCTTAAACACCTATTATGGAGATGAATCATCAGAAAATGCTGTATCATTGTTAAAAATGACAAAAAACCATCCGA
Organism: Xestia xanthographa; assembly: GCA_905147715.2. Taxonomy (NCBI): domain Eukaryota; kingdom Metazoa; phylum Arthropoda; class Insecta; order Lepidoptera; family Noctuidae; genus Xestia; species Xestia xanthographa. Next base: position 27,235,275 of record LR990643.1, read on the forward strand.
GTTTACTACAAAGATTTTCAATGGTTAATGAACTAAAACCAAACAAGAAAAAAGATGTTGAAACACTCTTAAAGAAACAATTCGGAGATAATTGGATGGATAATCAAGAGCTTGATTGGTTTAAAAACAATATATTCCATACCTCACCAGTGGCAATTGCTGAAACAAGTCAAATAAATGACGAAGACGACGACCACAGTGACGATTGTGACTGTTGCGAACCAGATGTGGGAGAGTTCATATAATTTTTAAATAAAAAAATACAATAATAGAATCTAGTTTTCTTTCATAACCGGACATGTCCATAACTCTTTCAATCATAACCGGAGTTGTCCACCTTTTGTAATCAAAACCGGACTTGTCCATTACAAAAAAAATAAAAAAAAAATTGAAAACGCATAGTTTTATGACCAACAAGCAGGCTATTAGTTATGTTGTATTAAATACTAATTATACTGAAATGCACAAAATTACAGCCCATATGCATATACCTATTTCAGTTTTTTTTGCTCTAGTGTAAAATTTGATTAATTGCACAAGTCCGCTTTTGTTCCCCAGCTCCTCATATTTATTACATAAATAAAAAAATTTAAATTTAAATTTTATTTATCAAATGTGGAATAGATTAGATATATGGCCTAGTAGAGATTTAATTAATTTTTATATGCCAGAAACATTCAGGCAGTATGATAAATCTGTGCGTGTCATTTTAGATGGCACTGAATTTCCAGTACAAAAACCTGGAAATACTATAGCTCAACAGTCTTCATGGAGCACATACAAACACTCCAATACTCTCAAAGTGTTAGTAGGAGCTACACCAGGGGGGTTGTTATCGTTTTGCTCACCAGCCTACGGTGGATCCACTAGTGATAGACAAACCATAGAGCGCAGTAACTTGTTGGTCAAGTGTGAATCAGGCGACACAATTTTAGCTGACAGAGGTTTCAATGTTCAAGACATTTTTGTTTCCAAAAATGTTAAGGTCAATACACCAGCATTTCTTAAAGGTAAAAGTCAGTTACCTGGATTGACTGTGCTGCGCCTGCATGATAGGGAACTAGCAAGTAAAAGGGTTCATATTGAAAGACTAATAGGTTTAACTAAGACATATAAAATTTTGAATAGTGATCTTGATCATAGTTATGTGCCACTTGCAAAAAAAATATTTTATATTTGTTTTATGTGCTGCAACTTTAGGGAAGGAATAATAAATAAAAATATGAAATGACAAACTGTTTTATTTTTTCTCTAATAAATTGTGATTTTTGTACAAATATTTCTCTAAAATCATACCTACCTTTAAAACAATTATTATAAAAGTCTTCAAGCTTCTCCAACATTTCATTAATGAATTCACAATTTTTTTCTATGTGAATAACTTTTATTTCCTTTATAGTATACACAATAAATAGACAGTATAGTCTATGTGTACAGAATTACTGACCCTGTACCTGTGAATAATAGGGATGATTTTTCTTTAATGAAAACTCACCATTAATAATTTCCAAGTAGGGAATATTTGTGGTATTAATGTCCTGATACTTCGCACTATAAGGACATTTCACTTCAATGGTGTATTCATCATTTAAAAGTCCATCTGGTGATGCACCGAGAAATGGGTGGCTTTCCGATAAAAATAAACCGCACTTGGTGATCTGTACATTGTATGTATCCTCAATTTTTTTTGATTGCATATGGTTCTTGCATTTGACCATACATAGTGGCTTGCGAATGAAATATTTTAGGTTCCATAATTTTCTCTGCCAAATGTTTTTTATTTATGGGTTTACAATGGCATACATTATAAAATACACTGGCTGTTATGTGTGTTTTTCTGATAGCCCTCCACTCTTTACATTTGTTTTGGAGCCTAGTATTGATTTCAATGTCCATGATCTTCTCAATACTCAGATTTTTGAGCAAAAGACTTTGAAGCATATAATCTTCTCCTGTGGTTTCGCAATAAAATGAATGGTCCCATTCTACAGCATAAGTGTTAGCAGGAGGGATTGTTTGTTTTATTGGAGCAGTTGTAGGTCCAAAGTTAATGACCAAATTTTTAACATAATCACAATAAGAATCTGGTATGTCTTCATTTTTGATAGGATCAAAATTTATTTCTAACCTTCTCTTACCAATTTTATGGCACTCCATTGGAGAAGCATAAAATGGTTTAGGCCTTTTAAATGTCATCAGCTGCTGTGTACATACTTGGTATAAAGTGATGCATTTGTATCGTACCATGTGTTCAATTCCTAACATCAAAATCAGTACATGTTTGCAGTGCGCTTCCAATCCATGGCCAGCGGCACGTTCACAGTGTGATTCTTCTATAGTACATGCATCTTCTGCCCGACGAATCTTCAGGTCTACGATGTACATAAGCTTTTTCATTGAGGCTCTGCACTGTCCCCGGAAGAAAGTATAACATCCCGATTCAGCAACGCGAGGTGTCACCAAATGACGATTTTCGTACATATTTTGAGATGCCTTGTACTCTTGTTGTAGCTGCAAAACAAACAATTTAATTAAAATAAATAAATACGAAATAGGAGTATCCTGTGGCGGTCATTGCAATCTTTTTCCCATTTCACAGTTTTATATAAAATAAAGATATGAATAATTTAATTTGGTTTATGACCTATCTACGTTTATGAGCTAAGTCGGCTTATTGCTTACCGTTCAGCAAATGATTGAATATGATGTCTTGTAAAAGGTGGCAGCTTTGTGCTGGCATTTATATCTTTATAAAGTTCGTCAGCCGGCACTAACATTGTGTCTTCAATCTCTAGGTATTCGACAGTCCCTTCATTATTAAAACCAAAGTTTTTATCTTATGATTCTAGTCTGTAATAAAATAAAATTGGAATTTACATAATGTCAACAAAGAAATGGCGATGAAACTAAAACGAAGTTTTACCTTACCTTGCAACAAGATCCGCTTTTTTTCCAGTTAGGCAAGCATTTTTTTTCTTTAATTCGGCTTTTAAATCAGCTACGGTCATTAAAGAATACATTTTTTTGCGTTTGCTTTTACAGTAAACTTTGTAACCTCCAAATTAAAATATGAATGACAAGCACCAGCGATGGTGGCGCCATCTTAGATTATCTTTGCCTGTGTCTCCCCATTGAAAACACGTCTGCCACTTACTAACATTTTCAAAGATTTACAGTTTTTGGATCCACAACATGTCGTATACAAAGAATTTACGTCAATTTTTAGCGTTGCAAAGTCATTTCCCAAAATTGTAGACGGATACAATATTCAAAAAGTTGATGACGAACTCCGACAGATGAAGTTTGACAAAAGTGTAAGCGATTTGTTAGAAGCAGGCGGAAGTGGAAGTAGCGCCGGTACAATTTAGAGCGTGGACAAGTTTTGGGGAGCGGTTGGAAAAATCAGGGACGCAAATGGAGCAACAAAATATCCAAATATTGCAAACTTTGCAAAAGCTCTCTTATGTTTGCCGATGTCAAATGCGTCGTACGAAAAGATATTTTCTCAAGTCAATCTAAATAAAACAAAACTAAGGAACAGGTTTTTGAATAAACATGCCTCGGCAATAATTACTACAAAAGAGGGAATAAAGGAACACAGAGACTTCGTCTCCTTTAAACCAAGCAAGGAAATGTTAACAAATATGTCGTTAAAATCCATGTACAAAGAAAATGAAGACAAAAATTTTGAAACCAATGTTGATTAGGTGTATTGTTTTTTGTACGTTTAACGTAGTTATTTATAATGTTGACTAAAAAAAATTATGAAAATACGTTTATTTTTATTTTCATGTTGGCATATTTTTGGCATTTTTTAACGTCGAGTGTGGCAGATTTTGGCAGATTTTTGGGTCCGTGTGTGGCAGATTCGCCATTTTTGAGATGGTCACACTGATACATAGAACAAAAACATCACCTCTTGGATGACCACGCGCTCGCCGATTCAATTACAATTTACAACAATTTTCCTAAAAATACAATTACAATTAGTAGTTTAGTACAACCAATACTGTATTTTCGGGAGTATTAAATACATTTTTGCAACGCATCGCCGTGTATGTATGTGTGTAGCCGTGTGGTATCCGGCAGAGTAGAATAGAACCAACCCATTACACTGACGGGTGTCGTATAAGGCGACTAATGTCTCAGGCAGAACACCTTGCGCCTCCGTTGACCAGAGAATGGGCAGCAGCGTTTTCTGTTAGTCTTTCATCACTGCGATCTCCAATCCGCCTGCCAAGCGTGGAGATTACGGCAAATTCCTCCCATCATGGGAGAGGCTTACGTCCAGCAGTGGACGTTATGGGCTGTTGTAGTAGTAGTTGTAGTAGTAAATACATTTTTACAAAGTTCTTTACATTTACATGTGCGATGTCTAAGAACGAAAAGAAGAAACTCGTGGCCGCGAGGGGCCAATTACACGCAGAAACAGTACAGCGCTCTACGTGTCCAATACAACAACGCGTTCCAGGATACTCTAGTACGTGAACCACTGTTGCATGGTTCACGTACTGACTAATGTTGAGATATTATTTTAATTTGTTTTAATTTTATAATAATATTAATTTATAATATTTAGACATGTGGGTCGTACCAAATGGCGCTAAATGGCGAATTTGTCAGCTGTGTCATGATGAATCAGAACATTTCGGTTTTGATAAAACTATTGAGAAAATGAATAAAGAATGTTGGTTTCCTAAAATGAGACGGTTTGTTAACAAACCGTCCGGAAAAGAACCTGGATGTTTACACCCGATTTCAAAACTTGATAAAGTGTTTCATACAATGCACCTAGACCATTTAGGTCCGTTCATCAGAAGCAAAATAGGAAATATATTCATTCTCGGTGTTATCAACAGCTTTAGCAAGTTTTTCTTTGTATAGGGTATTCGTACCCCAAACCAAATCCAAGATAACTATAAAGGCACTCGAGTTATATAAGCGTAACAAGGTTATTACACAATAACCTTCATTGTAATTAGGCAATAAGATTACATTACGAGTAACTTCCTGGTACTGCGATAACAGGAAGCATTTACATTATAATAACCCTTTGTTTATATACTTAGCATATAAGATTTAATACGAAATAAAGTTAGTCTTGCTCTGCTCTTCAAGCTGAACGCACCTCTCGCTTCTTTTTAAAAAGCCTTTCGTCTCAGCCCACAACCTAACTGGCGCAGCCGGTACGTCGCGTTTATCGGTTCCAGTGGAAGATTTCCGTAAATCTCGATTCCGTGGCGTGCATAAAGAACCTACCGTGGGCAACTAGCAGAGCGTCAGGCAGCAGAAAAAGCAGTAACAGCAGCGCAGCAGCATCAGCAGCGAAGACTCATCTATCATCGAACAGCCTCTCATCGGCTATGCTCGTGGGGTAAGCATTGAATCTGATTATTCCCGAGACTCCTTATATTCATTCCTGACACATTAACTATAAGCAACTTTTTGTGTGTTTCTAGTGTCTAGGTATCAGTATTTTAATTAATACAAAATTATCGCTTGTTTTTCATTCTTGGTTGCTATCTGACTCACAAAGATAAACATGTCTAATGATAAGAAAGCACTAGATGAGAAATCTATCACTGAAGAGAAGTCGACTCCCACCGACTACTCAACGTTCTCGAAGTTGTTACCCAGTTACGATGGGAACAAGAAAACGTTAGCATTTTACATCGAAGGTGTTGAAAATGCACTAGAATTAATAACTAATAATGATAATTATTGCATAACGTGTCTTATTAGAAATAAACTGACAGGCAAGGCTGTTGAGGCGCTGTCAGAAAACCCAGGTACTAAATCCTGGGGTGATATTAAAGGTGTTCTTAAAAAGAAATTTGGAGAATTCAGAACAGAAATTCAGTTAGTTCAGGAACTAATGCTAGTAAAAAGAGATAACAATACTATAGATGCATTTGGTGACAAAATTAGATCCTTAATGTGTACACTAATTTCAGCTAACCCTGAAAAACGAGACTATTATGAGCAAATGGCTCTTGAAACATTTTTAGATAAGTTAAACCCCATTACAGCCATTTTAATTAAACTTAAATATGTGCAGAATTTAGATCAGGCCATTACAGTAGCTAAACAAGAAGAAGTTAAACTACGAGCTAGACGTAATGAACAACCTAAACCGAACACTAATAGACCATTTAATTCAAACAACAAACCAAACAAACCGGGTACTTTCCAAAAGAAATTCCAAAATAAAACTCCTAATAACACGGAACAATCAAAGAAACTTCACTTTCAAAATGAAGTTGAAGATAGGGAAGAAAATAATGATAACCCAGAACAGGAAACGGAGGACGTCTCCGAGGAAGTTGAAGACGAAAATTTTCTGACAGATCTAGAAACTCAGCTCGCAATATAGTTTTTATGAATAATATACAAAACTATAGCCGCCTTCCATATATTTATATCAGTGAATTGGGTGGTAGATTTCTTTTAGATACAGGTGCCTCACAATCTCTTATTAACCCAAAAATTTTACAAGACTCAAAACACATGAACATCACTATAAAAAATGAAACACATTTTATTAAAACAGCTCATGCAACCTCCAAACATAAGCAGGTAGCATATATTAAACTTCCGAAAAAATTATCTAATAAAGAAATAACTCACAAGTTTTTAATTTTTAACTTTGAATCAGACTTTGTGGGACTATTAGGATTAGATTTACTAGTCCCACTTAAATGCAAAATAGATATCAAAAACATGGTACTTCGCACAGAAAAAGCCATAATACCAATTAGGGACGACATAAAATCTCACAGCAAAATAGCACCCAAATGCGAGCAAATAATAAACCTACTATGTAATTACACACATCAAAAGTATCTAGGGATCAACATATATTTTTGCAATAACTTTTCTCCTGATTGATATTAATTAAAATTTTCTTTAAGGATTCATCAAATAAAGTGTTTTCGTTTGTCACAGTAACGATAAACCAAGTCACCTTTGCATTAATAAAGAAATTTGCCATTTTCCTAATAAAGGGATTTTTGACATTTGAACCACTAACATTAAAGTTCGAAAAAATGACTGAAAACACAGTTTTCTTTAAAATTTTATTGGGTAACTTAAACAATTAATAATCCGTGTTTCTACCGCGAACACTAACAACACAAGAACATCGGTTTGGCATACTCAAAATGAGTTCATCCAAATCACGCTGTGGAATGGCCGCCCATGTTCGTTGCAACAACAAAAAAAGGTCTTCTTGCGACTGGATACCCTCCATATTCGGCAGAGCTCTTCTCTGTAGCATATCCCATGCATGCTCAATCGGGTTCAAGTCTGGCGACTGAGCAGGCCAGGGCAGGACATTGATGTTAGCTGCGGCGAGAGTCTGTCTTACAACTCTTGCGGTGTGCGGTCGTGCATTATCATGCATTAACTGAAATAAGGGACCGATTTGCACTTGTAGAGGAACGATGACGTCTGATACAATCGTCTCAGCATAAATTTGAGCGTTGAGGTTGCCTCTGATCCAAATCAACTCAGTTCTTCCGCCGATCCAAATACCCGCCCATACCATGATGGTTCCACCACTATAAGGATGGACTTCCTGGCAGGATTTTAATCGCTGTTGGCGTCCAGGGGTTCTCCTGTGTCGTATACGTCTTGTATCCGGTCTCATACCAAAACGAGACTCATCAGAAAAGCACACGAAACGCCATTGTTCTTCTGCCCAATTTCTGTGTTCAAGAGCCCATTGATATCGAATCCTACGATTGTGCATTGCTATAGGTGGTACCCGTAGCGGTCTTCGGGAATGAAGGTTCACTTCATGCAAGCGGTTTCTGACTGTTTGGTCGCTAATTAAGTTCCCTGAAGAGTGATGAAGCCTCACGGCTAACATCATGGCGGTTATTGTTGGAGCTCTTCGAGTTAAGATTTGAATGTATCGGTCTTGTCTCCGTGTGGTGCAGCGATACCGTCCTCCATGGCGCTCAGCCACGGTACCAGTGCTTCGGTAACGTGTCCAAAGTCGACTGATAACACTCTGACTTGTATTCAGAGCTAAAGCTACAGTACGTTGCCGGGAACCAGCTTCTATCATTCCCACGGCTCTGAGCATTTCTTCCCTGCTTAAATGACGTCGCCGCTCCATAATAACGTTGGTTTAAATCAGTAGTAGGGAAACAGTAGCACTAATAATGTCTTCAATGCGTTGTATGTTTTTATAGGGAAAATATTGACAGCTTATTTTCATCTTTTACTCGAATTTGATTGAGAGTTCCTGATTCAAATTATGAAATGCACCAAAAAGGATCCATATAAATTTATAAAATCATAAATTTATTACAAAGCCACATCTCAATCTCAAGAAATCCGCATAAAAATGCTTGATCCCTAGACACTTTTGATGTGTGTATAAAGAAGGAGAATACTTCTCAGAAAAGAAAACTACACAAAATGGATTAATTTTCCCATCAGCACTAGTAACAGTAAAAAACGGAAACGCATTAATGTCAGTAATAAACACATCCAATAATACTATAAATTTCAGAAATAGTTGTTCATTAAACTTTCAAAGACTAAACATAAAGAATAAAAACCAACAACAAGAAAAAATAAACAACACCAAAGAGTTTCGTACGACCCTAGATAAACTGCAAAAACAGAACCTAGAGAGATTACGAACCACTCACATGAACCCGGAGGAAAATCGCGAAATCAGAAAATTATGTTATAATTACAGAGATATTTTCCATTGCGAGGAAATCCCATTAACGTTTACACACGAAATTAAACACCAACTTAGGTTAACAGACAATAAAGCTATTTTCGTACGTAATTATAGACAGGCGCCGAAACAAAAAGAGGAAATTAAAAAACAAATAAACCAACTCCTCGAAAATAATATAATACAGGAAAGTAACTCCCCATGGTCATGCCCGGTACACATAGTCCCGAAGAAAGCCGATGCTTCAGGAGAACAAAAATATAGGTTAGTGATAGACTATAGGAAATTGAACGACAAAACCGTAGAAGACAAATATCCTCTACCCAACATAGACGATATCCTCGATAAGTTAGGCCGTGCTCAATACTTTACAACCATAGACCTAGCCTCAGGCTACCATCAAGTAGAGATGCATCCAGATGATGTCGAAAAAACAGCATTTACAATAGATCGAGGACATTATGAATTTCTCAGAATGCCATTTGGTTTAAAGAACGCACCAAGCACATTCCAGAGATTAATGGACTCGGTACTACGAGGATTAGATAACGTATTAACATATTTGGATGACGTAATTATATATTCCACATCCTTACAGGAACACTTGGAAAAATGCAAACAAGTGTTTGACAGATTCAGGGCACACAACCTCAAAATTCAACTGAACAAATCAGATTTTTTACAGAAACAAGTCAAGTTCCTAGGTCATACGCTAACAGACAAAGGCCTTCAGCCAAACGAAGATAAAATTGCAGCCGTGAAAAAGTTTCCGCTACCAAAAACACAAAAGGAAATTAAGTCCTTCTTAGGATTAGTTGGCTACTATAGAAAATTCATTCAGGATTTTGCAAAATTGACAAAACCATTAACTAAATGTCTGAAAAAGGGCAGTAAAATAACATTTACACAGGAGTATACACAAGCATTCGAAAAATGCAAAGAAGTACTAATTAATGCACCAATACTTCAATATCCTGACTTCGAGAAACCTTTCATTCTCACGACGGATGCATCAGACGTAGCAATAGGCGCAGTATTATCACAAGGACAAATAGGTTCAGATAAACCAGTAGCGTACGCTTCACGTACACTGTCAGACACAGAACAAAGATATTCCACTATAGAAAAGGAATTGTTAAGCATCGTATGGGCCATTAAATATTTTCGCCCTTACTTATATGGTAAAAGATTTACTATTTATACAGACCATCGCCCACTTACATGGATAATGTCTATTAAAGACCCAAACTCTAAACACACACGCTGGCGCCTAAGATTAGCAGAATACAACTACGAGGTACAATATAAAAAAGGAAAAGCCAATACTAATGCAGATGCACTCTCAAGAGTCCAAATTTTACACCATAACGAAGTTAGCAAAAACCCTCAACCTAGCACATCAAATGATGACATAGACCTGGAAAACATAGACATCCGAACGTTATTAGACATGCCTGTCACTCCTGATATCATAAACCGATCACAGGAAAACCAGGATCAGTCAATAATAACACAACAGGCCCCCGACAATATTCAAACAGAAACAGACCCAGTCACAGATAGTAATCTAGCAGAAATAACTTCAAATAAGATCCCAGAGATAGATGATGCAATCGATAGACAGTTAAAACAATTCCATATTAGAAAAACACCCGGAAATACCTACAGAATAGACGATAGATCCAAAGGCAAAACAATAATCAAAGACGTGTGGATACCGATCAATAACACAAAAGAACAAATAATACAATTCTTAAAAGAACATACAATTCCGGATAGAGTTTTTCATTGTTTTTCCCACCACGAAGAATATCACCCACTATTTTGCGAAGTATACAAATCAATATTCAGCAATCGTGGACCAAAATTAATTCGATGCATGAATAGGGTCACATTAATAGAAAATATTTCCGAACAAACAGACTTAATAAGGAAATATCACGAAGGAAAAACTATACATAGAGGTATCCAAGAGCTCTACAAACATATACACAGAAATTACTACTGGCCTAATATGCTAGCTTCAATACAAAAAATCATCAACAAATGCGATAGCTGTCTTAAAAGCAAATACGAACGAAACCCTCTAAAATTACCCCTTTCCTTAACTGACACACCACACAGACCAATGGAACACATGTTCATGGATTTATACAGCAGTGGAGGCACTACATTCTTAACAATAATAGATAACTTCACAAAATATGCGCAAGCAATACCACTTAGCGCTTCAAATAGCATACACATAGCTGAAGCCCTACTCAGCTTATTTTCAGTGATAGGAGTACCTAAGAAAATCACAACAGACTCCGATACAAAGTTCGATAACGAAATAATTACAGAAATATGTGCAATGCATAACATACACATACATTTCACAACACCTTATAACCCAAATTCAAACTCTCCAATAGAAAGATTACACTCAACCTTAGCAGAAATAATAAGAGTTCAGAGAATAACGGACAAGGAAGATCCCACAAACCTAATGAAATATGCTATGATAGCTTATAACAACACGATCCATTCATCAACAGGCTTCACACCCTTTGAATTACTCTACGGACATACTGATAGTAGAAACCCTCTAGAATTGTGTAATTCTAGAGGGTTTCTACTATCAGTATGTCAGTTTATTGTTTATTAATTTTTGTGTATTTTCCATTATTTGTTTATGTTTGATTACGTATTCCTGGTAGAATTCTTTCGGACAACACTGTCCGAAAGAATTCTACCAGGAATACGTAATCAAACATAAACAAATAATGGAAAATACACAAAAATTAATAAACAATAAACTGGTAAACGATAAACTACAAGTAATCGAAAGATTTAATAAAAATAAAGAAACAGCACAATTTAAAGTAGGAGACACCGTATACAAACAGGTAGCAAAAACAGCTAGGAGCAACAAACTAGAACCCAAATACTTAGGACCATACACAATAGTTCGCATACACCCGGAACAAACGGCAGAAATAGTAGGCAAACATGTGAATGCAAAAACAATCAGAGTTCACTTCCGCTTACTAAGGCGTCCCGAAAATGTTTCAGGAACGCCATCACCTGCATCGCAATGCTCCAGCTCGCCGCTGCCACAGCAGTCATACAGCCAATAGATAATCACAATGGGATTTTAGTACTAACAGAAGCTAGAGCCCAATATCAAGTAGATACATACCACCAAGCAGTAGTTTACAATATAACTAAATTAAGAGAAGTCTTCATAGAGATTTGCAGTAATTATTACACAATTAAACTAAAGCAAAATTGCTCTGTAGACACTAAATCCATTACCAGACAAATAGATTACCGTATAGATACGATAGAAAGTAAGTTACTATATTTAGGATTAGAAACCATAGGTTTTAGACTAGGCTATAGGAATAAACGCGGCCTTATTGATGGCTTAGGCACTGTAGTAAAAGCCATCACAGGTAACCTAGATCAAAATGACGCTACAAAATTTGATAATGAGATCAAATCAATTCAATCATCACTCAGTAATAATAGAGCCAATCAGAAAAAGACGATTAGTATTATGCAAGAATTCATGAAAAAATATGAAAACAATTTAAAGAACATAAAAAACAATCAGATAGAATTATATAGAGCAATAGAGAAATATTCAACTCAAAAAATTGAATTCGAAACTAACTATCTAACAACGAGCATCTTTAATAGCATTGAAAACTCGTTTCAACAGCTTTACGATAGATTAGACACACTGGAAAATGCATTAACATTCGCACATCTTGAGAAAATGCACCCTAGCATAATCGACCCATCGTATCTAATCGAAGAGTTAAATAGCATCCAGAATGAAATCAGTGGAAACTTAGCCTTTGCCCCAAACTTAAACATCATACAACTATGGGAAAAAGCTATTACAGTAAAAGCATATAGCACTAACGAAACAATTAACTTCATACTGGACATACCAATAGTTGCAGAAAACCCTATAACCACTTAAACACGATCCTGATACCTAAAAATCCCTTCCTCATCTTGGGAAATAATGAGTTCGCCTATCCCCACGAGCCATGCACTAAGATAGCAGAAGATGAAGTCATCTGCAAGCATCTAGAATGGAACACCCTGTTGCACTCAAGCGACTGCATAGCTCAACTCATCCAACACCAAGAACCACACAACTGTACATATGCAACTGCAACTTTCCACAACAACATCATCCAGCAAATTAAGGATAACAGCTGGATAGTCATCATGAAGCAAGAAGAAGTCATCAAAACCATCTGCGGTAATGACGTACAATATCAACGTAACAAGGGCGTTTTCCTGATAACAACGGATAATAACTGCAAAGTACAAGTTATGGACAGAACCCTGACAACTCATCAGCGATACATCAACATCAGGGAAACCATACCACTACCACGTGCACACCAGACACCAAAAGTTTTACCTATCAAGATAAAGCTAGAAAACATAGAACTAGACAACCTGAAGAAAGCCTTACAGCAATCAGAAGAGGTTGAAGCTTCAATAATAGATCCAGTAATCATCTCAAGCACACCTAGCAGGTCATCAATATTCCTGTACATCCTAATACTTGCAACAGGAATAGGAGCGGCAGCATACAAGTTCTGGTGGATACCCAAGTCGGCGCACACTTCAGTCCTGCAACAACCTGAAGTTGAGGTAATCCAACTTCAGTCGCAGCCTTCAGCGCGCCTCTATCTTAAGGGGGGAGGAGTTATATAAGCGTAACAAGGTTATTACACAATAACCTTCATTGTAATTAGGCAATAAGATTACATTACGAGTAACTTCCTGGTACTGCGATAACAGGAAGCATTTAGATTATAATAACCCTTTGTTTATATACTTAGCATATAAGATTTAATACGAAATAAAGTTAGTCTTGCTCTGCTCTTCAAGCTGAACGCACCTCTCGCTTCTTTTTAAAAAGCCTTTCGTCTCAGCCCACAACCTAACTCTCGACGACATATTTTTAACCGTATGCTGTCCTAAAGTAATAATATCGGACCAAGGAAGCAGCTTCACATCATCTGAGTTTAAAGCTTACATGCAATTCATAGGTGCTTAACATGTGTTAAATGCAGTGGCGACACCTCGTGCTAATGGGCAAATCGAGCGATAGAAAATTTTGAGCTCGCTAGCAGCGATGAACCACAACCTCAGTGAAGTTGATTGGGACCTAAATTTACCGAAACTGCAGTTGAGCTTGAATAATACTCGAAATAGAAGGGTATATCAGAAAAGCTCCAGCAGACGTCGTCTTTGAAAATAGGTCCGCTGCTCCTTCAGAAAGGATATTTAGAGATCTAACAGGAGGAAACGATACAAGTAACGAAAAAAGTAGACAAGAGATTCGTGAAGAGGACAACAGAGAGTAATGAAAGAACGTTTCGACAAGATGAGGGCCCCTACAAAATTTTATAATGAATAAGACTTAATAATGATTCCGAACTTAAATCAAGAATTACATTACTGCAGCGGCTAGCAACAGTCCATCAATGCCTACTTGTGGCCAAGGCTTGTATAGTACTTTCTCAAATAATGCGAGGAAATTAAAGTAGTACCTAGGCAGAACTTCTTATTTAAAAATACAGTTGTTGAATTTACAAATTTTGAAATTTAAAGTGGACTTTTCGGGGATTAGCCGTGTGGTATCCGGCAGAGTAGAATAGAGCCAACCCATACACTCACGGGTGTCGTATAAGGCGACTAATGTCTGAGGCAGATCACCTTGGCCTCCGTAGACAAAAGAATGGGCAGCAGCGTTTTCTGTAAGTCTTTCATCACTGCGATCTCCAATCCGCCTGCCAAGCGTGGAGATTACGGCAAATTCCTCCCATCATGGGAGAGGCTTATGTCCAGCAGTGGACGTTATGGGCTGTTGTTGTTGTTTTTTCGGGGATTATGTTAGTTTGGGATATTTCTAACGAGGTCGAAGTTTGTTGAATGGCAGTCTCTTCAGTGTGATTCTGTATTTCAAAGCTTTGATGGGAGGTTGATGGTCGAGATTGGATACTTTCGTTGATTTTACGTGTAATGCTACTTTTATTTTCAATCGATTTTTCTATGCAGTAGTTTTTGGTTACGTCATGAAGCAGAAGACTGAGGTGTTAGAGACGTTCAAGGAGTTCAAGCGTTTGTCAGAGAACCAAACCGAAAGGAAAATTAAACGGTTTAGAAGCGATAATTTTACTAAGTATACCAATAAGGAGTTCCAGGCTTATTTGGCCAAATATGGAATTACGCACGAATACTCCTCAACAGAATGGAGTTGCGGAAAGGACGATCCGCACCATTACTAAAAAGGCGAGATGCATGCCCCATGACAGTAACCTAAGCAAACAGTACTGGGGAGAAGCGGTGGGGACAGCGATCTATTTGAAAAATCGCTCACCCATATTAGCAATCGCCGGGAAAGTTTCCGAAGAAGTTTGGACAAATCATGAGGTGGATCTTATCAATTTAAAAGTTTTTGGGTCCACAGCTCAGGTATTGGTGAAAGATAATAGCCGAAGGAAATTCGACTCCAAGACCAGTGAGCTTGTCTTCGTTGGGTACAGTGAAGTACAAAAGAGGTACAGATTTGTCGACTCAGTCAATCCGCACCGTATAATAGTTGCCCGCGACGCCGTGTTTGACGAACAGTCAAAAGTAATCAAGGAGATTAAACCCCCTGAGCGAAGTGCACAGGTTTCGAGGCGAAACCGAAGCGAGAATATGTAGTGGAACCAATTTTTAATAAGCCCGATACTGCTCAAGGCACTTCTAGGGCTGTGGTAGGTTATAGTTTTTTTACACTTTTTTATTTGGGACGAGAATCGAATACTATTCAGTATTCGATTCTCGTCCCAAATATGTAAACCTTACCTCAATGTGTCCCTCGTTTAACCTAACACACTTTGTGGTCTGAAGCAGGCATCACGATGTTGGAATGTGAAGTTTCACGCTCACATAATTGAGATAGGATTCACGAGGTCAAAATATGACCCATGCGTATACCTAAAGAAGGTGAAAAGCAAATTTCTCGCAATTGCCTTATACGTAGATGATTTCTAAATTTTTGGGCATGACATTCGAGATTTAGGCCGTGAAAGCGAAGATTGAGGACGCCTTCAAAATTAAAGACTTGGGATTGGCAAAGGACTGCCTGGGCATGGAGTTCACGCAAAACAAGGGAGAACTTCATAAAATAAATAAATAATATCTTTATTTTCAGACCAGAGATCCATAATAAAAACAAAAATAAAACAAACTTGGCATTTACTAACTAAAACACGTTAAACAACATAACTATAGCACATATCTGGATGACGGTCTGTGACCTTCTTCTATAAGTCGCATGTGGAGTAGGGCCTATAGCCTCGTCTCTTTATTAATTAATTTACTTTATTGTCTGTAAAGATTATTAGTGCCTATGGTGATTCAAAACATTATTTAGATTCATGTGTTGTTTTAAATTACGTGAACCAGAATACGCACATGAATTGATGGTCCTTCAGCCTTTTTTAAGTGAGGTGAGACGCCATTGTGATGAACCAACGACCGAGGAGTCGTTCGGAATACAGATTGCCAAGCAATTGTTGGTAAGCGGCTATCACTTATTATAGTTCCTGTGCTGGAAGCTTTCCTGCGGAAAAAGCAATATCTTCGAAAAACCCGCAAGAAATTAGACCGTGTGTCGTGTAGGAATGGCACGTGTCCTGAGGACGGAACTTGGATCCATAAATCTATTTCCAGTTTGCTGCATTATAGCCATACTTGTGTCTCCTCGATATACGCTCTGTCCAATAACAAGTGCGTTATTTACTAAGATTCATCTGAAAAGTTAATTGGTCATCGATATCTAACCTAATTACCTATCTTAGAGTAGACCCATTGATAAATTCCTACAAGAAGGAAAGGGATAAATGATGAAATTACGTGTACAGCTCGCTGCGCATGATTGGCTGTTTGGTTTGTGGAGCTGGAGCGCTATCGTGACTATACTCACGGTGATTTGGAGCGACATCGACTCGAGAGCCTACGAAATTCGCCGAACAAATTCCGATCGCCTTTTGACGTTTCGTTCGACGACGACATAAATTGCGTTTTAATTTTGCGCTTTGTACGTGTTTGTGTTCCGGTTTACGTTCCCGTCGGTAGATTGCAGCTAGTGTGGTGCGGTGCAAAGAACGAACTACAAATAGCCGAATACGACCGAGTGTGTCACGTGATTGCCGATCCTATAGAATCTGGCGCATAACCTACGACTTTTGCCGAGTGTTTACGGAAGTGCACGAGTGTTGTTTACGTAAGTACTTAATGTGCGTCAAGTGCGTGGTCGGTCTCTCCGCTTTTCGTTCGACGCCATTTTTACTTTGTTAAGTCTTAGACGCCATTTCTTACCAGTAATTTTTACGTTTGTAACCAGTGATTTCTTCACGATATTATGGAAAAATAAAAAAAATAAACAGTGTATTGGATTTTACTCTTGCTAGACAACTTGTAATCAACAGGTAAATTACTTAAAGATGTCAAAGCATAGAGATATGAAGCGGCTGATTGCAGCCCGTGGCCATCGCAAAAGCATTATTACAAAAATGCAATCATTTGTATCAGGTGAGGAAACTCGATCTAGTGACTATGATTCTTTAATTGTGAAAAGAGATAGGTTAATTAAGTCATTTGAAGAATATGAGGGGCTAAATATTGATATACCTACAATCATTGATCGATGAAGAATCTGAGCCCGATACAGAAGATGTTGACGAAATAGATGATAAATATTGCTCGGTGTTAGCAAAACTAAATTCATTAATTAATGCTGTGCAACCAGGGACGGGTCAGTCGAAAGAAAATTCTAATCAAGGCCAACAAAATGGGAAATCCCAAAGGCTGCCGAGGATTAATATAAAAGAGCTTAATGGAGAAACAAGTGAGTACATCCCATTTATAAACATGTTTACCTCTGTAGTATACAATAATGAATCATTATCCCCGTGTGATAAACTGTATTATTTAACCACTTATATGACAGGTGAAGCTTTAGAGGTTATTAAACATTTACCGTTAACAGATGCTAACTATACTGTAGCTTTAAATTTATTAAGACAAAGGTTCCATAATAAGGTCAAAATTGTTTCCCACCACGTCAATGCTATATTAGATTTGCCTATTATTAAAAAACCAAATGCTGTCAGTATACGTGCAATTTTATCACAAATTAGACAGCATTTGAGCGATCTAGATAACTTGCAACAACCAACAGAAAAATGGGACACTATATTAGTTTGTCTCCTTCAGAAAATACTTGATTTCTACACAGTCAGGGCTTTTTATCTTGAAAAACGTAGTAAAACTGAAATGCCTTCATTAGAGGATTTGTTGTCATTTCTAGAGGGTCGCGCGGTTGCCCTTGAAACGGTGACACACAAGGATTTGCAACCTGAGCAAAAGGAGCGCAAGTCTGTGGTCTCCTGTGCCGCTACTGCAACTGCTGTAAATAAGCAGAAGCAGAAGTCGGTCTCCGTGAAGCAAAAATGTTAGTTTTGCAATTCTTCTCGTAGATTATATACCTGTGCAAGTTTCAAATTAGCTGCAGTAAGGGATAGGTGGGATTTTATACACAAGCATAATATATGCAAGGTGTGTCTTAATGAACATCCAAAAGATGTAACTTGCAAATTCAATTTTAAATGTATGGTTTGTAAAAGAGCCCATAATACATTACTGTACGAAGATCATAATGAACAAGGCCCATCGAGCCCACAATGATCCAACGGTCCACAGGTTTCTCTTTTGCAAAATTGCAAAACTAAAAAGGATGTCCTTTTACCTACTGCTCAGGTTCTGGTTAAATGCAGCAACGGGAATCAGATCCCTGCCCGTGCCCTCCTCGATACAGGAAGTTTCAATAGTCAAGTTTCAAGTTTCATTAGTCTGTTCGGATTTTATAAAGAAAATACATTCAAAAATTTATTCTGATAATAGCACTGTCGTGGGAATATGTCAGGGTATCAAAACATAAATGAAAAGACCCAGCTGACTATTAAGGTTGAACTGCGCAACATATTTTCCATACAAATTTCGGGGGGCTATTACTCCACTGTTTGACATGGTACATCTAAAGTTAAACATGATATCGTTTTGTCTCATTATTAATTGTGTCTGTGCGGAAACAGAATAGTAAAATAAAAAGCCATTCAAAAGTTACGAGCTACCAAAGATTAATTTTTATTGCCAATTTTAACGTAACTTTGGGCGTAAAATTGTAATAAAAGAAGTGTCAAATTTCCAAAACAAAGTCGGTACCAACACAGCACAATTATCGGAGAATTCAATAAATTTTATTTGATAATGATTTAAGCAGTGGTTTTTTCAAAAAAATCGATTTCCCAAAAGCCTTTTCATATTTTTTTACGCGCGCCTTTTACTATGAATTTTCGTGCATCTCACTGAATAATGTTTCCCCCGGTGCGGTGCGGGAGGGGGACACGCGATATTGACATGTCCTTCGTTTGATAGAAGAACAAGACCTATATTTCTGTCCTTTTCATTTCATGCATGACGTCAGTGACGTGTCATTTGTTTTTCGCCGAAGTTGAAGGGCCTCTGCATTTTTATTGCACTCCTATAATGTGTGCGTTTCGATGGCGCGACCACGGCATTATTTTTTTTTAAACTATGGCAAAATTTTATTAAAAAAATAATTTAAAATTAAATTCATTAATTAATTAAATTAATTAATTTCAATTTTAAATGTCACATTCAGAACATTTGAAGGTGTTAAGCGATACCGTACGTATGCTCCTGAAATATAAACCTAGGATTATTTATATTTTTTTTACAAATTCAGTCTGTTATTTACCTAAATTTCAGGTCTCTGCAACGCTTAGTTTTTAAGATTTCCGTGGCCGCGCGGTTCTCCGCGTTTCGATGGCGTGGCCACGTTCAAACCCTTATAACTTTTTAACCATAACTTTGACAAAGGAGATTGACCACAATCAGAGTCGCTTTATAGTAAAAGAGTATGGCCATACAAATAAAGTCATAATTTATAAAATATTTTTTTATCTTCTCTTATTTTACTTGATCGAAATCGTATGTGGGGTTACTATTTTGTATTTAATTAGTTAAAATATTGGATTTTATTGCTTACTTTTTCAAATGACGTATTTCGGTAAAATCAGTGTTGTCAATTTATTAAAACCTTCCCATACTATGATGAACTATGACTTTATCTTCGTTATTTATATTTTTAATTAGCATAATTGAAATATTATATTTTCTTAATTCACATCCTATTAATAATATTACTTTGCTAATTAAAAATCTTTCTTTAGTTGACAAATCAGTTATAGTTGGAGTGATTTAGATTAATAATTGTTGGCAACACTATCACAATATGAAATTTGAACTGTCACTGTCAATTTGTCAAACAAACAAAACAAAACTCGCTGGACGCTTATAGTATTATGCTTTACTTACGCTTCATATTCACCATTCATAATACTATTTATCATGCATTTTATTTGTTTATATATCTACACTCAGCAAATCGATTTAAATACGATTCTTTAACTTGGAAATAGCTGAAATAAAATATTATTATAATTTTCATGTTGTGATATTTACGTCAATCGTCAAATTGTCAAACTGTCAGTTAGTTTTTTAATTCTCTTTCTGCTCAGTCTATGGTCTAGCTCTATGATTTCTCTTTTTGGTTTGTATAATTTAAATTATTTTTATCAATATGCTTAGCCAATGTATTTTATAAATTATTACGATTGTTTAATAACTTAATATTAAATGATTATATTTATAAAATTCTTAACGCACGCGCACTCATAGCGACACTAAGAAAACTAAGATTTGAAAAAGGAAGACTACTTTGGAGAAACGACATGACGGACGGCTAAAAAAAAAAGGTGGACTATTGGATCTGATTTGATGAGTATCAGAGAGCAGCTTGGTTTTCGCTGTGAGATTCTAAAACTGCCCAGGGGATCCAGCTAAAGATTCTCCTGGGACTTCTACTCCCGATGTTCGGAGGCTAACTACGTGCCTGTCTGTCTACTGGTCTCGCAGGGCTGTCCTACGTCTGGCCCTGAGTTCTGCACTGCCTTGCTGCTGAGCTGTCTTGGTGAACTCTCTGCCGCCGTTTCTACTGCTTCAGAGCTGAACTTCAAGGTTGCTCCGGTATCGACCTGCTACCCTGACGCCTGCTCCCGTGATTCCTAACTGTGAACTATAGAGTGCGTGGTAGGTAGTTTTTTTATATAACTAGCTGTTTTTCTTTTCCCCTATTAAATTGTAATTGAACAAGTCTGCTTATCCATTTATTTTAATAGGATCAGTAGATTTGCTACACGCTGCCGAATGCCGACACGATGTCCGCAGCGAACTTTTGTTTTTACTGTTTTTACTTGTGCATCGATAGTTGTTGAGTTTGTTGTGCTTATAAATAACTTATCATTGCATTCTGTTTGTGTACATGTCAATTCAATTCATATTGTTGTAAAGGGCTGCTTTTAGTGGAAGGTTCGTTACAAAACTAACCTCAAAACTGAACAGAAAATCAAAGAACAACAAAAACCCCACAAAATAAATGGGTATTTGTTTTTTTTCTTAGAAAGTACGACATCACCCCACTTTTATATCCAATTTATGCTATCATACAAAAAGTTTTGATGCGAAACGGCGGTCAGTAGAAAAATGGGCATTCTCCTTTAAGGTTTTAGGAAATTTGAACCACGTACATACATATTTTTACAAAATCATGGCATAGTTATTTAAAAAAAAAAACGCTGTGGTAGCGCCATCGAAACGCACACTCTATAATATGGTGTAGCGACCTACTTATTTAGAAACTTTATATACATAAAACCTTCACGATATAATTTTTACTTTTCTTCTGATCTGTCACTTCTGTCTTGTGTTGACTAAATTTATATAGAAATATGAACGTGATACGCCCTGAAAAGGAAATCCTAAACTTTATCAGGCCAAGGAAATCCACAGTACCACGATGACAATATAAAGCAGTCGTCTGCCGACCAGCGTCCAGACTCTGCTGGCTTCACAGCCATTTATTTCTCTCGAGGGATTAGCAGACCTGGCGAATAATAACAAACAATATAGTTATACACTATTATTGTTGCCACTAATCTCGCGAATTGTGTAGTGACGATGACGTCATAAGTTGATAGTAAAATTTTTAAAGAAATAGTTTATTTTATTCTTTTTAGCGCATTTAAATAAAAGGTCAGACGAAAGTATTATATAACTTCGTTTTTGTTCGGAACGGTTCGGAATGCTGAGTGTGTGCGTACGAACTAGACGCGCGTGAAGACTAGCGTCTAACTGCTCATCACTGATACTATCTCTGTCGGGCACGATGCCAGGTGAGACAGCGTGCTTTTTGGCCACGCCCACCAATGAGTTCGAGCCCGTGTGATGTGTCACCTTAAGTCACGCAATGATTTTAAATTGTATGTCAATTGTTCTATTGTCAATAACATAACAAATGACTTACCGCAATTTAAAATTGATTCTGATATTTTGGATCTTACAAATAGTTTGCAATTAGCAGATACAAACTTTCATATCTCTGCTCCTATCGATATTTTATTGGGGTGTGATGTATTTTTTCAGGCTCTGAAAAACCAACCGTTCCAGCGTAAAGAGCAAGGGCTATACCTACTCGAAACTCAATTTGGCGGTATATTGGCGGGGTCTGTCCCTGGATGCAACGTTGCATCTCCTAGGGTTAGCCTTTCTATCAACTTCTCTGACCAGGAAGGTAACAAGGTTCATCAGGAACTGACAGGTCAGAATAATACGATTGATCTGTTCAGCGAGAGCCAAAGCGCTATAAAATTGATTAGATTTCTGAAATCTGTGAAACTTTTAACATCTTCTTTTCAACGATCGGTTCGACACTCGCTAACGCTATTCTAACGACACAGCAAAAAAACAACATAGACACCACAACACAGACAAGAGATTGTACAAATGAGTTAACTAATTTTACACCTTGTCAACCGGACGAAATCTCAAAAATAATCGCTAGTCTTGATCCAAACTGTAGCGTAGGGATTGACGGGATAACCACAAAAATGATTAAATGATTAAATGCTTAAGAACCCTGATAACACACAAACTGACAACTTGCATTAATGAACACCTTGCTGAGGAAACGTTTCCAGATGCACTAAAAATTGCTAAAGTTACCCCTATCCATAAATCTGGCACAAAAACAGACCCAAACAATTACCGGCCTATCTCTGTCCTTCCTGTCGTGTCGAAAATCTTTGAAAAGGTTATTTATTCACGTTTAGACAAATACCTCACCTCTATTAACTTCCTTTACAAGAGACAGTATGGGTTTCGCTCTCTGTTCAACACTTTATCAGCTACAGCAGACCTAATCACAGCAACACAAACCAATATTGACCAAAAAAAGATAGCACTAGGTCTTTTTATCGACCTAAAAAAAGCTTTCGACACCGTTAGTCACTCAATATTACTGCAAAAGCTCAGCAACATAGGTGTTTCTGGGGTTGCACTCAAAATGTTTGAATCATACCTAAAGAACAGGTTTCAAATAGTAAAAGTCGGGGAATACCAAAGTAAACCACATAGCACCGGCTCATTCGGTGTGCCTCAAGGATCCGTTCTTGGACCACTATTCTTTCTCATCTACATCAATTCCGTACACGAAATTTCTTTACACGGACATGTGTCTCTTTATGCTGACGATACCTGTCTCTTTTACTATGGTACTTCGATTGATGACATGATCAACAAAGCGCAACAAGATTTAAACACGTTGTCTATTTGGTTCCAACAAAACTTACTCACAATAAATGTTATCTTTAAAGCCAAAAATAAAAAAATACCAGCTCACCCCCCCTTGACCATTGATAATGAAATAATACAGCAAAAACAACACGAAAAATACCCTGGATTAAGAGTAGATAGTCAGTTAAACTGGAAAATACAAATTGAACACATTAGATCCAAGCTTTCTTCACTTTTGGGCTCATTGCGCAATGTTGTCCATTGTCTTCCTCTTCGAGTGCGCCAGACCATTTACAACTCTCTAGTGAAGCCACATCTGATGTATCTCATTGAAATCTGGGGCAATGCGCCAAAAACTAATCTAAAGGACTTACAGATTGCTCAAAATAAAATCATTAAACTGCTATTCCACTATGATTACCTTACACCTACATTTAAAATTTACAGGAAAACAAAACTCATGAATATCAAACAACTCCACACATACTGTACCAGCATACTTATAAGAAAAATTCTAAACAAGTCCATTCACACACAAATACACTTCACTAAAATACATCAAGTACATAATCGTAACAGTCGTAGGAAGGATCACATTTTACTGCCACGAGTGCGGACAGTCAATGGTGAGAGAACAATTATTTTTTCGGGAGTGCAACAATATAACAAGCTACCTAAAGAAGTAAAAAATGCGAGCTCGTTTAATATTTTCAAAACTAAATTAAAAAATCACATTCTAAATGATCAAACACTACTTTAAACAAACTTGCCCTACTGCTGCGTTGCCTTTATTGTGGCACCGAGCTCGCATTCCATAGCTGTTATGATTATTTGCGACGACAGTAACTATTTCTTTTGCGGGTGGATGAAAAAAAATAATAATATGTAAACTTTGTGTTTTGTAAATGTTAGTTGCGTACGAAATTTCATTTTGTTTTATAGATTTGAAAATTGTTACAAAGAAAAACTACCTATTTAGTTTGTATGTCAAAGTTAGTGTAAAGTTACTATATTTAAGTTCCAAAATGTTCTCAAGTAAGTGAAATACTGTAATTTCTTATTGAGAAATAAATTTCTTTAACCATAGATTTACCGTGTATACGTATACACGGTAAATCTAATCAATGTTATAGCGCTTCTACGTAGATGCCCTTATATTTTTCTTGTATGGCATCACCGGATGTGTGATCCCCGTATAGATTGTTTATTCTTTTTATACTCTGTTCCGGCTTCTTTCTCGCTTGCTGACCACAAACACGATGTTTGTAATTGTTATTGTGCTCGGATAAACTACTTAAATATAATAGTGCATTATTTGTTACTGTGCGTATTGTGACGATGTTATGTGTGCATTTATTGTGTTAATAAACTGCTACATATAAGGTTTGACTGTTTTCTATTCGCTACTGGTCCCCCCAAACACTGTCACGAACCACGTGCCTCATCATCATATTCAAAAAGTTTGTGTACGTGCCAACAGCCGGTAGGAGGACTAAGCACATAAATATGAGGCCATTATTAGCATTGGGCGAGGCAAATGAAATCTGTATCAAATATTGTAAGACTGATGAAATGCCCGCCGATATCTTCACAACAAAAGGACTTACTAGAGTTAAGCAGGATTACGTATACTATAAAAAATGTATAGGCATACAGTGGGGAGTTGTATGCTGGATACTTTGCTGGGTACAATACTTTTGTATATTGTAACTTTGTTGATTAAAAACATGTGTCACTTTGGAAAATATTTAAAATAAAAGTCAACCATCTATTTGCGAGTTTTACTATACTAGGTCTGTTCACAAGATACTTCGAAAACATTGAACAGTACGGGGGCAAGAGGATATTTAAAGTAAAGTTATACCACTAAAAACGTAAACCCCCCATAGCTCCGTAACTTAGAAGGTTCCCAGGTTACAAAACAAAAAAATGATCTAAATGTCGGGGAGAACAAGTGCCTTTGAACTTCGTTAAGCGTATTTTTACATCTATTGTTTTAGTCCTACAGATCTCTCTCAATCCATGTTTCAATCTAGTGGTTTACGTAAAAACTTTCTTGAATAATTTATGTGTTAGGAACTTTTTACGTATTTTTTTCAAACAAAGAACGACCGAAGAAATATTTAAAAAAATAACTCTAAACAAATGCTAACGTTCCAAACTGACATAATTTTGGCTCCGGCCCTTCAGAAATGTTTTTGAGTTTTCTGTAAAATTAATTTTAATACTTACTGATTTTTTTTCTTTTTTTACGTCGTTATTAGTGTACTTTTTTGGCGCAACAAAATTACTTATTAGCTGTTAATTAAATTACTAAAATATTAGTGTTACAAAATTACACCAGAGTACCTTTTGACCTTTTTTCACATAGATATATATGTTAGACTTTTTTTTGGGGGTGAAAAATCATGTTTATTTATTATTTATGTACCACAGTAGAACTCAATGTAACGCACTCAAAACATTGTGCTGATGGATGGATTGAATAGTACGGGGGTCGTGAAGGTGTTTAAAGTAAAAATCTTAAATTGAAAAGTTGTACTTATTTAAAAAATACTTGTCAAAAAGTTGGAACTTTGACCCCCAATATCTCCGTAACTAGAAGGTTCCCAGTTTTTTCCGCTTTTACTGCAAAATGCTTAGACACTTCCAATCGACACGACAGCAAGATTGCCCCCTAATATTTCCGTAACTAGAAGGTTCCCAGTTTTTTCCGCTTTTACTGCAAAATGGACACACACATCCAATCGACACGACAGCAAGATGTAAAAGCTAACAATTGTAAAATTATTCTATTTTATTCTTAATTGAGATACTTTTCGGTCAGTGAATACGAAACGGGGCTAGCCCCTGTGCCACTCCCACCTCGCGGAGCCCCATGGTTATGGAGATATCCATGGTTAAAGTTTTGAGGCTAGAATAGCGCTATTTAGTTATTAGAATGAAAAGAGGTAAACATTTAGTACCGTTTGGCAGGAGAAGGGAGGGGGGAGGTGCCACTCTGTGCCCTGGCACCACTCCCATGCAAAGGTAACTCACCGTTCTTGAGAAAAACCGAATATAGTAACCTAACCTAAAATCACTTCATATTAGGCTAAAAAAAAAGGTATGCGCTATGCGGGGCTCCTATTTCTGTCTGCAAGGTTTAAAGGAACCTAACTAACCTAACATTGGGGTGCCCCAAGTCCCAAGCGTGCCTCCTCTGCTCATCATCTGCCTAGCCTTTTCTCAAGTTTTATTGGGGTCAGCTTCCAGTCTAACCGGATGCGGCTGAGTAACAGTATTATATACGTACATGAAGCGAAGTAATGTAAGTACCTACTAATAAAATAAATAATAAAACAAAAGTTTTGAGACAAGAAAGTTTATTTAAAAAAAAATATTCAACTACTTTTATGTGAAAAAACATCTGAGCACAAGCCATAATAACGTTTGTTACATCAATATGAAAAGAGGAAAAAAACCTGCGGTTCTACTAGATCAACAAAAATCAGTGTTTCTAAAGTACAAGAACGTATTTGAAAATCGTCGATATCCTTCTAGTAGTGACCAAGTTTTTGGCCAGATGAGTAAGGAATTAGATTATCGTATGACGCTAAAAATTTTGTACGATCACTAAAACAAAATTAGGACTATTTTTATGAGGGTGATTCTGCGACATCAAAATCTGAAGATATTGAAGAGATCGCAAGAAGTGAGATAAACAGTTCTTCTACGTCTTCGTCATAATCGAACCAGTGACCAGTTACTTTGCATTTAGATATCGACGTTAGATACCTACGCTTGGCAATATGTAAAAAGAAATGACCCTAAAATACCATTAAGTATCATATAAAATGGCGTTTACCGATAAATACATGGGCTGAATTATTACGGGAAGAATTGTGGAAGTTTACAAGGAAGCCATGCTCTTGGGGCTTTAAAACAGCTGTTACCGTAAAAACTAATGAATATATAAAGAGTAGTAGTAGCTGTAGAGAATGTAAAGCCAATATAGTGTTAGGATTTTAAGTAAATTCAGTAGCGGTACCCAGTTGACATTTATTTTATCCGCTTTCTTGTTTGAATCAAGTGGACAGCTCCCCATAATGTAAAGAACTTTGATTCGGAAATATCAGTCCCTACTTCGTCAAATGTCGAAAGTTATTTTAAAATGATGAAAAGATACATATGTCAAATAAACACGAAAACAGATGAATTTATTGCAACACATTCAGAATCTGTTTCGGGACAATTGAAAACAACTAACAGCACATTAAAACAAGGCACAAAAAAATGAAAGGTAGATCAAGGAAAAAGAGAGAAGAATGTAAAAGACTAAGAAATTGTGGTCAAAGCTACGTTACAGAAAAAGGTAAAGAAACTGCTGCGAGGCAAATACGAGCACTAACTTTTGAAGTGAAAACTTCTTTAGGCGCGTTGAGCACTTTTTGGGTGAAGGAAAAACATTGAACTCATCATCACGTAACGTGCTGTCACGCTTCGTGGCACTCGTAGCATCCGCTACGGCGTAGCACCACAAAGGCATGCGCGAGGCATAACCAGTGCTACGACTGGGGAGGGGCCAGTGTACTTTTGGTTTTCACTTCTATCGGCAGTCCCCAAAGACTGCTCTGATTATTTATTTGTAGACTGAAATGTATTGAGCGGTTTTCTGAATTAGAGAGAAAGCTGTGCTTGATGAATATTGGACTCTAGGAAGCAGAGATCGGAGGGCAGCGTATATTGCCAGCCATATTACCAAAGAAAAGACAGAAAACCGACAGCAGAACAATTAACAGAGATTGCTATTGCAAATATACATTAACAATAAATAATGAAAGCAGACCAATTTGTAAACAAGGTTTCATTAACATTGTAATAGATAAGAAAAAACACTCCACAACCGGAATCATTCCAGCTGATACAAGAGTGTTAATATTTCGGATCCTTTAACGCACTCTCTGTATGTGTCACTGTCACGTAGCTATGACAGATAATGTAATGCTGTCCCTTTCTCTCGTGCTGTGTCTCTCGCTGAAAGACATTCGTTGATGTTTGTAACAATTAAATCTTATAATATTTTCTTAATCGTTTATTATAATTGACGAACATTGAGTGTTATTTTTTTGTGAATAAAAACAGTGTCAATGGACCCGGCGTATTTTCATTTGCTTTTTGGCTGAATCAACTTCGCGAATAGGTTTGGAGTAAGTACAGTGTCGTATCCACTGATCAACCTCTAATAGGTTATTGAAGCCCAGACGGCACAATAAATCTTAATACCTACCTAAAAAGGGATATTCAAGAAATATAATAGCCGAAAGTATCGCAGGGTCGAAGACCAGCCTGCATTTTGTGTTGCGTGCGCGTGACTCTTGCTGCTCCTCATGGCGACTACGTCTACACGGCCGCCGACCGCAAGCGAGAACAACGCTGCTGTCACAGTGTCCACTGGCGGCTCTAATAACAATTCAGCAAACACTCATTACTACAATGTCGATAAGCTCGAGGGAATGAGCAACTATAACACTTGGAAGTTTTGTATGAAAATGGCGTTAACCCTAGAAAATGTTTGGTCTTGTACTCAAGGCACAGACGTTGAAGAGTGAAAAGATCAGCGAGCCCTCGCCAGAATCTGCCTAGCAGTGAAACCACACTGTTACCAGTATGTTCATAACGCTAAAACGAGTCAAGAAGCATGGACGAACTTAGCCAAAGTATTCGAAGACAAGGGCCTGTATCGTCAAGTTTTACTTCTACGACAACTGCATCGAATCGAGTTGACAAAGTACTCGTCTGTCACTCAGTATGTAGATGCAGTGATGAGACTCGTTCAGCAGCTGGCGGATATTGGTAAAGAAACCGAGGATCTCACGATCGCGGAACTATTACTCAGTGGATTACCCGAAAATTATGATCATCTAGTTTCCAGCCTCGAGACTGTCTGCCTCACGGGAAGTCTGTCGAGTGAATTAATGCGCTCTTCTTGCAGGCTACTGCAAGAAGAGTTTCGTAAGTCTGAGCCAGATGCTTCAACGACAGCCTTCGTATCGAGACAACAAAACAAAACCTGCACTTGCTGTAAGAAGAAAGGTCACCTGAAAGCGAAATGCTTCAAACTAAG
This sequence comes from Xestia xanthographa, assembly GCA_905147715.2. Taxonomy (NCBI): domain Eukaryota; kingdom Metazoa; phylum Arthropoda; class Insecta; order Lepidoptera; family Noctuidae; genus Xestia; species Xestia xanthographa. Next base: position 27,264,863 of record LR990643.1, read on the forward strand.
ACGTGATAAGAAGAACAAAGAAGAGGATGGTGAGAAGAGCTTTGTGGCTTCTGCTTTCTTTGCCAAGAGTCAGGAATGGGTGATAGATTCGGGCTGCTCCACGCACATGTGTAACAACAGAAGTTGGCTTTCAGATTTTAAGGACTGTAGGAGTGAAATTAAAATTGCAAACAATGAACAAATATTATCATTAGGATCTGGTGAAATATTATGGGAAACTGAGGGTCTGGTAAGAAGTATATATAATGTATCTTTTGTCCCTGAATTGTCAATTAACTTGCTGAGTGTCAGTAGATTATGTGAGAAAGGTTTTACTGTAACATTCAACAAAAAGGGTTGTCATATCTACGAAAATTGTGTTATCTCTGGCAATTCAATTTGTAAAGCTTATAATAAGAATGGCATCTACAAATTATCTGGTAAGGCCCATGGTCCAAGTCCAGCGTCTACGTGCGGTTTGGTGGCGCATTCTTCGGCGCTGCTGCCTAAGCAGGAGGCACAGAGTGCTAACATAGCTGAGGTGCTGATTGATGTCTGGCACAGGAGGCTAGGCCATCTTGGAGTTCAAGGTATGCTAGCGTTAAGGAATGGTGTGGCTAATGGTGTGTTGTTTCAGTTCAATCACAAACAAGAGTTGCAAAACTGCATACCATGCATGGAAGGCAAAATGGCAGCTAAACCGTTTCCAACCAAAAGTGATCACCGAGCAAGCCAACCTTTAGAACTCATACACTCGGATGTCTGCGGCCCCATGCCTGTTGCAAGTTGGGGTGGCGATGAGTACTACTGCACTGGCAGTGAGAACGAAGACGGCTTTTCGTGTTCACCGATCGCTGACGCATCCTCTGAGCGGGTGACGTTGCCGCATCTAGTGGCATCTCAAGGGGAAGCACCAGCCGCCCCAGAGCCTTCGCCTTCGCGCTCTTCTGCTCGTCCTGTTCGGTCTACTCGTTCAAAGTTGCCATTGAGGTATGAGGATTATGAAACTGATTTCTCTCTCGTGGCACACCATGCACTTCCAGGCGATCCTCAAACGTATGAGGAACTATGTCCTGTGCTGACGGTCAACATTGGCAATCTGCCATGCAGGACGAATATAATTCGCTCATTGCAAACAATGTGTGGAAGATCGTTGATAGGCCACCAAGTACAAATGTCATCAAATGTAAGTGGGTCTATAAACGTAAACATGATGCCTCAGGCAAGTTCGATAGGTTTAAGGCTCGTTTGGTCGCCAGAGGTTTCACACAAGTTAGAGGCATAGATTACAATGAAACCTTCTCTCCTGTAGTTAGACATAGCACTATGAGAATCCTGTTTAGTTTGGCTAATGAGCTAGATTTAAGCATAGATCATGTGGATGTAACTACTGCATTTCTTAATGGAAAATTGGATGAAACCATTTATATGGAACAACCTCCAGGTTTTTCTAATAATGATAACCGTAAAGTTTGCCTCTTATTAACAAAGGGAATTTATGGCCTAAAACAGGCAAGCAGAATATGAAATGCAAAAGTTCATACACTACTATCTGAAAATAGTTATAAACAGAGCAAATGTGAACCTTGTGTTTATATTAAGAAAGAAGGTAATGATCTCATAATTATAGCGTTGTATGTCGACGATTTCTACATATTTTATAGCTGTGATAAAAACGAGTTATTGCCTTTGCTAGAAAATAATTTTAATACTAAAAATTTGGGTTCAGTTACAAACTGTTTAGGTATGAATGTATATAGAGATAGGGTTAAGCATATTTTAAAACTTGACCAGTCAGAATATATTAGTAAATTGTTAATTAAATTTGGCATGGATAAATGTAAGCCGGTGTCAACTCCCATGGTATTTAATTGTAGATTAGAAGTTTATGAGAGTGAACACCCTGATGACTGTATGTATAGCTATAGAGAACTTCTTGGTAGCCTAATGTATCTATCTGTGTGCACTAGGCCTGATATTGCATTTGCATGTAGTCAACTAAGCCAGTTTAGCAACAATTTTAACAGGACTCATTGGTTAGCTTTGAAGCGCATCCTGAGATATTTAGGAGGTACAATAAAATATTATTGTCTATGTTTTAATAGGTCTAATAGTTTAAGGTGATATGTTGAAAAAAATGTGGTTTTTCTATTTCGTGTAACTTGTTGAGTATGTAGAATAGGGATCTAACATTTTGGTATATGTTTTTTGACTCTTTGGTCTAGTATTGTGTAAAAGGAATACACGATTAAATGATTTTTTCTCGATTCAAAAAAATTGCAAAGTTACATCTATTTTTTTACTTTTTTTCAACATCACGGCGTAACGCTTAAGAGATATTCAACGGAATTTACTTTAAAACATAGAAAATTATTATATCAAAGTTTACTCAAAGTCATTTTAAATGTTATGCCTTTATTTTGTTAAAAATAGAGTGAATTCGTTTTGGCACATACGTCCTTTTATTCCGAGCGCACGCACATTGTAGCTATCTCTTCTTTTGTGTTTCAAAAGTAATTGCATCACTTTCGCTCGCTCAGAAGATCAGTCGCCCGGTGCACTTCATCGACGACGAACCTATGACATTTGTTTGCAGATCGGTGCTATCGGATTTTCGTGATTTTGATAATTGTTTGTATAGTAAAAGTTAGTAGATTGTTACTTAATTAGTGTTGAATAGGTATATAAAGACTATTCTTGCGATTTATTTCATAAATATAAAAATGGCTAAAATAAACTTAAAATTAATTTTGGGTTAGAATTATGTCAACAATACGTCAAATACTATTACCGCGTATGACACACTTAGAGCAGAAAAAAGATTGGAGCAGCTTTTAAATTGCGAAAAAAGGTGAGTTTAGTCGAAATTCATTTTTTGATCTTTCTTGAGGCATGGTTTATCGTGTGTGATTAAATATACTCAATATATTTTAGTTTTTTAATCACTTTAGTTTTATTTCCAACTAGAGTAGTTTTTTTGCGATTTCTGGTTTTAGAACAAAAGTTATCAATAATAAAAAACGATATGAATGATTGATTATGCTCCACTTGAATGTTGATGATCGTTTTTATTTCAGAAATAAAAGGAAGCAACCACATGATGTCGATAACGAAGATGAGGAAGAAGAACCACTGCCATACGAAATCGAACTCGTATCTTTTTCTATCGCCCAGAACCGTCATTTGTTAGAGCGAGATACAGAGCGTGCGCCCGATAGCATCGGTGATGCTGCCGCGTGCGATAGCATTCCCGTTCTAGCAAATTATGGTTCTGAGCGACAGAAAAGGATGGGACCACGGAAAAGTGCGATTCCATGCTGCCAGATGAGGTTCAACGCTAATATTGTTATTGCAATTTTTACTTGAATAAAGCACATACCTACAATTATTCATCATCATCTACCCATCGTTTTCCCAACTACGTTGGGGTCGGCTTCCAGTTTTACCGGTTGCAGCTAAATACCAGTATTAAAAAAAAAACTAAGGCCAAAAAAATTAGATGTAAACAAGGCAGATTGTGGATAATGACGTCATATCATGGCCGCGACAGCTACGGACGTTTGAACTGTCGTAGAAAATTGAAGGAGTTTAATATTATTTTTGTGCGACAATAGTTGAACTTAACTTTTAATACTTTTCTTGGGTTGATAGTACTGTATTTCATTGATTTAGGTGAAGAAAAAATTACGTGCATATTCCCTATTATAGGTAGACGATTTCGTCAAGTTCTTTTCATAGCAGTTAAAAACAAATACTGTTGTATTTGTGCTGGAGCGGAAAAAGGAAATGAGGTAGTAAAACAACATGAGTGTTTTCTAAATTAATTTTTATTACATGTTGTACTAAATAAAAAAACCGGCCAAGAGCGTGTCGGGCCACGCTCAGTGTAGGGTTCCGTAGTTTCCTGTCCGTCACAATAAGTGTTCCCACTTATGAGTTTAAAGGTGGGTATCCATTATGTAAAAATGCATGCATATACGAATATAAGCCGTGTGGTATCCGGCAGAGTAGAATAGAACCAACCCATTACACTCACGGGTGTCGTATAAGGCGACTAATGTTTGAGGCAGAACACCTTGCGCCTCCGTAGACCAGAGAATGGGCAGCAGCGTTTTCTGTCATTCATGACTGCGATCTCCAATCCGCCCGCCAAGCGTGGAGATTACGGCAAATTCCTCCCATCATGGGAGAGGCTTATGTCCAGCAGTGGACGTTATGGGCTGTTGTTGTTGTTGTTGTTGATACGAATATACTACAAACTTAGTCCAGAAATTATTTTGTACAACTTTTTGTCTTTTTTGTACAAAAACTGTTGTTTCCATCAAGTTCAAAATGATTTTCCTAGAAAGTCCTTATAAAGTTCTACTTTTCAGATTTTTTTCATATTTTCTAAACTTATGGTTCAAAAGTTAGAGGGGGGGGACACATTGTTTTTTACTTTGGGAGCGATTATTTCCGAAATTATTGACATTATCAAAAATGATTTTAAAAAACCCCTATTCATTTTTAAATACCTTTCCAACAATATATCACACGTTAGGGTTGAAATTAAAAAAAAAAGCACTTCCCACTTTACATATAGGGGGGCTACCCTAATAAAACATTTTTTCCAATTTTTATTTTACCACTTTGTCGGCGTGATTGACATGGCGAAACTATAAGGGTTCCTAGTTGACTACGGAACCCTAAAAAGGTTGAAAAGTAATTTTTGTATTATTTGTCTACTCCATACCACCTGTGTGCTAATATTTCAAAAATCCCAAGAAGTGCGTACTCGGTTCTCCTAGTTAGAGAGCCCATGCAACTTCTAAACCTATTTCGATAACACTCCCAGAATGATGATATTCATATATATATAACTAGCGGACGTCACGCGGTTTCACCCGCGTAGTTCCCGTTCCCGTGGGAGTACGGTGATAAAATATAGCCTATACGGATTCGGAAGAATCCCTCTAAGTAATGGTAAAAGAAATTTTGAAATCGGTCCAGTAGTTTTTGAGCCTATTCAATACAAACATACAGAAATACAAAAATACAAAGGTTTCCTCTTTATAATATTAGTATAGATATAGATTAGTCACATTATTAATTGGGGAACACGAAATGACGATGCTGCAATGCAAAAAACCTGGAGGCACTATTAATCAAAATATTCGTAAGTGACCGTGGCACGCGTATTCAATCAGTACAAGTCGAAAGGAACCGGGTGATTGCTGACAAAACGCCGAATCTGCTGCGTGGTGAGCGACTTTCAATCGCTGTAGCAACCACTTTCTCCACTGTTTGGAAGATGCAGCAGTGGTTTTTCTTACACAGAAATTATGATTTCATCATCATCATCATCGTCATCAGCCTATTAATGTTCGCCAGTGCTGGGACACAGGCCTTCTTTCTATGAGAGGGAATGGGCTTTAGTCCACCACGCGGGCCCAGTGCGGATTGGTAGATGTCACATGTCTTCGAATTTTTGGTTCTATAACATGCCAGTTTCCTCACGATGTTTTCCTTCACCGTTTTAAGAGCAGTGGTGATGAAATAAATTACACAAAGTAATGCGCCTGCCTGGATTCGAACCTACGACTTACTGATCGTAAGTCGGGGCCGCCACCACTGGGCCACCGCTGCTCCCAAGTTATGATTTGAACGTGGCTAATTCATCATCTGCCTAGCATTTTTCCAAAACTATGTTGGGGTCGGCTTCCAGTCTAACCGGATGCAGCTGAATAACTGTATTTTACATGGAGCGACTGCCTATCTAACCTCCACAACCCTGTTAGTACTTACTTCGTAGTACGATACCCCTTGGTAAGGCTGGTTGTCACACGTTTTGGGCCACTGACTACCTATAACGACTGTCAAAGATCTGCAAATGACAGCCGGGACCAAAGGCTTAACGTGCTTTCCTAAGCACGGAAGGAACCCGGTGGTCACCCATCCACAGACCAACCTAGGCAAGCATGGCTTAACCTGAAGATCGACCCGAGCGTCTGTTATTATTTAGCCACGGGCTGTGTCACACTAACACTTAGCCACTGGGAGTGTTATCGAACTAGATGTGTCGTGGGCTCTCTGACTATCCCGATGCCACGTGACCGCACAGTCGACCGCGTAATCTACATTCGCCGCTCCCCGCGCGGGGGGCTAAGTCACGCCCATCGAGTTACGATTTATTTTCGAAGTAGGGCCTTAAGTATAACGGCCTTCTCTGATGCTGATTGGGCTAACGACATTGTGGATCGTAAGTCTAATACGGAGTTTGTAGTTAAACTTGGTTGCAATACTATCAGTTGGGAATCTCGTAAACAGAGCGCTGTGTAGCTTTATCGAGTACAGTGGCTGAGTATCTGTCTATTTCTGATGTATGTAAAGATCTGTTTTACTAAAAACTTTTTATCAGAAATTGTCACTACAGATATTCCAATAACATTGTTTAATGACAATCAAAGTGCACACAAGCTTCTTGAATGTAAAGAGTATTGTCATAAAAGAACGATGTTATCATTATGTTATAGATCTGTTTAGGAAGAATTTCTTAATTGTTAAATATCTGCCTTCTGATCAAATGACAGCTGATGTACTAACAAAAGCCTTAGGTGGATGTAAACATAAATTGTTCACACATGAAATGAATGTGATTCCTAAGTAGACGTGGGTATTATTTTTATATTCATGTAATTTTTTAGATTGTCTGTATCCACCTACTACTATAATAATAATAATAATATTTATTCACAAATTTGAGACAACCATACAGAGTAACTCAATAATAAACACAAAATAGATCGTTGGATGTGAAATGGTACAATGAAAAGATGGTTTGGTTGTCTATAGTCTGATTCGCCCTATCCCCTCGTACTAGTATAAAACTGTATAACGAGCGGATAGTCTACGTCTGCTATGTCAATGAAGCCATGCTTATTAATTGATGCAAAACTTTTTGTAGAGTCTGAACAAAATGTAGAGTCAGTTGCATGTTGCATATAGAGCATAAATTGTATTGATATGGTAGAGTCTCAAATTAAGATTTCTTATGAAAAGTATTTTGTTTGAGTCGCTCAAAATCCTAAGGGGAAGTGTTAATATTTAGGATCTTTGAACGCACTCTATGTATGTGTCATTGTCACGTAGCTATGACAGATAATGTAATGCTGTCCCTTTCTCTCTTGCTGTGTCTCTCGCTGAACGACATACGTTGATGTTTGTAATAATTAAAAATCTTGTAATATTTTCTTAATCGTTTATTATAATTGACGTACATTGAGTGTTATGTTTTTGTGAATAAAAACAGTTTCAATGGACCGTATGGCGTATTTTCGTTTGCTTTCTGGCTGAATCAACTTCCCGAATAGGTTTGGAGTAAGTACAGTGTCGTATCCACTGATCAACCTCTAATAAATAGGACATCAGCCATCTAAAAATAAAAGGACTGTTGATGATTTAAAATCTGCCAAAGATTACATCTTATCATTCCCAAACTACGAAAGTCATTATAATTACAATATTAAAACATTACCATTATCTTTGGTAAGTTTATCAAGCCCCATGCATGACTTGTAGCTTGACAAATCTACCAATTGTCGGCCCATCCAGCCTTTCTGCAAGTACCTTCAGGATGCCATTCGTGCTCTCACCCATTCTGCGTATGGCTGAGGCTACTTTTTTTTCGCATTATCGCATCAGCGAACATACCTGATGCATTAAGTCATTAACGTCATTAAGGTTTCAAGTAAGCAAAAAACCTGAAAATGTTGGTATAAAAAGAGCAGAAATTCAATTTTTTGCCTTTTTGCTGAGCACAATATACCTTTTTCGGTTGCTGATCACTTCTCCGACCTTCTTAAAGAGTGCATTACAGATTCTGCTATAGTCAAAGAAATGTAGCTTAAAGGCACAAAAGTGACAGCAATAACAAAAAAATAATTAAAAAAAATAAAGTAAATAAGTCAATATATCCTGTCTCCTGAACTTGTTTTATTCTTTTCAGTTTTTTTTTAATTAAAGTTATTAGTTTTTTACGCAGTCGGGTTTTTTAATTATTTTTTTATTTTACACTTTTTAGTTACTTAGATATTATAACCTTTTAAAATCCTCATGATGAGCCCTTTATTGGGGTGTGTAATATTATGGTATTACAGTGAAACTTGGTTAAGTGGGACCTGGATAAGTGACAAACCTCCAAAGCGGGAACTCATGCTAAGGACCCGACACTTTAGCACTGAATTACCTCTGTTAGTGGGACAAAGCAAACCTCTATATCTGGGATTCGTTTTTTCGATTTTATCGTCGTAGTTACCTCTATAATTGAGACAACGAATGAATTTTACCTCTTTTACTGAGACTAAGTATATTTTAAAGAATACTTTTTCCAATATTTTTTCTTTTTTTTTTTATAGGCATTGACTGACTGACCTCTATCGTCAGAGTTACCTCTATAATTGAGACAACAAGTGAATTTTACCTCTTTTACTGAGACTATATTTTAAAGAATACTTTTTCCAATATTTTTTCTTTGTTTTTTTTTTTTTTATAGGCATTGACTGACTGACCTCTGTAGCTGAGATAACATCAATTTATCACCTCTCTAACTTGCACTATATTGCATATTTTCCGTTTTGTTTACTAATTCTTGGTCTACCCAAAACTTGTCTGATTTTATGCCACAATGACCTCCAGTTTTCGTTTTGTTTTGCTATCACCCGAATGTTCATTTGAAAAATGCAGAAACGAAGGCTCAAAATTTTATCAGTAGGTCTGTACCTGAAAAACTAAAGTTAATATCCGTCTAAGAAAGTGGCAAGACACGCGTTGAAGTCTGTGTCCAATTTAATCATGTGCCAAAATCTACTGGTTGTAGAATCATTCAGATCATAAAGATAAAATTCAGTCGCAATGTTCAGAAGGACAAGGAAAACTAAAACTTTATTTTATTTAATAATCGTACCTCTATAACTGAAATAACCTCTATTTTCACCTCTACTAATGGAACCCTCTGTAAATGAGACAGATATTTATTTATACCTGGATATCTGAGACACTGGGTAAGTGGAATACCTCTATAGGTGAGACAAATTTCCAGGGCCCCTAATGTCCCAGTTATCCAGGTTTTACTGTATAACAAATATTACATTATCACTTGAAATAACACGCAAATATCCGCACCTGTTATTATTTGATTATGTTTCTGGATAGTTAGGCTACAAATCAACATTAAATGTAAAGCAGGGGTAAACGTGGGTAACTGTCAAAAGTCTCGTTGAACTTTAAAAAAAACTTTTTTTTCACCATATTTTATTTTGCAATTATTTTAAGGTGAACCTTAACATAACATTAAATACATATTAGCTGTTTCATATTCTTCAAAAGACGAGGTTTCCAGAAATATATAATACATTATACCTTTTCCTGTAACGTATAACAATAAAATCAATTTAAAAGTGATGAAGTGAACGGGCCTGACATGGACGTCCGTCAAAACTATAAAGTTTGTGGGTTTGTGGTGTTGTAAAAAAATCATTTCATTTAATATTTATAATTTTTTGATATTATAGTCTAGTTTGGTCCTTAAACTATTGAGTAAAATAAAAAAGCATGCCAGTAGCGACATTGACAAAAACCATTTTTAATCAGCAGTTGTTCTACGATTTTCCATAGTGCGACGGCGACTCGTTATTGGTAGGTTAGTCGCTCATCGATTCCCGCGCTGCGTTCACGCGTCTCGTGCCTCTTGAGTACTGTTGCGCACAGCTTAGCAGTAAAAAAAAATGGTTAAAAATAAAATTTTAAAACGGCAAGCTAGAAAAATGGTTTATGGTTTATATTACATTATCACTTGAAATAACGTTCCTAAGATATAATTTTCATATCGCTCATTTGGTACAACATTGACGTAATTACACTTTTAGAAATTTTACAGGAGAGCCAATCAAAGATTTCTATTAAAGGTATGGGATGTTTAAAGGACTTATTATAATCGTCGTGATTTTAAAAGTAAGTTCAATATGTGTAGTTTCTATTATAGTCCCAATCTACTCGGTACATTGTACATAACCTAAATTATAGACATAAATAAAAAAGGTACCTGTAAATACGTCACTGTTGCTTCAGAATTCAAAATAAAAAATAACACGTTCACTAGGAAATTTTGCATTTGTGACAAAATAAAACTAAATAATTGAATTAATCAACGTAAACATTTATTCATGAATACTAATTAAATATTTAAAAACTCAAAAACACTTCTAATCTTAAAAAATTAACATTTAAAAAATACTTTCATAAAAAGCTGAGTAATAGCGAGGAATAATGTTTTTTTGTAACAGTTCTTTTAGATCAATTTTCTTGTTAGCAGAAATTTCTCGTTTTGAAGTATACGCTGGAACCAAATTAATATCTTCTATAGCCTTAGTTATTCGTTGACTAGTAGATCTTTGTTTCTTTTTTTTTATTTCAGCTTCACTCCAGTTATCGTCGAATTTGAGTTTGTACTTGTATACTGCATCATTGTCTTTCGTAAATTCTATTGCTTTGATATCTGAGGTTTTAATGGTGTTCCCATCCACATCTTTGACAGTATTAAGTTCGATTTCGTCAGATAATTTTTTCAAATCATAAAAATCATCGAAATTTAGTTCTTCAATTTTAAACTGGTTGCCTTTTACCTTTGCAGATCTTATTATTTGGACGTACTGATCTGGTACGTAAATAGCGCCCGACTTTTTGGCTCTTTTTATAGCCTTTTCAATAATGGAGTGGGCTGCATCTCCCTCATTTTGGGTATGTCCCCTTATTAAAAATTTATGTGTGATTTTATTAATTTGTAGAGTTTTGACTGCATACAAGTACATGGAAAAAATAAACCTGAAAAAAAAAAAATATTAGACACGTGACAAAACTACAAAAACAGTTCTTAACAAATGAAGCTAACCTGTTTTTTTGCTGCCCGCCACAATTGTCACTATAAAATGTGATGTTACAACCAGGGTGATTATCAGCTACATGTTGCAGGTACTTAAAGACACAGGTACCAATCTCAACTGGTCCTCTACCTCCTAGAGCCTCATGCCAAAAGTAACAATAGGTTTGTTGGTCCTTTACATCTGATACCTATGAAACAAGACAACAACAACAGTCAGTTTTCAATTATTGACAAAAAAAAAGAGAATAAAAGAATATTTTGAGCTATACTAGGTATACGTACTGTAAAGTTTAAGCAGTTCAATTTTGATTTATAGTAAAAAGACGAGGACTCGCCGACTGGCACTGGCATAACTGCTTGAAGATCATAAATTGCGACTATTTCGTTACTATCTGTATTCTTACATGTTTCTATGTCAGTCTTCTTTTCCATTCGACTAAGTACTTTCTGCCGGCAATGTTCTGCATAGTCAGTCTCTATTTTTTCTTTTGCCTCTCCAACAGCATTTTTATATTGTTCACAGATATCGCATTGGTCTTTTTTTGGCACAAAAAAAGAAATATTAAATTCCGTATTAAATATGCGAAAGTATGAATCGTAATTTGCAGCCTCTTTGTTTTCGGATTCTCTTAATCTCTTATAGTCGCGATGCAGATGAGCTATTGTTAGGCCACCATCAATATATTCTCTAGTGGTGTTTGCCCGGAGATAATGGCTCTCAATTCTACTAATTGAATTTATATGATTCCGAACAGACTCTTGTAGCTCAGAACTAGTCTTTCTATGATTTCCATGGCAGCCACGTTTGTCAACTGGTGCTACGCCGTTAGATTCATTTCTTGTCTTGGCCTCGATTACGGTACGTAAAGTACGTTCGGAAATCCCCAATGTATTTAACAAAAATAATTTGCATACCCTGATACTCCTACCATTACACATCAAGGAACAATAAGTATTAGGTTTTCTGTTCTTTTCTACACCAGTTTTCAAACGACGTTGTGCCAATTGTAGCACTGTTATTGTTGAATTCAAAAAATCACGCTGTCTTTGAAGAGACGATAAACCCCAATACATTTTGAAAATATCATATCTTTGTTCCTCTGTGATGTGTTCTGAACATTTATGTTTGCATTTGTTAGAGCAAGGGGGCTTAATCTCTTTTGCAGGAATGATCTTGCCCGTCCGAGAAGTATACTCATGACCTGAATTCTTCAGCTGAGCACGTTGATTTTTCTTCCAAGCAGCTGGATTTCTTAACCTTTTTTTTGTTTTTTTATTAGTAGATTCTAGATTTTGATCAATGTCAGTAGATTTATGGTTTTGAATACTATTGTCTTCTGGTGGATCTTGACTAGCTTTAACAGTACTGGGGTTGTTGTCATGGTTTGAAATTAAAGGTTGATTCTGCGACAAAATTGAAACACTTTGTGTAGAACTGTTACTAGATGATGAAGAGCTTGATGATGAGGAAGAGCTCGATGATGAGGAAGAGCTTGAAGAAGAAGAACTTGATGATAATGATCTTCGTCTACTACCTATTACTGGACATGTACGTTTAACTTTTTCAGGACAATATTCGTCTCCACTGTCGTCTGGAGAAAAATCTGCATCATCTCGTGTATCCATTTCTGGTACATCATCATAAGTCAGTGACTTTGTCTCCAATTGGTTAACAGAAGTTTGTGACTCAATTGGAGCTTGAAAGTTTGATGTATGTATGTCTAAGTCAGGCACATCATTTCGTGGAATAATATTATTATTAACTTTTTCAGGACGGTATTCATCTCCACCGTCGTGTGGAGAAAAATCTGCATCATCTCGTGTATTCATTTCCGGTACATCATGATAAGTCAGTGACTTTGATTTTGTTTCCAAGGTCATAATATCAGAATCCATAGCTTGGTTAACAGAAATTGGTGACTCAATTGCTTGAGAGTTTGATGTATGCATATTATTTTCATAATGAATTACTTTTTTTTTTTTTGTAAATGTATCTTTATCATTTTCTGCAACAAAAATATATAATAATACTTCTTATGTGTTTAATGAATCATAATCGAAAGTATTATCTATCTCAACCGATTACTACTTACTTTTAATAGATGAATGAGATAGGTACCTACTTTTAATTGTGATTTATTAAATACGAATTAAGTTACATACTACATACTTACCATCTTTGCATCTTTTACTAGCTTCGGAAGCATTCGGTTTTGCAAATGGTGATACTTTCCTTTCCATACAATAATTCACCAATCTCCTTGCACGGTTTTCCATCATTAATAATATTCTCTGAAAGTTTAAATTAATATAGTCCTAGATGTATTGGCTGTTATAGGCATAAATTCTTTAACGTATTTAACTATCTCTTCACACTCAAATCGATCACTAATAATGATCGATGCCTAGTCATCATTTTTCTCACTCATAAAAATTATAATTATTTACTCAGCCTTAAACACACAATACACGTAAAAGTACTGTAGTAACAATGACACAGTTCTGTAATTTCGTCTATTTAAAAAAAAAAGAACATAATTTATTTACAGCAATAACGACGTAATTACACAATTCTGACATCGTTTCAACAGATTAATAATTTATCTGGAGAAAAAACGACGTAATTACTCAATTTTGTCACTGAACTATCAAAAAATACCATATTTGGAGCTACAACGACATATTTACAAAATTCCGTCGTTGTTTCACCAGAAAGATACTTTACTTGGACAAACACTGACGTAAATACGCAATTTTGTCATTATTTTACCAAGAACTTAATATTTTTTGGAGCAACGACGCCGCAATTGCTCAATTACGGCATTGTTGCACCAAAAAGTATCGGATTAAATGTCATAAATACCTTTACGTCGTTGTAGCTCCAAAACACAAGCACACTCAGCGGGGCGCCCCGCGCAACTGGCCATCCAGGCGTTGTAGCAGCAGAAATGGCGCCATTTTACTCAATCCTACAATGACATTCGCGCCATCTCGCGGCAAATCACTACAAACTCAATTCTGTCGATGTTTCTCCCGACGTAAATAGTCTTTCCGCACATTTTGACATATTCAACTTGTTTTTGAAAAAAAGTGTAATTACGTCATTGTTGTACCAAATGAGCGATATGCTATAAAAACAAATAACCTAATTTCATGACATCTAATGTTACATTTCATATAAACTTCTTTTGCTCTAATTACATTTAGTATAATGAAAATTATATGAAATGAATGTTTCATTTCATATAATTTTCATTATACTAAATAAAAAATATATTAAATGAAATTAGGTCATGTGATCGTTAGTACTTTTGTAATTATATCAAATGGTACGCACTGCCTTTATTGAGCCATTCAGGCTGCAGAGCGTGCCAAACATTTGAATTTGGCGCTAAAAATCCGCAATTTTATATTTTTTTATTATTTTGCTATAACCAGAGTCACTCTCACAGTAAATACGAATCTAAGGACACCTCTGAAGCTAAAATCCATCTAGCCGTTCAGGCTGCAGAACGTGCCAAAAATTAGAATTTTATTTACTTTTATACTATTTGTCATTTCGAATTACATTCAAACATATAAGTTGCATATATTTTTGTTAGTTTAGTTTAGAAAAATTCTTTATTTAACATAAAAATATACAAAGCTGTAGAACTTAAAAATAAAGCAACAGTTACACCAATATTAATAACAAACACTTTTGCAGGCTAAGAGCACCTTTATAAGTATATAGTAGTAATGTTTATTATCTTATCACAACATGAGGCATTTATTAATTAAATATTTAACATTATCATATGAAGTTATTGTAATAACTTCATTTATATAAATGAGGGGGTAGCAGCAAAAACTTTACTACGCGTTTAGCGTAAGTGCGACCGGTGCAAACGGCCGCTCAGGTGATCGCGCGTGGCCACCAGCGGCGCACGAGCTATATATTTTTGTAATCACCTTTAAAAACCCTTTATTTTGATACCCCACTCGATGGCATTAGAAGAAAAAAAAATTTCGATCTCCACAATTTGGCTCCCCAACTCCACGATGTTTTTTGTTTATTTATTTTAATGTAGCCAGTGACACTCGCGCTATCAAGGCAAATCTAACGACATATAAATTATCCAAATCCCTCCATCCGTTGAGGAGTTACCAGGGAACAAAGAAACGGACATACATACATACATACATACATACAGGGCAAACACATAACCCTCCTTTTGGGCTTCGCCGCAGTCGGGTAAAAATGTCATTGATAAACGCTCAGAAAGCCTGCATTACTAAAAATTAAAGAAACATTTTTTTTCTTAACTGACGAGACCACCGACATATCGACAATAAAAACTGCTTGCATAGTCGTGCATATTTTGATGAAGATGCACAAAAACAGTGGCCTCCTCGAATTCCCCTTTAGTTCCGGAAGAACAAACCAAAGAAACTCCAGAAATAGAAGAAAACATGGAAAAAAAGAAAAAAAAAGTATTTCATTAAATTCATTTAATCAAATGGTGGCCGAAAACAGCCGAAAAAAAAATTCCTCAATTAACACTGAAAAACATATACTCCAACTAAGTAGTGTTTTCTCTAGTTGGCGCCAAAATATTTGGAATGACGTTTATAACGATTACTAAAAACAAGATGAAGTTGTTGCAATAGCAAGCTGAATTTGTTTGAAAAACAACCTAGGTAAATTGTTAATTCAATACTATGTCATTATAAAAACTACTATAAAATCCTTGAATCTATACATAATCCCTGTTAAATCAATTAATGTATTTTATTTTGACTTATAAAGAACCTGTATGTGCATTACCTAAAGGTGTTTGTTATTATAACAAGGCGCAATGTTGTACAGGTCGCGCGGTGGTTTATGATCGCTCGACAAAAGTGGAAAGGGCATGCGCAGTGTTCAATTTTAAGGTCTTTATGAAGACGTGCGGAGTGAGGGGAGTGGGTGTGCGCCGACGCACTATGGAAAATAAAGGTCTGTTTCTGATTAAAAATCAATAACTTTTTTATTTGTGTATATTTTGTTCTAAAATTTTGCACACATATAGAATAGTGTATATGGCTTCAAATGGAATGTAATTTATTATGTTTGAATTTAAAACCATATATTAAAAAATAAAACAAATTCAAAATTATCAAAAATGTCCAATATTTATTTTTTAGCAATGAATACTATTATTTTAATGTTGACAAAAACCAAATATCATATAGTACATCAAAACACAATTCAATTTAAATAATAAAAACCATTTTTTTTTCATAAAAAAAAATGTTGTGATTAAAATCGATTACAGATTAATTAATTAATTGTAATGTTTACTAAATGTTATTTTATTTATACTTGAGGAACTTCGGGATCTAAAATAAATAAATACCGCAAACTATTGATGTAAACAGCAACATTTCAAACCGCAATAGATAGCGAGCGGTTTTCCGTTTTCTGACTCTTATCACATTTTTATTAATTACTCCGAAACCCGCAAATATCCGCACCTGTTATTATTTGATTATGTTTCTGGATAGTTAGGCTACAAATCAACATTAAATGTAAAGCAGGGGTAAACGTGGGTAACTGTCAAAAGTCTCGTTGAACTTTAAAAAAAACTTTTTTTTCACCATATTTTATTTTGCAATTATTTTAAGGTGAACCTTAACATAACATTAAATACATATTAGCTGTTTCATATTCTTCAAAAGACGAGGTTTCCAGAAATATATAATACATTATACCTTTTCCTGTAACGTATAACAATAAAATCAATTTAAAAGTGATGAAGTGAACGGGCCTGACATGGACGTCCGTCAAAACTATAAAGTTTGTGGGTTTGTGGTGTTGTAAAAAAATCATTTCATTTAATATTTATAATTTTTTGATATTATAGTCTAGTTTGGTCCTTAAACTATTGAGTAAAATAAAAAAAGCATGCCAGTAGCGACATTGACAAAAACCATTTTTAATCAGCAGTTGTTCTACGATTTTCCATAGTGCGACGGCGACTCGTTATTGGTAGGTTAGTCGCTCATCGATTCCCGCGCTGCGTTCACGCGTCTCGTGCCTCTTGAGTACTGTTGCGCACAGCTTAGCAGTAAAAAAAAATGGTTAAAAATAAAATTTTAAAACGGCAAGCTAGAAAAATGGTTTATGACGTGAATTGTTTCGTTAAAAAAGAAACTAATGAAATCGTGAGTAAGTTAAAGCAGGTTAAAAATACAACTGCAGCAGCCACAATATCATTACAGAAAAAATTGGCCACACCTATACAACGCTTACACCTGTTTGCAAATAGAACAACGAATACCATCGATAAGTCCGTATTAATTGAAATCTGTAACATTTTAGAACAAATTCGGGAAGAAACTGCGGAAGCTGGTACAACTAACGAAAATATTTTACAACAAGTTATGAGTAATTTGAAACAAGAACAAAAAAGAACAGCACTAGCAACAAATACATCTGTGATAACAGTCAGGAGAATTACCACACAGGCCGCAAATTCCGAGTTTTTGACGGTATTTAGAACTCCTGGAAAGAAAAGACCGCGCGCAAAACCGATAACGGGCATTGATAATTTTGACCAAGGAGTCATAAGTAGATGTATTCATAACTTTCACTTAACTAATAAAGAAATTCCTACAGTAGAAAAACTAAGACAAAAGTTACAGGAAGATATCAATTTAAAGGCTCTAATACTAGTCTACGTCAGATTATTAAAGAATTGGGGTTTAAATGGAAAAAGACCGAAAATAACAGGAAGGTTTTGATAGAAACCACAAACATCCGACTCAAACGAATCGAGTACCTAAAAAAACTAAAAAAATATCGTGAAGAAGGACGACCAATAATTTACACGGATGAATCGTATGTGGATTCATCACATTCTAATCCCAAAGCTTGGACAGATGGTTCAACCAAGGGCCTTAAAACGCCTATTTCTAAGGGACAACGTGTGGTCATCGTACATGCTGGATCCGAGGCGGGCTTTGTTCCAAATGCGTTGCTCACATTTAAAGCTGGAGGAAAATCAGGAGACTACCACGACAACATGAATTACGAGAATTACGAAAAATGGTTAAAAACACAACAAATTCCTAATATTCCACCCAATTCTGTTGTCGTGGTTGATAACGCTGCCTATCATAATAAGCAGTATGACCTTGCACCCACTTCAAACACCAGAAAAGCGGATATGCAAGCCTGGCTGTCCGAAAAAGGTATAGAATACGATGACGACATGTTAAAACCACAATTGTATCAGTTAATAAAAACACACAAAGAACAATTTAAAACGTTTTCTATTGACAAGATTTTGGCTGAACACAATCACAACATTCTGAGACTGCCTCCGTATCACCCCGATCTCAACCCCATCGAAATGGCATGGTCTATGATTAAGCAGTATGTGGGTAGCAAAAACGTAAAATGGAATCTTAATAATGCTATTGAGCTTGTCAAAGAAAAAGTTAACTTAATGGGAGCAAGAGAGTGGGAGATCTTGTGTAATAAAACCAAATCTGTAGAAGAAGAATACGCAAAAAGTGACCACATTATAGATCTTATGACAGAACAGTTTATTATTCGTGTTACTGATGACTGCTCCGACAGCGAAGAGAGTGATGATGATGACTCCGAAATGTCTGACGACAATGAAGTGCCCTTACGTTCGTGCTTCCATCCTCAACCTTCTACTTCAACATCCCAAGATGAATTAATGGAAGGAATATCACCACTGCCGGATGAATAATTTTCGTGTGATTTTACGTATTAAATATAATAACTGTTTACTTTTGTTTTTTTAATTTTTCTTAATTTACCTACTTGCAAGATAAATTACAAGTAAAAACTAGTGTTATCAACGTATCATAAACTAGCTTTTACCTGCGGCTTCGCCCGCTTTTATTAGCCTATATCCGTCTCCAGGGTCCCAACTTTCTCTGTATCAAAATTCATCAAAATCGGTTTTGCCATTTAGGCGTGAAGATATAACAGACAAACAAACTCACTCACAAGTTCAAAAATACGAAATAAAAATGTTTAATAACACGCTAAGAATTTCAGTGCACGATTGTACACATGCGCCGATTGCCCCCACTACTTTCCTCGAGCGATATAGAATCATCGCGCGACCTGTATCAGTCATTGGACACGTTACATTAACAAAGTTAATGTTCGCGACAAGTGTCTAGAAACAGTGTTTTGAATAGTAAACAAAGACCGTTCGAGAAAATACGTTACTACAATGTGTTCGTGTTTTGATTTCGAGTGCTTTCTGTTATTACTAGTTTTAAAAGTAAGTAGGTACAACTTCGCTCCAGAATAGTCTCGTCACAAGTGCGCGTACGCAAGCTATTTATAAAAAACACCAACAATTGTTATAGTAATTTCGACCGTACGCCGAAGTACCTACTTCCTTAAATCGTTCAAGTTGTTTATCATCCTTTTACTAATAGTTTCTTTTGTATTTTTTATTAATGTTTTTATGAATAAACGTTTGTATAGCGAACAATACTACATCGCTAGAATATTCGGGAATATTTTTTGTGTGACTGCTGTTAGTATAAAAGCACAGTGCAGGTAAGCCCTGGCTGGGGGCCTTAAAGTAATTTTTGGCCACCACAGGATTGTCCGGTTAAGCAGTCAAGCAACCGTCTAGAGTTGCAACTGCGAGTGGTCCCTCCTAAACAAAAAAAAAAAAAAAACCGAGAAGTCAGTTCGTTTTCGACATTGGAACAGTCAGTTTTTGCTTTCAACATTCGAGGAATCAGTTTTGTTATCGACATTCGAACAGTGAGTTTGTTTTCGATATTCAAGCAGTCCGTAAACAGTTCGTTCCGATTATAGTTTCAGTTCAGTTTTTCCATTTAATTCGTGTAGTATTGTACGCTTGTAGTATCTTACCAGAGTCAAATAGTGTTTAATTTCTTCTCCACCTATAGTAATAGTGCAGTGCTTTCCCAACCCACCTCTCCGTTCCACGAAGCTAACGTTTACACCCGGAACCTTCGGTACAGGGCGGTTAGTGGCTCATTTTGGCCCCGTTATAGTATAGATTCCCAAATACGAGTCCACCCGTCTGGTACAGTTAAGTAGTCGAATTTAAACAAGTTAAAAAGTAAAATCTACATTATTCTGTGATAGCAGCAACGATTTTTTGAAAGTTGAAGCAATTAATTTAAATATTTGTTGCAGTAATGATTGCATTAAACTAAATGTTTTGCTAAGTTAAATCAAAAATATTACTTTTAAATAATGATAGCATAAACAAACGTTGAAAATTCTTTTTATCAATTTAAACTATTAGTTGTAATCAAATTAACGTAGTAATAAACCAGTTTCTTATTAGATTCAATAAGGCATACAAATTGATCGAAATACGATGATCGTTCGCGTGACTATGTACACCCGCCCGCGCGCCCTTTCACCCCAGCGCCATATTCTTTTACAAGTTTTGACCTGTGTCCTTCCTTTTGTTCCTGTACCTTGCCTGCGGAGGGTGCGTTGTGCGTGCGCGCGTAGAGCGGCGCCATTGCCATTTTTTTTCTGCACTAAGTAACTTAATTATTATTAAAGGTTACGCGCAGATTTCGTTGTGGTGGTATTTGTGTTTTTTCTATATTTACGTTGAAACAAAAAAAAGCGAGATGTTTGTTTTCCCGCCATTTCCGTTCCGCATGTTTATATTGTACCTAAGTGCAAAAAGCCGTAACTATGTTAATCATCCTAATTTTTTTTTTTTCATATTAATTGTTAGTACACGTATCATCTTAAATACCTAATTAACCCTACATTACTACTCATGTTGCGACGTACAAAGAAACTACTCATACGCCCGCGAGGCGCATCATATGGACTAATGATTTATTCAAAACCTATAAGTATGATTGATGTGTTCTGACTATTTATATAATTGTGTATATTACTAAAAAGAGAAAAACACAATTTTAAATAATATTTATATATTTTTATTATAAAATCTTTAATCAAATAAATCTTAGGAATAATTTTTAGGAACTTGGCAATTAAACAGTCTTCTCATTAAAAATAAATAAAAAAACAAAGTAAAGTATACACTTCTATTAAAAAATTGTTAATTATGAAGTAATTAACTAAAAAAACTAACAAAGTAACAAAAAAAGTATTTTAGATGCATTCGATACATAAGTGAACTTGATGTTCGCCGCAGAAAGATTTTTGCCACTTGGCACTCGTCATTTTGGACATCCTCTCCTTTTTAGATGTACAATAAGAGATATCTTTTTTGGCGGTGGTGGACCCTCATTTTCTACAGAAGAGTCACTTCACTATCTCACCACCAATGTCTCCCGTGATGAATAAATCAAAACACAAACTAGGCTCAAAGATATTTCTACACATCCTAGTAGGGCCTCTAGAAGTATGCACAATGTTTCTAGCAGTGGTTCTAACTCGACTTTCACCTTTAGAAGTAGACCAACAGTTCTGGTTTTTGCCCTTCAATGTTCGACGTGCCGGGACAAGGATACGGTGATCAGAACTAGATGGCTCCAAAGTCTCACAATTTTCTCGGGACAAAAGATGGCACAGATTCTTCAGCTCTTCTGTCACTGGAGTTCTCTATAGTTTCTTCTATGTATCCTTCTTCTACATCGTCCTGAGCATCTTCATCACTTACGTGATCTTCAATTTCAGAATCATCTCCCGAAAAGTTTTCATCTCTGTTAGGTATGGTCGCCTTCTTCTAGCCAATTAGCTATTATACCATCCGTAACTCTTCTATTACTAGTCATGATGTTGAAGTTTCAAAACGTACCTAAAAAAAAGATAAAACACACCGGTAGTAACTAATAATGCAAAAAAAACACTAACAAAATAATTTGATTAATAGCGCAAAACTTACATACAAGCTACTCATACGTCTTTGGAGCGCCAAGGGTAGTAATATCAAAAAAACTAGCTAACTTACCGTAACGCAACCACCGTCCTGCGACACGTGCTGGCGATGACTGAGATGTCCTTAAACGTGAATGCCATACGCCCGAAGGGTAAAAAGAGAGAGCAAAATATCAAAAACGCGGGCGCCTCTGCGACGTAGAGTAGTAATCTAGGGTTAAGAGGATTTTTTTTGAATTTTCCTGGTTTTTTTTTAATCTGCGTAACCCTCCCTTCACTAAAATTATCATCGGTATGGTTTTTTGCTCTTGTCAAAGTCAGCTGTTCAAATTTGCGGCCGCCATTTTGTGACTTAGCAGAGAGATAAAGGAGGGTCAACAGTCTTCTAACTTTAGCAGAGCCTTGATGGACTGATTAGCGTTAGCAGACGTTTATGAATCATGTTTTTTAGCATCGGGCCATCAAGGAGCCTCTAACTTTTTATGAATAAGGCTGTTAGTGTGTATGTTGCATGCGCTCATGGAACTGTTCCAGATCCGTTATTGATGTAGGTTCATATCATCTTTATCGGTAGGCTTAATTATCATTTTGTCATTATAATTATTAATGTACTTACATACCTGCTATTACCAATAATAATGACAGCAAAAGGTGTAATACACATTGCATTTTTCTGGGATGATAAATGCAAATGTTAAGTTAAGGTAATACTCATATTGTTGTGGAATTTATTTGAAAGGTTCACCGCGACCCTCAAACTCACAGGCAACTGAAGGAACACGGGTGGGTTTTAGTCAGTAAGAGTCTGACACGCCCTGCCGCTCCACCCAGAGCGGAGGAAGTCATTTGAGGAGACTCGTATAGCTTATATGAGTCTACAACTACTAATAATACTTTCAGTATTCTGAGACTTATCTAGAATATAAAAAATATTAATAATATTAGTGTGATGAAATCTTGTGTGTTGTTGTTTTTAGGGCCTTGATTTTTTAAATGTACAGTTTGATCTGGATTTGCAAAATGATTGTGAAAGTGACCCCAAATACTCTTCCCAAATAGTTGTGATACCGTTGAAGGACTGCGAATCTGAGACACAGATAGGAAAACAAAAAGCACCAATAACACAGCAAAAGGAAAATAACAATGAAACAGTGTCAACTTTGGATTCTCAGAGCGGTGTAAGTTAAATATTTTGTATATGTATACTTACTAGCTGCGCCCCATTGTTTTACCTGCATAAACCCAGATTAAAAGTAACCTATGTGTTTATCCAAGGTCTAATCTACCTCCATACCAAATTTTATTAACAGACATACACATACTTTCGCCAATATTAGAGGAATTCCTTGGCTAACTAGTTAAAGATGCCAATTAAAGTTTTCACAGATATAGACAACTATTAATCCCAGGCATAAATTGTCTCATCGCATCAACCCATAAGCGTCACACTGCTGGGCATGGAGCTCCTCTAAGGTTGCTTTTTTACTAGAGCTAATCTCAAGCTAGCCTTTTATTTTCTCTAGGCCTCACCTTCTTATAATAAAGGCTCCTGGTTGCTGGATCATAAACACAGCTACACAGCTTAACTAAAGTGGAAGAGCACCCTAAGAAGAGGGTATAGGCCAAAGTCCACCACGGTAGTGTGATTGTGGGTTAAGGATTTGTCTTTGAAGGGTGCATACCTTCTCCGACTCACAGGCTTCCTCATGATGTTTTCTTTCACCATTGTGCAAGTGATATTTAAATGTAAATTGCACTTAATGTGAGAAATACGCATTTATTTAGATATTATTTATATAATAAAGTACCTATAAAAATATTTACAATTGGTAGGTAGGTAAGGTATTACTTTAATCACATATTCAATATGGTTTTAACTTTTGTTTCAGATACTTGAGAACTTATTAAATCAATCCCTCGAGACTTCTTCACTCTTAATATAAAAAGGTGGTGCCTTAGACGGTGATGCTACTCGTAATTTATTAGCATATACATATAAATATACTTCAAGTGGACAAAATGGATCAATGAACTCTTTCCTGGTGAACGGACGACAATGTATTATATCCCTGCATGTACAACAGCGACTAGAGTGATATTGCAAGCACGAGGTATACTTGTACACCAAGTATTAAACAAGAGGCGGCGTTTGCAACAATTAGGGACTTTGATCACTAAAAAAAGAAACAGAGAATAAAGTCCTGGAACATCCTCTTCTTCCCCGAGACCATTGCCTGACAGCATTAATACAAGTGATTTTCTAATAGAAAATGTGGAAAAAGATTTATTGTGGTTGAAAAATTCCACTCAACCTTGGAACCTAGTAGAGAAAAAATGGAAAGAGACAGCCAAACAACGAATTCGTAACTTACATCATAATCAGGACAATCAACATACAGTTGAATCTTACATAAACACATACCCCGCTTTAAGGACTCCGCAAGGTTATAACCTAGTAAGTAGATTTTTTTTTTATACCACTAAGCTGGCAATCAAGCATATGGCCCACCTGATGGAAAGTAGTTACTGTGGCCTATGGCCTCATCACCTGTCACGCTTGATAGATATAACTGTTTGGACTGAATGTAGATCATTCTAGATTGTATTCCTTATGAATCCAATAGTCTCTTGCTAGTCATGAGTATGAGTATGTACCTATTTGTAATGTACACATTAAGGAAGCAATAAATTATTCAGTACATATTAGTTTGGATAATTAATATTGCAGTAATTTCATTTAACCAAGTTTTAATGAATAACTTTTTTGATAACTAGACAAAATTATAGTGTGTGCAAACTCAAATCTTTCAGTTTTTTTTTTGTACTGTTTATTTAATATTTTTCGATTTTCCAGCTGATAATTGACTTTGAAGAAATCTACAAAGAACACTCCAACAATTTGCTTGCCTTCTTTCCATTAGCAAGAATAAAGATTTTGGAAATATGTACTACAAAAACGAAATTCGAAACACGGCTTCTTTCAAGAACTTATTTGCCTTTGTGAATGTAAGTGCCATTAATAGTAATACAGAATAATCACAATAAATATTGTTTACTAGCTTTCGCCTGCAGATTCGTTTATCGCGGCTCCAATGAGAAACTTGAACTTATCTAGGATAAAAACTACTGTTAACTGTTAATCCATTTTAGAGTCATGCTCTTATTCAAAAGCTAAACTAAAATTAGAGAATCGCTATCTACTACTAAAAGGCAGTGCGAGAAAAGAACGGCTATAGCTATGAACTAAGTTATAGATGTCAAACTAGTTTACAATAGCTTAAGTGTAGGTAGGGCTTTAGTACTAAGATAATCCAAAGTGTGGGTACGCCAAATAAAACAGTTGTTTCTTACTACATGACAAGGTCTTTCACTTAGCCTTTTACATAATACTACATGGTGTCAGGTGTGGATTATAAGCTATATTTCAGTGTGAAATAGTTTATCGATAGAGGTTTTCGCACGGAAAATATGTCGGTGAAGGCAGAAACAACTCAAGTGAAGTCGGAGAATATTTATAGCGCTTCAACAGCCGGCCGCCATGAGCGAGGAAGGCAACATGGCTACCAATTGGCGTGAATGGAAGCTGGCGTTTGATTATTATTTGATTGCGGCTGGAAAAGAAAATGCAATATCCAAGGAGAAGTGTGCATTATTTCAACATGTCATTAGGAAAGGCGGACGAGATATTTTAGAGGAGTTGGATTTGGAAGACAAAGAAAAAACCGATTACGAAAAGTTTGTGTCAAAATTTGCACTTCATTGTGATCCTACACGTAATGTAAACTATGAGCGGCATGTTTTTTTTTTAAACTTATGAGCGTGACGATAGTTTCGACAAATATCTAAGTGAGCTCAAGTTTAAAAGCAAATCGTGTGAGTTTGGAGAATTGCGCAGCAGTCTAATCCTGACTCAAATAATTCGAGGCATTAAAGATTCAGGAATGCGGGAGCGATTACTGGCAAAAACAAAGCTTAATTTGGAGGAAGCTGTTGTATGGTGTCGAGCGGCGGAGAGGGCCAACAAGCAGTCGGAGGCGTGCGGAGGAGCGCGCGCGACCGTCGCCGGCGCCGCTGCCACCGCTGAGCTGGCGCTGGAAACGGTGCGCGCAGGGTCCACGCGGCGCCCCTTCAGCCGGCCGGCCGGCGCCCCTCGCCAGCAGCAAGCACATCGGAATCGTGATAGTGCGGTTAGCTCGTGTGATAAATGTGGCCGTAGGCATGGTGCGGCAGACAAATGCTCAGCACGTAATGTGAAGTGTTATTTATAGGTGTGACCGAGCTGGGCATTTTGCTCGATTGTGTCGTGCGAGGTTTGTGGGGGAAGTCGAGGACAAGGAGGAGATCGAGGACTGTGCCGAGATACGTGAGTCGTTACTGTGTAGCTTGTCTGTTGATGAACTGGGTGGAGATTGCGAGTCATGGTTGAAACCAGAGGTGTTGATGGATAATTGTTAAATTAATTTTAAGCTAGATAGCGGTGCTGAGGCTTCGGTTATGTCATTGCGAGCCTTCAAGGAGGCGGATTTTGATGAAAGAATTTTGAAAAAAAAATAACTGCATTCTGAGGGAAGTGAGTAAAGCTAAGTTACCGGTAGTGGGATATTTTGAACCAGTTTTGAGTCACAATAAGGTACAAACTCGGCAAAAAATGTATGTTTTAAATTTAAATTGTACTAATTTGCTTGGAATTATGGCTTGCCGTGAGCTTAAACTTATTGTACGCAACGAAAAGAGAGGTGAAATATCAGAAATTAATATGGAAAAAAATGTATTAATGATTAGGTTGTTTGCCTAATATTTACAAAATTCAGATTGATAAATCGGTGTCCCCAGTGGTAAATGCGTCGAGAAGAGTTCCATTAAAAATTATACCTAGGTTAAAGCAGGAATTAGAGAATATGCTTGAGATGCAGGTTATTGTCAAAGAGGATGGTCCAACAGACTGGGTATCCAACATTGTGATAGTCGAGAAACCTGATAAGCTACGGATATGTTTAGATCCTTATCACTTAAATAAAGCAGTGCGCCGTTGTCACTTTCAATTACCGACGCTAGAAGAAATCACTAGTAGTTTATCAGGGGCAAGAGTGTTTTCGAAATTAGATGCAAAAAATGGATTTTGGATGTTGAGGCTTGATGAAGAGAGCTCCAAGCTATGTACTTTTTCGACGCCTTTTGGTAGGTACAGATGACTTCGGATGCCTTTTGGAATTAACTGCGCGCCTGAAATATTTCATCATGAAATGTACAAAATATTTTCAATGACAGGCGTGGAAATATTTGCTGACGATATTTTTAGTATGGGGTCGTAATAAAAGCGAACATGATATGCGACTAAAAGAGGTTGTAAGGCGGGCTATACAACATGGTGTAAAATTTAACGAAAAAAAATGTGCTTTCAGTGTCTCAGAAGTGAATTTCTTGGGTCACACGTTAAATAGCTCAGGGATCAGTCCCATGTCAAGTCGGGTGCGTGCGATAAACAATATCTCCAAGCCGAAGGATAGAAAAGAACTTAAGCGATTTTTGGGTATGACTAATATTTATCATGGTTTATTTCGAGTTATACTACAGTAGCTTCTCCGTTAAGAACTTTGTTAAAGAAAGAGGTGGAGTTTGAATGGGCGCACGAGCACGATATAGTGTTTGAACAATTAAAAGCAGCAATAAGCGCGGCCCCAGTTTTATGTTATTACTCTCCGGAGGAACAGGTGACGGTGTCAGTGGACGCGAGCTCGTACGGGCTGGGAGCGTGTCTGCTGCAGGACGGCCGGCCTGTAGCTTATGCAGCGCCTATGCCACTAATGAGGCACTTAATGTGCCTCATTAGCGGCCTTACACTGTACCTAGATGTATTTGTTGTTTTTTTGAAGAGACATTTGTGATGTCACTTACTTCCACATCATATCAGTATTTAAGGATAAGATATTATTTACTTTCTTGTTTATCATGGCGTTTTTGTATTTCAGATGACACAATCCACATTGGCGGTTATCAATTAATCATTGTATTTGACCCACCACATCTGATTAAGGGGATCCGAAATATTTTTTTGAATAAAAACATTCAATTAAATGGGAGTATAGCAAGATGGTCAGACATTGTCGATGTTTATAAAATGGACTGCCTACATGCTGAATCACGCTTGCTTCATAAGCTTACTGATGAGCATGTTATACCAAAGAAAATGAAGGTAAGTTATTTATTTCAATTATAATTTATTGTAAAGAATCCCTATTGTTTGGCAGGTGATACTTTTCTTTATGTTTCTGTCAGTATCTAATTGCTTCATTTCTAAAGTTATTATGTTTACTTTTCAGGTCAGAAATTGTACCCAGGTTTTTAGTCACACTATGGCCAGTGCTTTGGCATACACTACCTCATTTTGTAAGTATTTATTCAGTTTCTAAGAGGGAAACTCTTTGATAAAGTTACCAATCTGTGACAAATCAGTTAGGCCCCTTTCACATGCATACGGTCATGGCACAGTGGCGGCCGTGCCATGTGAAAGCTCTCATTGTAGCTCATACAGTACTACTTTACACGGCCCGGCTGCCGTGCCATGTGAAAGCACTCATTGTAGCTCATACAGTACTACTTTACACGGCCTGGCTGCCGTGCCATGTGAAAGCTCTCATTGTAGCTCATACAGTACTACTTTACACGGCCCGGCTGCATGCATGTGAAAAGGGGCTTATGTTTTCTAAGATTTACACCAATTCTTTTTTGTTTTTATTTAGTCTTGTAAGCGATTGGCAGTTTTATCTTGTCTGATAAACGTACACATCGAAAATGTTTGCTGCGTAAAATAAAATTTATTTTTACTTAAAAAAAAATGATATATAGTAATAAGTACCTTTTGTTCCAGCACACTATGCATCTGCATAGTGTGCTGGAACAAAAGGTACTTATTACTATATAGTATTTTTCATACTATAACTAACTGGTTTACCATCTGGTAAACCAGTTAATTATAGTATGAAAAATACGTCCCAAGTAGTGGCCTTCCTGGACAATCTATTTGACAGTGTAAATGGAGTCAGCACTTTCTCAAAGAAAAGTAAAGGAAAGGAATTACGGTCCACCGTGACGAAAACGTCGCTTCACCATCAATTTTGGCGAGAAGCCATAAAAAAACTCTAAGAAATGAAATTTATTGATAAAAATTCCAAGGAAGTTACTGTACCTAGTACAAGAAACTGGCTTGTAACTCTTAGAAGTTTTCAGAGACTCTGGCAATTTTTTGAGGAAAAAAAATATAACAATAATGCGCCCTAGATATTTTAACTCAGATGGACTAGAAATTTTTTTGGAAGGGTTAGGGCATATAATTCAAGAAATAATAACCCAGATTGCCAGAGTTTCACAAATACTTTTAAATCGTTGCTGATAACAGGATTCATAAAATTTCACAACAATTCATTTAATTGTGAAGATGAATCTTGTTATCAGTTACTAAAAATGAAATCACTGTTTCAAACAAATGATAATATTGTTGAAATTATAGACAGTGATACTGATTTACAATCAAATAGTCCTAGCAATGTCTCTGCAAACTTTTGCACTATGGCGAGACGTGAACTCTTGAATGTTCATGCGAGAGCTTACACTGCCGGCTGGGTAATAAGAAAAATATTTAAAAAATCTAAATGTAAGAAAGACCTAACTTCAACAAACGAGTCGGATGTACATAAGTGGGTATCTCAAAAAGAATATAGTAAAAGGGGTTTAATATATGCATCCGAACATTTTGTAATGCTTTTTGGCACAATTTTTAAAGAAACAAATCTGTTTTTGGACTCAAATGCACATAAGCACAATCTTGCGACCAAAATTTGTAATATAGTACAAAAAAAGTGTGCGTTTGAGTTTATTACGTGCCAAAAACATAAAAATGATATCATTCAGGCATTCATGTCCATAACGACAAAATTAGCCATACATAATAAGTGCAATATAATTAATAAAATATTAAAAGGCACAGACATTGTTAGACTGGAAAACATGAGCAGCAAACCAGTTATGCAAGCAAAAGCTTTAGAAAAATTTAAAAAAAAAATCCTAATAAATAATATCATTTATTGCAAAACATCTATTATTTTCATTTGCTTTTTAGGGTTCCGTACCCAAAGGGTAAAAACGGAACCCTATTACTAAGACTTCGTTGTCTGTCCGTCTGTCTGTCACCTGGCTGTATCTCATGAACCATGACAGCTAGACAGTTGAAATTTTAACAGATGATGTATTTCTGTTGCCGCTATAACAACAAATACTAAAAACAGAATAAAATTAATATTTAAGGGGGGCTCCCATACAACAAACGTGATTTTTTTGCCCTTTTTTTGATAATAATGGTACGGAACCCTTCGTGCGCGAGTCCGACTCGCACTTGGCCGGTTTTTCCTTTTATTTAATGAAACTGGTCTGGATAGTTTATAAGGAATATGTGGCAATATAATGAATGCCTTTGCCTCAGCTTCGCAAACAATGGCCAAAAATTAAAAAAGACAACAACTGTCAAGCGTCATTTTCCCCTAACCAATCAGAAGCGAGTCGTTGTGTCTAGTATTTTTTGTAGGGGAGTTTTGCATCTGAACGTTAGTTCTCTATATAATCTGTGCAGTCGGCCTACCTCGTTTCTAGAGAGTGCGCACCAAAGAGTATAATAATAATAAGGGAGAAGAGAGCCCTCTTGTGCAGTTTTGAAGCAGCCGATTTGAAGCAACATCTAGATTTCTTAACGAGAACTAAGGCTCTATAGGTAGCTATAGGTAGATAGGAATGTATGTATAGCTTATTACGTATAGGTCAGTATTTGTTTACTTATAGGTGATCATTTAAATTTTCTTGTTTTTTTGCAAATAGCAGCTGTTTTGTTTACGTCGTATGTTGATCGTAATGAAATTTTCTAATACCTACATAATAAATAATGATGATACGTTATAATACGAGCCATCATTTTATTCGCGAATTGCATTTTTATCAACTATACGATGCAGCGATGTAAACACAGCTTCTATTTGCAAACAAACAAGAATAGTATTGGAGATAAAAATGGTCTTTATAAAGTTGGGTCTTTAGCTGGTACAGGGTGACTGGTGGCAGATTTATGTTTATAAATACGATTATTTCAAAAAGTATAAACGGTGCGGGGGGAGGGTGGAATCGTTGGAATCAGTGATCGTGCGGATTTCTTAGTCACGATGTCGCAGTGGTCGAGTGAGCATCGCGCGTTCGCCATCGAGGCATTTTTCAAGAGTAACGATTCGTATTCGACGGATAAGTAATGGACCGAATGTGAATTTAATTCGTTCCTGGGTGCAGAGGTTCCGCGCAACTGCTCCGTCTATGAACGCCTCACGGCCAGGGCCCAGTCGATCTTCAAGGACCCCCGATAACATCGAACTGGTTGAAGAGAGTTTACGTGAAAATCCATGACTTTCGATACGGAAAAGGGCAGCCCAACAGGGACTTTCAAAATCAAAATCAAAGCATTTATTTCAAATAAGCCAGTTACAGGCACTTTTGAATTGTCGAAACAAAGATGAAAATTAAATGTAGCTACAGTCCCAGTCACAAGACATAAAAACTGTGAAAGTACTGTAGTTGCCCATTCCCTAGCGTAGATCTCTATGGAGAAGAACGGGCAAGAAACTCCATGGACACTCTTTTAAATCAGAATATTGTTACAAAATCTTGGTTACATCATTCATGTTGAGATAGTATATTATGTGAGAACAATGTAGCAAGATGTGCACGTTAAAAGTGTCCACAGTAAAAACACAAAAAAAAAAACAATATAAAAAAAAAAAAACAAATAAGCCATGGCCACTAAGAGATGACCAGTCACAACTGACAGCGCCCGTTCACGGACATGACGCATGGATCAGCACCATTCAACTCAACCATTTTGAAGGGAACTAAATGTTCCGAAACATGCGCCACCATCAGCGAGACATTTGAGTGAGCATGACATACTCTCAACCGCCAGGGCACATTCAAGTCAAGAAAAGACGTAGGTTTTCAGTGAATGATAGCTTTCTAGTACATAGCACTCACACAGTATGGGCTATGCAATTATATAATACTAAAGAGATTGAATCTATACAATGCAAAGATAGTTGTACAATCTTCAGCAGATCCAACAATACAATTTAATGCTATCAATTTATGCGCCCCTGTCCTTGTGGAGCAGGACCAGCATTGAGCCAAGCATTTTTATCAGCGATATAATCGGTCAACTTGTAATATGCTTGCTTACACAGTGTGCGTTTACTGCATGTTTTAAATTTCGTCTCATTCAGTTCAAGAATACTGAAAGATACCCCATGAAAGATGAGTCTACTTTAGCGAGTCTGAAACCTGGCTGAACTAGTTGGTCCCTATTTCTAGTACTGTAATTATGTCTGTCACCCCTTTTACCAAAAAGGTGCAGATTTTTTCTGACGTACATTATGTTTTCGTAGATGTATTGACAATGTACCGTCATGATGCCAATATCCTTAAACAGTTCCCTTAGAGAATCGCGCCTACGAAGATTATATATGGCTCTGATGGCTCTTTTCTGCAGAATAAATATAGACTCAATATTTGCAGCCCGTCCCTACAGCAAAATGCCATAAGACATTATACAATGAAAGTAACTAAAATAAACCAGTCTAGCGGTATCTACATCAGTATATTGACGGATCTTTCTAATGGCATAGGCAGCTGAACTTAACCGCCCCGCAAGAGATGTTAAATGAGAACCCCATTGTAGCCTTGAATCAAGCGTAATCCCCAGGAAAACCGTTTTATCTACGAATTCAAGTATCTCTTTATTCAATATTATATCACATTCACTACTTTTAATGCGTTGTGTGGTGTTGTGTTGTGTTTTCGTCATGCCTGGGTAAGTAATTATTAACATTTTTGAATGTAGAAACCGTCTAATTGTTAGAGATTTCGGCCAGAAATAGTCATTTCAACAAACATGAAAAACCGTTCAAGAGACGCTGATACATTTCGCGGTATTTTGGCACTAATTATTGATAGAAATGCAAACTATGGCTATAGTGTGTTCTTTATGTATCGTATTATATATATTAGTCGTTTAACTTTAATATTATCGTATTTGGTTGTGTTCAATTCAAAATTCTAATTACGTAAAGCTTTCGTGAGCCGCGACCAATGAGAATTACCGCGGCTTGCCGCTGGCCCAATCATAGAGCCGGATTTCAATGCCGTCGACGCGCTTGACCAATCAGCGCCGTTGTTTACTAGATTTTTTAGTGAAATTGTTCGTTTTGATTATTGATTTTAATTAATGTTTTTGTTAGACAGCATGCATTTTTTATACGCCTAATGTTTTGTAAATGTCTTCAACATGTAGAATATTAAATTATATTTCAAACTGAGGCAACAGAATATAAACTGTGATGCAATGTTTGAGTGGGTGTTTTTACGCCTGTTTTTAAGTGTCTGCTTTGTTTATTTTATACTAATTAACTAATAACTTGTAACAGCTGACACTCTTTCGGTGTCAAGTATGTGAACCAAACATGATTATAAAAGTGTAACTCAAACCAGTTAGCGTCGAGCTTTCTGAGAATTGAAGCGTAAACAAACCCATTTTTTTGTTTAGAATCCGGCACTCGTAAATGACGTCTTGTTTTGTTAGGCTTGTGAGATGAAAAAAATATACTACGGGCTGTATTCTTTTGTTTGATTTATGTGACTTCATGTGTACTAGTAGAAAAAAAAAACAATAACTTTTTGAAACAATGGTTTACTTTTTTATTAAAATGACCTTTACACAAGAAACTGGTAAAAATCCCTAACACTGAACACACATTACAATTACTAATACATCACAAGGCAAAACTATACTAAACCATACATAACCTGTTAGCTAATTTAATAACGATTCCAATGATATAACTGGTAGCGAGCTAACTAACGTAATTTCGGAGATATTGTCGTTTTAATCAGGCGTGCCGAATCGTAAATAATTGGAATATTTTTGGACAGAAGTGGTAGAAAAAATTTGCATCCGTGGACGGATGATGGGTTAACATTCGGTAAAGCAAATCTTATCCTCCTCAGAACTGAAGTCCCGTATTATAGGGGACAATTTTTCGAGTGTCGCCTCCTAGTGGCGAATGAGTTAAATGTTAATATAATAATGACATAAACTTGCAAACAGATGGCGCTTTTACCAGATCCTAAATCTAAGTAACTAGCGATCTCGGTGTTTTTGTTTTGACGGAGTGAATGCGCGCGCGAAATAACAGTCGTAGTCGTAAATATGGCGACACGAGGTAAGTTTTTTTTTGTTTTTAGATAAATTAACGCACTTAGTTTGTAAAATCAGTGTGTATTGTGTTGTTTAGAGTATATGACATTTAGGAAACACTTTTTGTTTGTGTTTTGTCAAATAATTTGATTGTATTGTTTCCTTACGTATGTTGGTCCCTTATAGGAGACTCTGGGTTCTGGTCCTTATTTTTTTTTTATTATTTGTTGTACTATTCTGGTATATTTTTAATGCAATATTTATTTACAGGATTAAATGTCGAGGACATAGCGACAATTCTGGAATTCAATGATAATGACTCCATCATTGATGGCTTTTCTGATGATGATGACGACCCCGTATTGGCTTTTACTCATGAACCAACCGCGCAAGAAGCTGAAGAAAGTTGTTCCAGTGAATATTCAAGCGACGACGAAGTGCCATTATCCACATTTTCAACTACAGAGCCTTCTCAAGCTGCAAATCGTCGAGTATATTGGAAGCACCAGGACAGTTTTGCGCCATCTTCCTCAGGAATTTTTTGTCAAACTCTAGCCAGCACTCGGGTCAGAGTATTGCAAACACCTTATGAATATTTTACTAGATATATTCCTGAAAGAATTTATGAAACATTCAGCGTCTGTTCCAATCAAACCTATTTGATACAAACAGGTAAAAACCTAGGCACTACAAAAGATGAAATAAAAATCTTCTTCGGTGTATGTTTCGCGATGAGCTATTTGCGATTGCCAAGAATTAAGATGTACTGGATGGCTAAGACTAGAATCCCAATGATAGCTGACCGAATGACCAGGGATCGATTTTTCAAAATTCGAACAAACCTGAAACTAGTAAACGATTTGGATGTAAGTTCGGAATCTAAACAAAACACGTTTTGGAAAGTGCAACCCTTGATTGAAACTGTAAGAGCAGCTTGCCTAGAAAACCCCAGACCTCAAGAAGTTAGTGTCGATGAGCAGATGATACCATTTTGGGGTAAAGTATCAATGCGACAATTTATCAGGGGAAAACCTAACCCTTGTGGCATGAAAAACTTCGTGTGTACTGCTCCAGACGGCATACCCTTGGATTTTTTTTTGTACGAGGGCAAAGGCGACACCATACTGCCAAACGATGAAGCTGAATCTCTGGATATTGGAGGAAAAGTTGTTTTGAGATTGGTTCACAACTTACCTGAAGGCACAAAATTATACATGGATCGTTATTTTACGTCAGTTGATTTACTGGACAAACTACGTACAGAAAAAAATATGCAGGCAACAGGCACTCTTAGGGAAAACTAAAATTCCTAAATCATGCAATTTTAAGACCGACAAGCAATTGAGGGACCAAGGACGTGAAGAGATATAATTATGCTAACCACTTTTATTCTAAATTTTCTATAGATATGTTAATAAACGTTGATTATCTTGTATGTTTTTTCAGTTTCATTACCAACCTTTTTTATAACATGTAAACCGACTGTCCCCTATAAGAGACATGCAATAAAAAAAAAACTATAAATACTAAAATCATCAAACACTCTCATTATGCTTTTTTGTGGGTCTCTAAGTAAGCCTGAAATAATTCTATTCAAGTAACATTCAAATTAATATCTCAGGAATGAGGAGATGCATTTGGTTTTTTTTTTTCAATTAGTTAGTACCAAATTGTTTGCTGTGAACCAATTTTGGACCTGAAGTAGGGCATTATTCACGTCATCTAGATTTTGGGCCCGCCTATTTATCTTCAAAATTAGGGAAGTGTCACCAGCAAATAACACCATATTTTGAGGTTGGTTTTTCAATAAATAGGGTAGATCATTTATATGTCGGAGTTTGTCAGGAATTTATTTCACTAGGCTCGAGCTTATGTGGGCTGTAGACGGGTTTCGTGCTATGAAAACACACTGGATGCGATACACTATTTTATTTCGCATTGCACGGTTCGGTATGGTAGTTTCCATGGAGAAGAACCGGCAAGAAACTCCATGGTTACTCTTTTCAAACAGATACACTGAGTCTAACAAATAACTTGACATTACACTTTCACACATTAACACTTAGGCACAATGAATCGTGTACAGTTTCAAGACGTCTTCACTCCGCTGCGGTCAGACCCAAACTGTCTGCCTCGCCGCGAGGTGTCAACATCAGGACTCTGTAAAAGCCGCTATGGTGGGGAGTAGGTCGCGTGATGTCCCCACTGGCGCGCTTTCGATCCATTCGCCCGTCCGTACTCATGACCGGATGCGACATATATATACTAGAAAGAGGAAAGGTCCCAATATTGAGCCTTGTGGAACCCCCATTTTTACTTTTAACCCCTGTGCATTAACACCATTTATTTGAACATGTTGTTGTCTATTATTCAAATAAGATTTTACCAAACTAAGTGCAAGTTTACCCAGGCCGTAATGCTCAAGTTTCAAAAGTAATGTGTCGTGATTTACGCAATCAAACGCTTTGGAGAGGTCACAAAAAACTCCTATGGCGTCTTGAGACTCTTCCCACGCAGTGAATATGTGCTTTAATAAGGTTACACCGGCGTCAGTTGTACAACATCCTCTGGTGAAACCATACTGTTGATCATGTAAGATTCTGTTGGTGTTAAAATGATAGAGCATTTGATTGAGTATTACTTTTTCAAAAACCTTGCTAAAAACTGGTAACACGGATACAGGTCTATAATTATTAGTATCTTTACTGTCCCCGGATTTGAAAGGAGGTATGACTTTACTGTATTTCATTAAATCAGGGAAAACTCCTTGGTCTACACAAGATTTAAAAATTAAAGCTAAGTAAGCTATAATCTCAAGTATGGATGTACAAACTTTGATAGACATTCCCCATAGATCTTCGGTCAGTTTGATTTTTATTTGCCGGAAAGCTTTAATAACTATCATAGGGTTAATGTGTTTAAATTTAAATTCAGCCAGGCAGCCAGACACATTCGCCTTTAATAAACCAATTGAGAGTTCAGGCGAGGAAATAAGAGCCTCCGTAGTTTTTAGTGGTATTTCTTGAGCTACTTCCTGATTAGAGCTTTTAGGACCACATGCTGTATCTAATGTGTAGCTAGTGTTGCGTATT
Organism: Xestia xanthographa; assembly: GCA_905147715.2. Lineage (NCBI taxonomy): Eukaryota > Metazoa > Arthropoda > Insecta > Lepidoptera > Noctuidae > Xestia > Xestia xanthographa. Next base: position 27,301,993 of record LR990643.1, read on the forward strand.
TTCTTCCTGTTAGTTTCGTTATTTATAACTTTCCAAACTGTCTTTATTTTATTTTCTGCTGTTTTGATCTTGTTGCTAATATGCAGGGCTTTAGCAACCTTGCATGGATTTCTAAAAATGTTTGAATACTTAGCAACATACTTGTTAAAAGTTTCAGTGTTTATAAAAGTCTTAAGGCCATAAAGCTCAAATAGTCTTTCCCTACTTTTTCTGATACCTTTAGTTGCCCAATCACTAAATATGAATTTAGGGCAGATACTTTTTGTCTTCTTTTCAAAAGTTTTATTGAATTCCGGGAGCGAAATGAAAAATGAAATTTTAAATAAGGATCTAAAGTTTCATCCATTCAAAATTCAAATCGTTCAAGAACTGAAAGAAAATGACTATGTTTTACGCAAAAAATTGTGAAATGATGCTGGAGCGTTTTCAAACTGTAAATTCCAATTTTTGGAGCGACGAGGCTCATTTCCATTTAAACGGGCACGTTAACAAACAAAACTGCCGGTACTGGTCTCAAAGATCCCATAACCCTCGACGGAAACACCAAAAACCATCGCATTGCCCCAGGGTAACTGTTTGGTGCGCCTTATCCACGAATGGAATAATTGGACCATTTTTTTTCGAAAATGCTCGGGGCCAGGCGACAAATGTCAATAGTGAGAATTATCGACGCATGATTACCGATTTCTTTTTACCGAACCTGCGAGCTCACCCATCGTTCTCATCGCACACGTGTTTCCAACAGGATGGTGCGACCGCACACACGGCCAGAGCTTCGATGACTTTGCTTCGGGAAGCTTTCCTTCAAAAACTGATCAGTCGCTTTGGGGACATCCCGTGGCCCCCGAGGTCCCCCGATTTAATCCCAATGGATTTTTTTTATGGGGTTACCTCAAAGAGAGAGTTTACATTAACAATCCCCGAACTCTCGTGAACTTAAAAGAAAACATTCTTCGAGAAATCTGCACAATTGAACCAAGTTTACTGCAGCGTGTGGCGCGGAACACGAGGCTCCGTTTTGAACAGTGTGTGCAACTCGACGGAAGACATTTGGATGATGTAATCTTTAAAATATGAAATCCGCATTATTATTCTGTCGTTCAATATTTTAATTAAAACAATATGTCAAATAGTTTTTGTTTTATTTAATTTTGAGAACATAAATCTGCCATCAGACACCCATTAAAGGATTGGTTACCCCGAAACTCAATTCTAAAAGCAGATACAATATTCACATATTCAGTGCCACAAATTGAACTGTCATTGCGAGAGTTAGCTGGAAGAATTTCTACATTTGGAGGACAAGGCTTTAAAAAATGTAATTGAGAAAAATCAAAGGTCCAGTGCAAAACCATAGATGTATTTGCAAGAAGCACGCGAAGAACAACATTTCAATGATTATTGATAAATGTAAGCAAGTCACCACTTGCTTACATTTGGATCTGTACCAAAAATAATTGAAAATGTGGTATTAAACGAATCCCTTTCACTCGAAACCGAAGATATAAATGAGGCAGCTCTTTTTAAAACAAAAAAGCACTCTTTGTATCGTACAAGAAACAAATTTTAAAACCGATTACGAAGTTGCACAAATTCAAGCCCTAAAATCCGTTTTTCCTGGTATAACAATTACTGGGTGCTATTATCACTATTCAAGAGCTATTTGGAAGAAAGCCGAAAAATTGGGTGTTCTGACTACAACTACAGGATATGAAATTCCAGAATTTCGTTTTTACTTGGTATTACTTTGATAGCCAAATTCTCTGCTTTGATTGAACCTGTTGTCAACGCACTCCAATCCATAGCTTTGGACGTGGTCAAGGCTTCGCAACACGTTAAACGCATTTTGGAATTGCTTAAGAGCCACCGTGACAATCCCGAAAGAGTCACAGATGAAATTATAAAGGATGCTACTAATGTTGCGGAGAAAGAACGGACTGGAGGAGGACATCACAATAAAGCCACGCATTGTTGGGAAACAACGTCATCGAAGCAATCACCCCGCAGAAAGCCATTCAGAATTCTGGAAAAGATCATTAATAACACCATACTTGCACTCCATTATTACATCTCTTGAAATACGCTTTGCTGAAGAAAATACTCCATCATTTGCTTTATCTAAATTACACCCCGCGCAAATGCAAACGAAGTCAGTCAAAAATCTCAGAGACTTGTGAAACAAACATCAAAATTTAAGTCGAGCTTTGGCAGCAATTCTGGCATAATAACCAAACCCAACAGATGGAACCGTTGTTGATATCCTGAAAGAGGCAAAAACCTTCTTTCCCAACACTAACGGGAAATCTTCCGTGATTACTATTATATCAAAATTAATATTAATTACGGAAGATATCCGGTAAGTGACATTTTAAGTTTAATATTGCATCCATACATTATATTAATTACTAGGAGGAGCTCGTGGCTAAATAATAACAGCCGCTCGGGTCGATCGTTAGGTTAAGCCGTGCTTGCCTATGTTGGTCTGTGGATGGGTGACCACCCATTACATACCGAGTTTCCTCCGTGCCTCGGAAAGCACGTTAAGCCGTTGGTCCCGGCTGTCATTTTGTAGATCTTTGACAGTCGTTAGGTAGTCAGAGGCCCAATAAGTCTGACAACCAGTCTTACCAAGGGGTATCGTATTACCCGGTACTAACTGGGTTGTGGAGGTCAGATAGGCAGTCGCTCCATGTAAAATACTGGTATTCAGCTGCATCCGGTAAAACTGGAAGCTGACCCCAATATAGTTGGGAAAAGGCTAGGCAGATGATGACATTTTTTTAATTACACATAAATACTTTCAATATTGGCTGAGGCTGTAATAGTTGATAATGATTATTTATCTATAATAAAACTGTAATTATGGCCTCACTATTGAATTAGGACATTCCTGTAATGATAGTGATGATGAGATAATAAATAAATAAATAAATATTTACGCATTAATTAAAACTATAATAAATAATACATTAATTGCCATTCCAGATCCTATTACTGCACACAGATTTGCCACAGTTTCCAGAGATAATATGCCTATGCATGCTACAATTGCTATGGAAGATGTACAAATTAACCAAAATCTTGGTAAGTAAAGATAATTAATTATCATCTGTCCCGGCTCTGTTGTACTGCTACGCTACTTATCCTACCTAACCTAGGCACAGGTAATCCTAGGAGGATATTAAATAAAAAGTAGGTAGGCAGTAAACTGGAACATTTATTATGAATTAAATGACTCGGTAGGCAGACGAGGGTCGATCAAAGTTGGGTAAGGGCCTATACAGCGATTAACCTCCTCACTGGTCTAGCACTTCCCTGACGTCACTGGCCGCTGCAGGAGACGAGTGCTCGCGCGACGATCGCCAGGTCACTGCTGGTGTAGGTTCGCTGGTTGTCCCGCTGTAGTGTTCACTATCACTACTTAATCAGTTTCACTGGCTCACTACTACACGCAGGCAAGGGCTCAAGCGTACGTCCTACTCTCACGGCGTCTGTCGTTAGACTAACCGATTGACAGCGATCCCCTCCCTCGTGTACATGAGACAATGTATTATATCTATTGAATAGATACAAACACTACATCCCTTCCTTTTTATCAAATTGTATTTATTGTAAACGTAATCAGTGTTGTTAAATAATCATACTGAATTACTTTTAATAATTTACTTATTCAGTCAAATTATGGTTGTAATGAAAATGCTTTACTTTCTTAGGGTTTACCCAGTTACCCCATTTGAGCATTACCTCCGATAGCCTCTACTAAGTGTGGAGTAGCTTAGTAGTTTATTAGACCTTTTCATCTCTTTTCTATAAACTTTATAGTCTACTGTAACCTCTGGGTCAGTATGATCTCGTCTTCCTATTCCCATATTCCTTTCCTTTCTTGTTTTTTTTTTTTTTTTTTTTACTACAACATTACTGTTTCCTTTCATAATTACTCAAAGAAAAGTCCCGATGGTTTCTGCCCCGTAACCAAAGGTGGGATTAAATTTATACAATCTACACTAATATCATAAAGAGGAAAGATTTGTACTTTCGTGTGTCTTTTTGTAATGAATAAACTCAAAAACTCCTGCGCCGATTTAAAGAATTCTTTCACCATTAGAAAGTGACATTCACCCTGAGTAACATAGGCTATATTTTATCCCCGTAGCCCCACGGGAACGGGAACCACGCGGGTGAAACTGCGTGAAGTCCGCCAGTATGAGATATACTGAGAGAATGTCTCTTGCATCTTTGTGTTTTAGCGATTTTATATTATAACTCAGATATTTTGTGGCCGATAAACGAATCAAATTGCTTCTCGAAAGAAAGATGTTTAAATGATTGATAGCCCCGACAAGAGCAAAGCTTCTTCTTTCTCTATCTGGCTATATCTTCGTACAAAATCTGATGTTTTCTATCTATACCAACACCGTAAAGCCGAAAAACTAGTTTGTATGAAAGTACCAATCTCTGGCTGGAATCACCAGTAGGTTATTTTTTTAAATATTTTTACGTTTTATTTATTAATTTAGAATGTCTTACTAAGTATATTTTGTACGTCGTTGTCGGCAAGACATAGCATTCATTTTATTAATTTAGACATCTGTACCTACTTATTGTTTAGGTATATACGTTCTACAATAAAATACTTGTCCAAGTAGGTTTTAAAGGACCTTTTTCACTGCTCTCATCATAAAGCAACTGAAGCGTTGTCTCCTTCGAGAGAGATCAAGCTTTTCAGGAGCTGGCAATAAGTTAGCCATTTTCGGAGTAGGTACTAATTCGTCTCAATATCTACATACGTCAGCTAATATCAGAAGGCATTTGCTGCCTTATACACTATCACGTACGATTTATATTTGCATATAGGTTCGTACTACCTAACACACACGATCACGTACGATTTACAATTTCATGTAGGTTTGTACTACCTGACAATCATTATAGTTAGTACCGCACTAAAATGTATGACACTATTGTTAAAATATATTTTAGTATGCTTTACATTTACTCAACACTTGACGTTGACAGGTGACAGATGACAAGTTTGACGTCTCCGGTTCCCTGCTCTATGGACCTTGTCTTGTCTTTGTGTCCATCGTTGCTACTTTAATGTTTTGTCCGTCGTCTAATATTTTTTATTGTAATCTGATAGAATCGTTCATAAAAGACATTAAATGTATGTGAGATATTTTGACAAATATAACGCCAATACATTTGCAAACAACACTGCTTTTATTTTTGGATCTGCCTGATGCTCTACGCACAGCCACGCCGCCTCATTTGCCCCACAACTATTAAGTTTACTAAATCACTAATGGATACCCAATGCTTCCAATTCAATGGTTGCCCAATACGTCCAATTGAATGGATGCCCAATTCGTCCAATTAAATGGATGTCCAATTCGTCCAATTTAATGGATGTCCAATTCGTCCAATTTAATGGATACCCGATGCTTCCAATTCAATAAAGGAAGCAATTCAATGGTTGCCCAATACGTCCAATTGAATGGATGTCCAATTCGTCCAATTTAATGAATGACCAATGCTTCCAATTTAATGGATGCCCGTAGCCTACCACGCGAAAACAGTGTGTGGTAAGTGTTACATGTCTTTTGAAGTATTGGTTCTAGGACGGTTTCCTCTTCCACCAGCTCTTCACATGGGCTAGCCCTAGCCAAGCTAATAGAAAACTGTTCAAATGAATGGGAATGACATCATCTCAACGTTAAATCACGTGATCAACACAATCATCATCTGCCTAGCCTTTTCCCAACTATGTTGGGGTCGGCTTCCACTTTTACCGGATGCAGCTGAATACCAGTATTTTACATGGAGCGACTGCCCATCCGACCTCCACCACTCAGCCTGCACTGGGCAACACGACTCCACCTGTTAAGGCTGGTTGTCAGACCTTTTTGGCCACTGATTACCTGCAATGACTATCAAAGATCTACAAATGACAGCCGGGACCAACAGCTCAACGCGCCCTCCGAGGCACGGACCAACCTAGGCAAGCACGGCTCAACCTAAAGATCGACGGAGCGACTGTTATTATTTAGCCAAATATACTTAAATAAAATAGGTACAACTGAGTGTTGTCACTACATGTACTATTGTTATGTTTGTTTTATATATTTTGCCTAAATTAAATCAGTTGTTTACAGCTTAAATTTTACTACCCAAATATTTAATACATAACTAAGGTCACATAGTATTTACTTGTTACTTCGTTACCTATGTACCCATAATTTATTTGTAGCATACCATCGATCTAATCGATTTAACATATGCCAATCAATAGTGAACTGTTACAAACTGGTATCTTTTAAAATTAATTTAGCATGTTCATTTTCACATTGTATAAGACAACAATTATTGTAACTGTACCTTACACACTGCTTGAAAGCTTCAATTCAGCCAATGCGTGTGATTTACTTTGCATTTTCCATATTTATCGCACATTAATATTATTTTTTCGCATAGTATCTACATCGCATGACTCAAGTACATCAAGTCTGCAATCCCCCAAGGAGTAGACGGTGGTGCGTATAGTAAATAGCACATCCACACCAGCCAGAAAAATACAATACTTTCAATTTAATGAAAGTCGATCTGAAAATACACCCAATTGAATGGACGTCTAAATACTTTTCATTTAATAAAAGTTGACCTGAAAATACACTCAATTGAATGGGCGTCAAAATACTTTTGATTTAATAAAATTCAACTTAAAAATACACTCAATTTAATGGGCGTCAAAATACTTTTAATTTAATAAAAGTCAACCTAAAAATACACTCAATTTAATGGGCGTCAAAATACTTTTAATTTAATAAAAGTCAACCTGAAAATACACTCAATTTAATGAGCGTCAAAATACTTTTAATTTAATAAAAGTCACTACGTACAGTGCAAGAAGTACCTACATACAGGTACTATACCTCTTATTTAAAAGAAGCCAAATATGTTCCAAATTCAATTTAATGGACTTCTTGTTGGGCTATAAAGAGAGGAGCCTGTGTCCCAGCAGTGGGAACATTAATAGGCTGATGATGATGATGATGATGATGATGATGATGAACTTCATGTTTACACCACATAGGTTATGTACATACTTCCAATTTAATGGTAAGTAATCTAAATTAAAGTTTATTTACAACTGAATGACAATCCACAATTAATTTGTTCCTTGTAGGTACCTAAATATTCCAATTTAATGGAAATCTAAAATAAAAGTTTATTTTCAATTGAATAAACATCTAGAATTGACCCTAAATTTTCGTAGGTATGTATTTCCGATATTTAATGGAAATGTAACTTGGACTACAATAATAAAACTATGTCAAAATAATTCCTTCTTTTGTTTACTGAGCCACACTAGTACATGCCGTTCGATAAAACATAGTTAGTTAAATAATATTAAATAGTAATTGAATTTGAAGTTTGAAACTCCCAATGAACACCCAACAAGGCTCTTCCCAAGAATCAAAACCAGGACCCCACTCCACCAGCCATGATTGTAACCAATGAACGAGTCCTCTGTCCTAGTCTCATCATTCTCCTTCCGTTATATATTTTTTTTTTTTTTTTTTGTAACCGTATTACACCAATTTTTGAAAAGTGTCTCAATTAGATTCTATAGTGCTATTTTATGAACTGAAACTAACGTTTCCCGATTGCTTTTTGTTTATGCTATCTCAATAATATTTTTTTTTTTAGAGTAAAATACCATAATAACCATTATCAAGTACATTTTAAAATTAAATTTAGATTGTACTTGTATTTCAACTACACCAAATAAATTCAATTAGGTACATCACTCAGCTTATTTTACAGCAAATGTCTGTAATTTCATTATTGGATAAAACTGTTTGAGGTAAATTATTAAATAATAATCATTCCAATAAATAGATTCAGAAGGTCATCAATAATTCACATAGCTAAAGTTATTACAAGTCACTAACGTACTTTAGCACTTATTTTTTTTAAAGTAAATATGACTTTTTGAACGGTCTTGTTAAAACGGTATGCTATGACCGAGAAGTAAAACTCAAAACCTTTTAAAATGGTAATTCTTTTAAGTTGGCTATTTGGTGTTGTTGGTTCTTGGTCGTTTGTTTTTAGGTAAGTATGGCTAATTAATTAAGTCCAATAATAACTATAAGATTGTGGTGACCTTTTGTACATATCTTGGATGAAATCTATTATCGAGTATAAATGTTCAATGCGATAGTTATCCCTCTTTACACAGAACTGGTCTCACAATTTAGTAAATTATGATAGCATTAAGACTAAAAACCACATTGAAATAGAATTGTACTCACCCCATGTTGAAATCCGGGTGCATACACCTACACTAGTTTTACACTTTAATCCCAATAAAATCACTAATTCACTCGCAACACTCGTCCACAACCGGAAATATCTTTACTTTAGCACCGATAATTTTGCGTCTCCCGCGCGATTCTCGACGACTTTGACGTTATGTTTAAAATCCGAATGGACCGTTGCGAAACTATTGTGATATTTTTTACATGAAAAAATGCACTATCCCTGACGGATCTGACGCAGAATGTCTCATTCGCAAAATGTCATCGTGAAAACATGTCCTATTCGCGAAACGTCCTAACAACAGCGAAATACTGCAACTCTGAGATTCGAAAACTAATTTACTTCAACATTTAGAAGTAGGTATTTGTAAAATACGCTTGTAATAATGATAATGTTTAGTATAAAACTAACAAAATTAATGTAACAGATTGTAATAAGTAATTAGAATCAATATTTTGTAACTTATTAATTTGATTTAAATGTTGCATTGCCCTTAGAGAGTGCATGTCTTACACTGCGTTACCATGATAGAAAACAAATAATTAATTTACCTGAATTATGTATCAAATAGAGTCCGGTATCTTTACCTTTACTACCCACTTTTTTTTTTTTTTTTTTGAAAATTTCCACGAAGTATTATTATTTAAATTTCTGACCTTTATCCTCGTCGCCACTTGTAGTGTTCACTATCACTACTTAATCAGTTTCACTGGCTCACTACTACACGCAGGCAAGGGCTCAAGCGTACGTCCTACTCTCACGGCGTCTGTCGTTAGACTAACCGATTGACAGCGATCCCCTCCCTCGTGTACATGAGACAATGTATTATATCTATTGAATAGATACAAACACTACACCCGCTACTGTCCACCACGGGGAAGCCGGGAATAAAGGTGTACGTGAAACCCTGTAATGCGCAATTAGCGAAAGCATTACACGCTGGCCGTAGACGGTGAGCACCCACAGCAACGTTGAATAGGGAAGCACTAATATGTAGATGTGTTGCTGTGGATGTTCACTATCAGATACGGAGATGACAATAATTTCGGTTACTTAGCCGTTAATTTAAACATTTGAAATTTACAACGGAAATAAAATAATAATATGCAAGAATGATATAATTCTGAAAATGTGGGGTAGAACTACAAAGAGAAAACAAGTAATGAGCGTCTAATAGAAACAAAGATAAGCAAGAACACAAATGAAAAGATCACCAGGTAGGCAACGCGAAAGAAACCGTTACGGTTTGCTAAGCTACTGGCTAATTATAATTGTGCAACACTTACCCAATCGGGGTTTAATTCACACACACAGAATATGCTTTAACGTTGAGTATTGCTCAGTATATTTCTCAATTACGATTAAATGTCGAGGGAACGGTAGGGACGCCTTCGGAAAAAAAACTAAATCGCGATTACGATATCAATTCGTATTAGGGACCGTGAAAAAACCTGACGTGCGCTCGCCTCGACAACCAGAATCGTCCTCCCGCGGCGACGTGGAAGTGTCTGTCGCTATGGACCTTGCCCCCGCGCCGAGAACAAAGGAATTCGTTTCTGGGTGCCTAATATGTCGCTCGTTTAAACATGCGTGGTGATAAACTGTAGCTGGCCAGAAGTCTGGTTTGATGCGTTCATTATTAGCTTATTTTTTATTTTAATATTGTAATTTTTTTTTAAAATATTATTGTAAATAACTTTCTTATGTTTATTTTTTTTTTATTATTATTATATATTATTAAGAATTAAGACATGTAACAATTAATGTTACACATCATATGAGTATTTTTCCTTACTTACCTTTTTATTTAGGAAATTAGATACATTAGGTAGGTAGATATATACGTACAAAAAAATCAATGGGCCCTGAAGAGAAACCACTTTAAATCCTTAACTTTATTATAAAAAAAGCAAAAGAAACAAAACTGTTTTCACAGATTTCTCGACAAGCTTACCTAAACCGGGAATCGAACAAGCTACAAATTATTCATTTTAATTCAGTTTAAAAAGAGAACGTTTAACTTTGGTAACAAAATTGTAATTTTAAATATCAATGTCTTGCTGCATCATAATTTTCTTTCTTGTTTAAGTGTCCTTCATTACCATAATTTATAATTACCATAATTATTATAATTGATGATAAAATAAAATGAATGTTAGATTTCATGATCTTTTTTATTTCTAAGACCAAATGTTTAATAGAGAGATTTTATCCTGAACAATATCATTTACAAAACATTTAATTGTTCTATAGTAGATAAATATGGTAGAATACAAGTAATGCATTTATTACTATTACGCCCTACTTTTTATGGTGAATACTCATTCCGTCATCAAAACCACATAATATGTAGTCACTAAATAATTTTCTGTAATAATAAGTATATTATTTTCTTTCATTACAGAGCATCGCAACAAGCAACAACGAACTATCGCTACTAGAAGGCGGGTAAAACGCCCTAACTCAGTTTGAACATGCTTTATACAGAAAACTTATGCTGGTTGGAGTAATACTAAGTAAGGTCAAAAATCAGGCAAAAAAGATCTAGGCACTGCACAATCTAACGAGGAATCCCCAGTTTTTGAAAACACTCGACGAATTACCTAGCACATCAAAGGTTTTAACATTATTACAGTTCAGAGAGCATAAGAAAGGCAACAAAGGCCGTAGTTTGACTTTAAAGGAAAAAAAAATGCTTTGTCCTTTTTCAAATAAAGCCCAAACGGGTACATACAGACTTCTTGAGAAAATATTTATCTTGCCATCTCGCCAAACTCTCCTGAAGTTGCTTAATATGGCGGATATAAATTCAGGAATCAACATAATATGATTCACCAAATTAAGAAAGCTACTGAAAACTGAAAAACTGATGTTAGAACATAAAATATGTATTGTCCTGTTTGACAAAATGTCAATCAAACCCAATGTGACATACAACAAACGTGAGGACAAAGTTTGTGAGTTTGTCAAAAATGGCCTGGAGACAGAACCTGATTATGCAGATTATGCGCAGGAGTTTATGGTAAGAGAGGGTTACTAAACAACTATAATACATACACTT